>CM077481.1:57985654-58328730 GCA_039654755.1 Calcarius lapponicus | reverse complement strand
AATTTCCCAGGCTTTTCTTTTGCATCAGCTCTGCAGAAGGTTGGCTTGCTGGGCACAAGAAAGGCACGGAACAGCTGCTATTGTGAGGTCAAGGCAGCGGTGCCAGCTCACAGTGCTGCCAGCACAGCGTTGTCCCGGTGCGCGCAAGGCCTGGTTGTCCAGAGCAGCTCTTCCGCTCGCTCCCTGCAGGAGGATCCTTGTGCTCAAGGAGTTCTCTGCAGACGGCCTGCGCCCCGAGAGGAGTCTTGGCTTTCCCTTGGGTGGCATTTCAGTGTGCAAACCCGCACAGCGCTGCCAAAATGATCGGGCAAGTCTGTGCCGTGGTTTGCACGGTCTTTTCGGTTGTCTATTCTGGCTACTACCTGACCCAGCTGACTCGTAAGTAAAGCTTTCTCCTGGGGCTGGCATCACCCGGCTTTTGCTTCACTCTGCTCTTGATGCAGCACCAGTGACCCAGCTTCTTGGGAAGAAAATGGCCATGAAGATGCCACCTCTTTGGTCAATGTCCTGCCAGCAGCATCAGCTAGAAAGGGGGCATCTGTACTGGGCGGCGGGTGCAGAGTGTTTGCCGTGAAAGCTGCAGCGCTTGCCTTCCCTCCCCGAGAGAGTGCGCGGCAGCGGAGTCTGTCATTTCCGCAGCTTGCTGCTTCAAGCAGGACAAGCTGCAAATTGCAGACTCTGAGGGGAGATGCTCAGAAGTACTTCCACCAACTCAGTGGCTCTCTCCAGGAGCAAAGGAAAGCACCTTTCCCTCCAAATTCTGCCCCTTAGAGGCCTTGGCTGCGTGACTTGACCTTTTGATGGTGTGCCAAGACTGCGCTTCCCTTGGCCATGCAGCACCAAATCCAGTGCAGGGAGGCTTTGCTGCTGAGCCCAGCAGCTGTTCCTGGGCTGCTTCAGCAGGGAGCTGCCACAGGGTAGGGGCCCTTTGTGGAAGCTTTGCCGGGCTATCATCTTCAGCCAAGGCATGGCAATTAGGGCGTGCAATTGGAAAGAACAGATATCTAAAATGCAGGAAAGAGAAGAGGAAAATGCTGCTTGAGCTGCTGGGCACAAGAGAAGCTCAAACTTTTGAAGAGCAACGGGCATTTCCATCACTGTGTTTCTATTTGTGTCTCGGCAAAAGAGGCCCAAATGTAGACAGAGCCTACTCTAGCGTCCTTGTTGTTCTCTTGCTTGCTGTGGGAAAGAGCTGTTGCTCCTGGAGGCATGTTGGCAAAGGGAACTGCTCTGTGTTGGGACTGCCTTGTGCTGTGGGAGTCGCCAGCGCAGGCACTTTTCTAAGGGCCTCGGGTTCCTTTTCCCTTGCTCGCTGCAGGTCACCTGACACGCGGATGGAGACAAGCCTGTCCTTTGGTGAGTGGCAAAGGAAGGTGTGACGTGGCCGGCGTGTGAGAATTGGGCAGCAATTCTGCCCGCTTGGCCAGTTGCAGCCGAGTGTGGAGTGCCAGCGTGGGAGGCTGAAAGAAAGGCCAGCTGCCCGCTGGCATCAGCAGTAGCAACGGGAGCACTGGCTGCTTGCTGACTTTCCAGTGAAGAGCCTTGCAAGAGATGAAAGGCAAATGGGACAGCTCCAAGGCATCTTGCTGCTTCTCGGCAGCAGGGAAGCTCAAATGCACAGCTAGATGGAGTAGCACCTCATTCAGCCAACTTCCTGGGCTTTTCATGACTCAGAGTCCCACTTGTATCAAAGGCTAGGATTTCCCCTTCTTCTGGGTCCTTTCCCAGCTCAGTAGACAGCAGCTCCTAAGGGACTGGCTTTTGCCCATCTCTCTCACTTCTGTCTGTCTGCAGGGCTCGACAGCAGGGTCAGCAGCTCCTCTGGCTGCCTCTGTCATCGAGGAAGAGGCTGAAGAGGAGCCAAGGAGCATCAAGCCTCCAGCTGCTGTCCCTCCACAGCCTGAACTTGCAGAGCCGGTGAGTGGCAGCTGAGCTTGGCAGGGCCTTTGGTGCAGGGCCAGGCTTCCAGTTTGCGAGCAGCCCTTGTTGCTCTTGGCTGAAGGTGCTGGTGGCTGTGTGCCTGCCATGAGGTGGTGCTGCTTCAGGCAAGCCGGGGAGCCCTGGCCAATGGGTTCTGAAGTTTGACCTTTAAGCTGGGATGCGGAGAGGGCCCGAGAATGTCTCTTGGGGTCAGACAGGAGGCAGCATTCAATGACTCTCAGTGTAGGTGTCAGCCCCTTGTGCCCATGGTCAGTGCAGGCTGCCTGTGGTCAGCGGACAGAGCGGCCCAAAGACGCGCTTGACAGCCTTGCAGGCTACCTGGGAGACACTGGCCCCTGCAAGGGAGCTGCCCTCTGCATGGACTAATTAGCTTCAGGCTGTGGGTCAGAGCGGAGTTTGGAGAGGAGAATCCTTGGCAGCCCTGCATTGTAAAGGGCGGGTGGGTGGCTCTGGGCAGGGCTGGAAGGCGTTTCCAAAGGGCTACTTCCTAAAGGCTGCCATAGAGAGGGGAAATGCCTGAAACGGATCAGAGAAGGGACACGCTGCGCGCTTCTGAGCAGACCGATGCATGCCAAGTGCGGGCTGATTTCACTGCGCAGGGAAAGACAGGAGGAGGAAAGCAACAAGGCTCTGGGGCCCTGCTCTGGTCTCTTTGTGGATCTTGGCAGCCCAGCGATCCCTTGTTGCCAGTGTCTTGCAGAAAAGCTGCAAACATGGAGCATGGAGGTGGCCGTCAGGGACTGGATCCAAGGAGCCTTTGGGCTCTTCCCAAAGTTGCCTTTGAGAAGGGGACGTGGGAAACGCCCCAGCTGGAGAGGCCTGGCGCTGGCTGCCAGCACCTTCCCAAGGGCTCGCTTTTGTTGTGCGCTCCGCGGGGCATCTGTGCCAGCCACCCTTCTGACGGGCAATCCTTTCTCCTCCCAGCTCAACACAGCCTCTGCAGTTCAACCTGGTGCCGCCGGAGCAGCATGGCCTGCAGCAGCCAGCTCGCCCCCCGCTGCTGGCGCTTCCTGCAGCAGCGCAGCCCAGCAGCCCGAGATGAGGGAGGAGCAGGGCCTGAAGACGCTGAGTACGTCCGGTGCATTTCTTGTCTGCCAGGGCAGTGTGTTGTGCAGGCCTCTGGGTGTGGGCTGTGCCAGAAGTTGCCCCTCGCTCTCAGGGGCACTTGTGCCTCTCTGCAGAACCTGTTGTGGTGCTTTGAGGCAGCGCGTCAGCCGCTCGGGGAGTCCCTGCTGCCTGTGAGGGTGGCTGGGCCTGGCTTGGCTCTGCCTGGGCTGCCTTCTGTGCCAAAGCCAAAAGCAGAGATTGTTTCTGCTTGAGCAGAAGGCTGGCACCTAGCGAGTGACTAGGCCCCCAGGGAGCTCTCTGGCCCCAGCTGGTTTCTGGCTCTGCTTCTTACTCCTCCTCCAGCTCAGACACTTTGTGGCCCTGACCGTGGACCTGCCAGTGATGGTGGGTGTGACCGCAGAGGCTGCAAAGGCCCCTGGTTACCTCTTAGGGCCCCCTTCTTAAGGGCTCATCATTTGGCCTTATCGCACGGGATGCTGCACTTGAAAGAAATCAAGGCCTTCTTGGAAAGGCCACCTGATGAAAGGTGGAGAAGACGGCCCTCCCACTTGCTGCTCTCAGCAGCTGGAAGCCAAGGGACCGCAAAGGGCCCAGAGCTGCCAGCAGCGGGGTTGCCTTTGGGACGCTCTGGGGAGCGGCGTCTCTGTGTGCCAGTGAGCGCCCTGCACTGCTTTTGTCTTTCAGGGAGCATGGTGAGTCTGGGCCAGCCAAGGAGCAAATACACGGCATTTGAAGAACTCGGACGAGGGTAAGCGTGACGTCGGCTCATTTTACAAAAGTGTGGGCCAGGTCTTTGGCTGCTGCAATATCAAGCGTCAAGTCAGGCAAGCTCCAGTCCTGGTCAGGCTCTGGCTTTACCTCCTGTTGCCTGCCTGGACTTCTCGGTCAGAGCACTCCAAAGGCCTCATCAAAGACAAGTTGTTGCTGGCATTGTCTTGCTTGCAGCAATGAGGAGCAGGAGCTGGGAGACCGCCTGCCCCTGCAGCTTTCTGGCCTGAAGGAGCACCTTGCCATTCACAAAATGTCAGATTCTCAAGGACAGTGTTGTGACTCTAACTGTTCTCACTTTTTGGACACACACATGCATGCACACCCGCACAAGCAGAGAGCTCCCCTTAGGTTTGGAAATGGCCTGGCTGGGCGTGCGCCTTGGAGATTTCCAGCGGCCCTTGGTCTTCGTGCTGCACCTCAGTGTTCCCTTGGACACGCTGCCGCGCATGGCAGAGGGCTCACGGGCTGACGTGCTGCTGGCCAAAGAGACGCCGCAGCCAGGCATTTTCTAAGGAAGGCGTGCAGGCAGCCTGGGGAGATCGGCTGCCTAGGCTTGATTTCAGTGCCAAGGGATAAAGGGCTCTTTCTGCTGCTTTTGTCTTCCTAGGGGCTTTGGAGCTGTTTATAAAGCCCTGGACACCAGCACCGGACAACAGGTAAAGTGCCAACAGCCCCATGCCATTTTGCAGCTCTGGAGCGCTTTCCCCGCTGCTGGGAGCTCTGCCTGGAGGTTTGGGTGGCAGCTCCATGTCTGCAGCAGAGGCCGCTCCTCTGAAGCACAATCTAGGCTCAGAGGGCAGAATGCATTTGGGATGGGCTTTGGTGCTTCTGCTAAGCCCTGCTCTCTGGTGACAAGGCACTTTGGCCCAGCCCGCTGCCTCATTGCAGCAGCACTCGCTCCGTGCTCCTTGTGATCTCGAGCAGGGTGCGTCTGCTCAAGGCGACGGTCACCAATGTCGTTTCAGGTGGCAATCAAGATCATGTCACTTGAGGAGGAGATGTCCGAGGAGCTGGCTGCCAATGAAATCCTGGCCATGAGGGACAACAGGAGCCCCAACATTGTCACCTACTTCGACAGGTTGGCGTATTCTCGTGTCAATGTAGCTTTAGCTCGTGCAAGCCCAAAGAGATGATGCCCTTTGGTCACTGGCCGAGAACGGAGCTGGTGATGATTTCTCTGCTGGTCTCCAGAGCGTGGCAGGAGGGGGAGCTGGTGTTCAATAATCTCTTGTGGTGTTCCAGAATCTCTTGTAGCTTGGAGAGCAGTTGCAAAAACCTGGCTCAGGCCCTCTGAGGCTGTGTCCATGGCTGTCTCTCCATGCCGTGGTTTTCTTCTTTCAGCTACCTGGTGGATGGGGAGCTCTGGCTGGCCATGGAGTTCATGGACGGCGGCACCTTGTTTGATGTGCTCAGGGCAGTGTACCTGGAGGAAGGACAGATAGGCGCTGTCTGTCGGGAGGTGAGGGATCCCGCATGTGTTTCCCCAGGCCTGCCCAGGATGCTGCTTGTCAGCTGGAGGTTAAGGAGAGCCAAGATTTCTTGCTCTCACCTTTCTTTTGCTGCTGTCACAACACACAGGAGAAGAAAGAGCATGGGAAGTGAACTACCTGCAGGTGTCCTCACACTCCTCAGGCTCTGTTCTTGCACTCTTCCATCTTGTCTGTCCTCTGGTGCTGGTGCTGGCTTACTCGCTTGCTTTCACTTGCTTCCTCTTCTCAGCTTTGCCTGGGAATGTTTGCCTGGAGCCTGTCTGTCTGTGCTACATTGCTTGCCCCTGGAAGGCAGCATGCAGGTGGCAGAATTTCAAGCTAAGGGCAAAGAGCTCTCCTCAGCTTCAAAGGATGGCATTGCAGCCCGCATGGCGACGGATTCTGGAACAGCTCTGAGGTGCTGCTTGCACCTCTGCTGCCGCTAGGCTTCCCTCAAAAATCTCTGCTGTGCCGCCTCCCACGCTCCCCGCCTCCCAAAAGTTCCACCGGCCTTCGGTAGGAAGGTGACACGCTTCCTACCGAAGGCCAGTGGAACTTTTGGCAGCTCAGATGCCTTTGCTTTGAAATCGAGAACAAACTTCCAAGAGTGTTGAAGCAGCAAGCTCTTCTTCGTAACAGCATTGTCATGCTGTGCCCTTGCTCACAATTCTCTGAGAACGCCCTCAATCCCATTGAGCTCTTTCCTTGCTGGTGGGATGAAATCAGATGCTGCACGTTAACTTTCCCCCCTCTCTCCTTTTTCTCTCTCAGTGCCTGCAAGGACTGCATTTCCTTCATTCCCGCCAAGTCATCCACAGAGACATCAAAAGCGGCAACGTCCTTGTGGGCATGGATGGATCTGTCAAGTTGGGTGGGTATCCCTGCTGGGCTGCAGCGTTTCCAGCAGATGCTGTGCGCTTGCATTTTGGTGACTGCCACTTGGGCAGAAGCGCCGCTTGGCCGGTGCGTGAATCGTCAGGGTGTTTTTGAAGCGGCCGTGCTCCAGCCACGCGGAAGGAGAGCCGAGCTGCTTTTTCAGCTAGATTCAGCATGGGCTGGTCAGGCTTGGAGTGGGCAATGGTTTTGGCGGCTTTGCCAGTGGTAGCTGGCTTTGACAGGCTTTGTTTTTGTCCTCAGGTGACTTTGGCCTCTGTGCTCAGCTCAGCCCTGAGCGCAGCAAGCGCAGCTCCAGCGTCGGCACTCCCAGCTGGATGGCACCGGAGGTGGTGAGAGGAGAAGCCTACGGCCCCAAAGTGGACATCTGGTCCCTGGGGATCATGGGGCTGGAAATGGTGGAAGGGGAAGCTCCTTACCAGCAGGAAGCCCGTCTCAGGGTAAGGTGCAGCTTCGCAAGAGGGCTCTGTGTGGAGAGAGCTGCTGTGGCTAGCAACGGAGCAGCTGGAGTGTCCTCTTGCATCCATGTGCCGTAGGTTTTTGAACTGATCGAAAGGAACGGGCCCCCGAAACTGCAGAACCCCAGGCACCACTCGGCTCTCCTGCGCGACTTCCTCCGCTGCTGCCTGCAGGCAGACGAGGACAGGCGCTGGTCTGCCCAGGAACTCCTGCAGGTAAGAAAAAGCAAAGGGGCAAAGAGCCCTGTCAGCTGAGGACACCTGCAGGAAGGGATGAGGAGGAGTGTGGGCCACGTGGCGCACACAGCTCCCAGGACAGGAAGGCGCAGGGGGACATGGGTGCTCTTTCTGCGTCTTCCTGGTAGCCAGGGAATCCTTCTAGAGCCCGTGAGGATGTGATTGTGGAAAGTAAGAGTTCCTTTCTTTCTTCTTTTTCCTCTGGGCAGCATCCCTTTGTGACCGCAGGCGATCCTGCCTCCAGCCTGGCTGCTCTGATCATCTCAGCCAAGCAAGTGCAGGAAGACTGGAGAGGAGACACCTGCACCTGAGGAGGCCCTCGTGCCCCGCCAGCTGAGAGGAGGGAAAAGGGGATGTGCCATCTTTAGGCAGCGGTTCAGCCATCCCCTGAGTATTACCAGGAGCTGCGCCATAGATAGGAAATGTGATAGTTTTCTTACTTGTTCAGTTTAGGTGTTAGGTTAGGTTAAGTTAAGGCAGGTTATGTTAAGTTAAGGTAGCTTAGGTTCGGTTCGGTTCTGTTAGGTTAGTGTAGGGTAATGTAGTGTAGGGTAGTTTAGATTAGGTGTGTGTTAGGTTCAATTTAAAGCTCTGTTTTATCTTTCTGAAAAAGATGAAAGTTAAAAAAAATAGGAAATATAGGGATCAACTTTAAGGACTATAGAACGTAGATAAGTTAGATAATTGAGGATTGTTTAGCTTCGAACAGAGTGTTGTTAATTTGGGGAAGCTCTGAGGTATCTTTTAAGTAGCAAGGCAAGAATTGTCATAATAAGAATTAAGCCGTGAGAGGAAAAGCTGGGCTGCAGGTGCTCCAAGCTGTCAGTCTGAACAGGCCAGCTGCAGGACAGAATGAGGAAAATGGAGAAGTAGCGAGGAGATACTTTGTTTCAGCTTGAGTGACAATAAAAGTCTAAAATATCCAGAGCGTTGTAAGACTCCCTTCCTTGCCAGGCTGTAGCTAAGCGGACAGTCCCTTTCCGAGGCCCAAAGAACACAGTGAGGTGAGCAGCTTTGCTTGCCTGAAGTGTGGAATGCCCGTGGGAAGCTGCGAGACTTCCGGGTAATGAACACCGGGCAATGAGCTCACATTCAGGAGGCAGATGTGCAGTCCTTGCTGGGCCCCTTGTCTTGCAGATGTCAGGGTGATCAGCAGGAATCACCATTTTGTTCCCACCCTCCTCTCACTATGTCACCTATGGGATGGAATGGCATTCTCACAGCGGCATCTGGCCCTTCCTCCCTGCTTCTCTTTGCCCCCTTTTTCGCCCCAGACCCCCAGGGACCATCTGGGCCAGCCTCATCCCCCACACGTGTGTGCAACCACCAGGGCCTCCTGCAAGCCCCATTCCCACTCTGCTGCCTCCTTGGCCTTTTCCCACAGCTGGGCCAGCCTGCTGTTGCCAGGTGTTGGACACACACACAGAGCATACCACACCTGTCAGTGAGCAATTTGATGGAGGAGCCCCTGCTAACCATGGCTCACCACCCCAGCACTTTTCCCACCGAGCTGTGGCTCCATTCCACTCCATCTGCTGGGATACCCACGGTGAGGGACTGCTCAGGGACTGGGTGCTCCTTGAATGGTGCCCTCAGGCCTGATTTCCACGCCTCCCCATTCCTCCCACCCCTAAGGCTGCCTCAGGCTTCTAAACACAACTTTTCTCACTCTAATGGCTTCCTGTGCTTTACTTCATCCTGTAAGCAGGAGTACACAGTTTTGATTGTCTTTAGTCTAGAATTAATACAAAGAAGTTGGCAGTGCTGCTAGATTTTGTCATTTAAAACTTGAAGCAACTGCAAAAAGTAGAGACGCTTTCTGGGCAGCTTTTCAGTCAATTGCAAGTCTCCTTCCTCTTCACTCCGTTTCAACACATCTGTTGATTTTCTTTTGCTGTCATCTTTTAAGCTTCATCACTTGTCTATAGATCTGTAAAAAAACGCTGTCAACACAAGGCAAATTTACTATCCTTTGTATTTTTCCTCTTCTGGAAAAGCTGAGACTCGTGTGATCTTCTCCTGTGATCTAGACTTGGATTCCCATCTTGGCTCTGGCTAAGAGCGGAACAAATGTAATTCATTACCTGTTAGTAAGATCTGCTAGCAAAGGCCACAGGTAGAGCTAAGCCTGATGCTTCTCTCCCTCCCTTGAATACACATCTTTGTGTCTAGGCCTGCTGATTTCCGGGAGCCCCTGGAAGCTACTGCCAAGGACAAAAGTCTCACTCTTGCTGGTTTTGACACTGATTTTTGGGTGGGATTTTGATCTACACCTACAGTGATCGACAGGAACTGGATCTTGGACACAAAGTGCCTTCATGCAACATTTCTAAGCATAGCGGGCAATGCAGTCCAGATACTAATGAGTTGTGGTTTGTTTTAACTCTGTGTAACATACGGTACAATATCCCAAAAGATGTTATTTTTGAGTGTTTCAGGCATTGAAAACTTAGGCTTATTCTTGTCAACACTTTTCTTTCCTCCCTTCAGAAATGTGCATGTCCAGGTACTAATTTCTTTCTCAGTTTGTTGAAAAGTTACCTGTCGGACAATACTTGTTTCTTGACCCAGAGATGGGGCAACTGGCACCATCAGGCCGCACGTGCCGTACACACGTGATCAGGGTCCAAGAAGAAAAGAGTTGTTTTGATTCTGCGTCTTCTCCAGCTTATACGCTCCTAACAAAGCCTGATCTTAAGTCACTAACTACATCACAGTAACTTATTATATCCATCGCTGCAAAGCAATTAGCGTCAATATAATTGGCAAAAGTTTGGCAGAAATTTAGACGGCAGGTATACCCATCTACTTAGGCACCTAGTCTAGCTTACAAAAATTTCATCTCTCTTTTCTAATGGCTTTCCATGCTGACGGCCTTGTCTTCTTCCTTGCTACGGATACACTCAGAAACCATCAATGATTATTTCTTCTCGGAACTCAGCTTTGCTTGCAGACAAGCTGTCAAGCCCCTCCATGGCTCAGCATGCACGCCTGTGCTCAAGAAGGCAGTGCAGCCTAAAATACTCCTGGAAATTTCTTTTCTTTGCTTCTTTTTCTCCCTAAATGACATCGAAGAAGTGAGACTTTTCAGAACCAGCTACGATGCCACCTAGAACAAGCAGACTCGCCTTCAGTCAATGCTTTTGGGACCAAAAAGGCATGTTTGCTTGGATTCCTGGGATGCCGCTTGGCTTGGTGCATTTGCTGAGTTCCCCTGGCATGCCTTCAGCACTGCCTTATGGGCTGGCAGGACATTTTCTGCTGCTTTATGAGTGAGGAGAATTTCCCAGGCTTTTCTTTTGCATCAGCTCTGCAGAAGGTTGGCTTGCTGGGCACAAGAAAGGCACGGAACAGCTGCTATTGTGAGGTCAAGGCAGGGGTGCCAGCTCACAGTGCTGCCAGCACAGCGTTGTCCCGGTGCGCGCAAGGCCTGGTTGTCCAGAGCAGCTCTTCCGCTCGCTCCCTGCAGGAGGATCCTTGTGCTCAAGGAGTTCTCTGCAGACGGCCTGCGCCCCGAGAGGAGTCTTGGCTTTCCCTTGGGTGGCATTCAGTGTGCAAACCCGCACAGCGCTGCCAAAATGATCGGGCAAGTCTGTGCCGTGGTTTGCACGGTCTTTTCGGTTGTCTATTCTGGCTACTACCTGACCCAGCTGACTCGTAAGTAAAGCTTTCTCCTGGGGCTGGCATCACCCGGCTTTTGCTTCACTCTGCTCTTGATGCAGCACCAGTGACCCAGCTTCTTTGGGAAGAAAATGGCCATGAAGATGCCACCTCTTTGGTCAATGTCCTGCCAGCAGCATCAGCTAGAAAGGGGGCATCTGTACTGGGCGGCGGGTGCAGAGTGTTTGCCGTGAAAGCTGCAGCGCTTGCCTTCCCTCCCCGAGAGAGTGCGCGGCAGCGGAGTCTGTCATTTCCGCAGCTTGCTGCTTCAAGCAGGACAAGCTGCAAATTGCAGACTCTGAGGGGAGATGCTCAGAAGTACTTCCACCAACTCAGTGGCTCTCTCCAGGAGCAAAGGAAAGCACCTTTCCCTCCAAATTCTGCCCCTTAGAGGCCTTGGCTGCGTGACTTGACCTTTTGATGGTGTGCCAAGACTGCGCTTCCCTTGGCCATGCAGCACCAAATCCAGTGCAGGGAGGCTTTGCTGCTGAGCCCAGCAGCTGTTCCTGGGCTGCTTCAGCAGGGAGCTGCCACAGGGTAGGGGCCCTTTGTGGAAGCTTTGCCGGGCTATCATCTTCAGCCAAGGCATGGCAATTAGGGCGTGCAATTGGAAAGAACAGATATCTAAAATGCAGGAAAGAGAAGAGGAAAATGCTGCTTGAGCTGCTGGGCACAAGAGAAGCTCAAACTTTTGAAGAGCAACGGGCATTTCCATCACTGTGTTTCTATTTGTGTCTCGGCAAAAGAGGCCCAAATGTAGACAGAGCCTACTCTAGCGTCCTTGTTGTTCTCTTGCTTGCTGTGGGAAAGAGCTGTTGCTCCTGGAGGCATGTTGGCAAAGGGAACTGCTCTGTGTTGGGACTGCCTTGTGCTGTGGGAGTCGCCAGCGCAGGCACTTTTCTAAGGGCCTCGGGTTCCTTTTCCCTTGCTCGCTGCAGGTCACCTGACACGCGGATGGAGACAAGCCTGTCCTTTGGTGAGTGGCAAAGGAAGGTGTGACGTGGCCGGCGTGTGAGAATTGGGCAGCAATTCTGCCCGCTTGGCCAGTTGCAGCCGAGTGTGGAGTGCCAGCGTGGGAGGCTGAAAGAAAGGCCAGCTGCCCGCTGGCATCAGCAGTAGCAACGGGAGCACTGGCTGCTTGCTGACTTTCCAGTGAAGAGCCTTGCAAGAGATGAAAGGCAAATGGGACAGCTCCAAGGCATCTTGCTGCTTCTCGGCAGCAGGGAAGCTCAAATGCACAGCTAGATGGAGTAGCACCTCATTCAGCCAACTTCCTGGGCTTTTCATGACTCAGAGTCCCACTTGTATCAAAGGCTAGGATTTCCCCTTCTTCTGGGTCCTTTCCCAGCTCAATAGACAGCAGCTCCTAAGGGACTGGCTTTTGCCCATCTCTCTCACTTCTGTCTGTCTGCAGGGCTCGACAGCAGGGTCAGCAGCTCCTCTGGCTGCCTCTGTCATCGAGGAAGAGGCTGAAGAGGAGCCAAGGAGCATCAAGCCTCCAGCTGCTGTCCCTCCACAGCCTGAACTTGCAGAGCCGGTGAGTGGCAGCTGAGCTTGGCAGGGCCTTTGGTGCAGGGCCAGGCTTCCAGTTTGCGAGCAGCCCTTGTTGCTCTTGGCTGAAGGTGCTGGTGGCTGTGTGCCTGCCATGAGGTGGTGCTGCTTCAGGCAAGCCGGGGAGCCCTGGCCAATGGGTTCTGAAGTTTGACCTTTAAGCTGGGATGCGGAGAGGGCCCGAGAATGTCTCTTGGGGTCAGACAGGAGGCAGCATTCAATGACTCTCAGGGTAGGTGTCAGCCCCTTGTGCCCATGGTCAGTGCAGGCTGCCTGTGGTCAGCGGACAGAGCGGCCCAAAGACGCGCTTGACAGCCTTGCAGGCTACCTGGGAGACACTGGCCCCTGCAAGGGAGCTGCCCTCTGCATGGACTAATTAGCTTCAGGCTGTGGGTCAGAGCGGAGTTTGGAGAGGAGAATCCTTGGCAGCCCTGCATTGTAAAGGGCGGGTGGGTGGCTCTGGGCAGGGCTGGAAGGCGTTTCCAAAGGGCTACTCCCTAAAGGCTGCCATAGAGAGGGGAAATGCCTGAAACAGATCAGAGAAGGGACACGCTGCGCGCTTCTGAGCAGACCGATGCATGCCAAGTGCGGGCTGATTTCACTGCGCAGGGAAAGACAGGAGGAGGAAAGCAACAAGGCTCTGGGGCCCTGCTCTGGTCTCTTTGTGGATCTTGGCAGCCCAGCGATCCCTTGTTGCCAGTGTCTTGCAGAAAAGCTGCAAACATGGAGCATGGAGGTGGCCGTCAGGGACTGGATCCAAGGAGCCTTTGGGCTCTTCCCAAAGTTGCCTTTGAGAAGGGGACGTGGGAAACGCCCCAGCTGGAGAGGCCTGGCGCTGGCTGCCAGCACCTTCCCAAGGGCTCGCTTTTGTTGTGCGCTCCGCGGGGCATCTGTGCCAGCCACCCTTCTGACGGGCAATCCTTTCTCCTCCCAGCTCAACACAGCCTCTGCAGTTCAACCTGGTGCCGCCGGAGCAGCATGGCCTGCAGCAGCCAGCTCGCCCCCCGCTGCTGGCGCTTCCTGCAGCAGCGCAGCCCAGCAGCCCGAGATGAGGGAGGAGCAGGGCCTGAAGACGCTGAGTACGTCCGGTGCATTTCTTGTCTGCCAGGGCAGTGTGTTGTGCAGGCCTCTGGGTGTGGGCTGTGCCAGAAGTTGCCCCTCGCTCTCAGGGGCACTTGTGCCTCTCTGCAGAACCTGTTGTGGTGCTTTGAGGCAGCGCGTCAGCCGCTCGGGGAGTCCCTGCTGCCTGTGAGGGTGGCTGGGCCTGGCTTGGCTCTGCCTGGGCTGCCTTCTGTGCCAAAGCCAAAAGCAGAGATTGTTTCTGCTTGAGCAGAAGGCTGGCACCTAGCGAGTGACTAGGCCCCAGGGAGCTCTCTGGCCCCAGCTGGTTTCTGGCTCTGCTTCTTACTCCTCCTCCAGCTCAGACACTTTGTGGCCCTGGCCGCGGACCTGCCAGTGATGGTGGGTGTGACCGCAGAGGCTGCAAAGGCCCCTGGTTACCTCTTAGGGCCCCCTTCTTAAGGGCTCATCATTTGGCCTTATCGCACGGGATGCTGCACTTGAAAGAAATCAAGGCCTTCTTGGAAAGGCCACCTGATGAAAGGTGGAGAAGACGGCCCTCCCACTTGCTGCTCTCAGCAGCTGGAAGCCAAGGGACCGCAAAGGGCCCAGATCTGCCAGCAGCGGGGTTGCCTTTGGGACGCTCTGGGGAGCGGCGTCTCTGTGTGCCAGTGAGCGCCCTGCACTGCTTTTGTCTTTCAGGGAGCATCGTGAGTCTGGGCCAGCCAAGGAGCAAATACACGGCATTTGAAGAACTCGGACGAGGGTAAGCGTGACGTCGGCTCATTTTACAAAAGTGTGGGCCAGGTCTTTGGCTGCTGCAATATCAAGCGTCAAGTCAGGCAAGCTCCAGTCCTGGTCAGGCTCTGGCTTTACCTCCTGTTGCCTGCCTGGACTTCTCGGTCAGAGCACTCCAAAGGCCTCATCAAAGACAAGTTGTTGCTGGCATTGTCTTGCTTGCAGCAATGAGGAGCAGGAGCTGGGACACCGCCTGCCCCTGCAGCTTTCTGGCCTGAAGGAGCACCTTGCCATTCACAAAATGTCAGATTCTCAAGGACAGTGTTGTGACTCTAACTGTTCTCACTTTTTGGACACACACATGCATGCACACCCGCACAAGCAGAGAGCTCC
Source organism: Calcarius lapponicus (assembly GCA_039654755.1). Taxonomy (NCBI): domain Eukaryota; kingdom Metazoa; phylum Chordata; class Aves; order Passeriformes; family Fringillidae; genus Calcarius; species Calcarius lapponicus. Next base: position 58,314,491 of record CM077481.1, on the reverse strand, counting down.
CCTTAGGTTTGGAAATGGCCTGGCTGGGCGTGCGCCTTGGAGATTTCCAGCGGCCCTTGGTCTTCGTGCTGCACCTCAGTGTTCCCTTGGACACGCTGCCGCGCATGGCAGAGGGCTCACGGGCTGACGTGCTGCTGGCCAAAGAGACGCTGCAGCCAGGCATTTTCTAAGGAAGGCGTGCAGGCAGCCTGGGGAGATCGGCTGCCTAGGCTTGATTTCAGTGCCAAGGGATAAAGGGCTCTTTCTGCTGCTTTTGTCTTCCTAGGGGCTTTGGAGCTGTTTATAAAGCCCTGGACACCAGCACCGGACAACAGGTAAAGTGCCAACAGCCCCATGCCATTTTGCAGCTCTGGAGCGCTTTCCCCGCTGCTGGGAGCTCTGCCTGGAGGTTTGGGTGGCAGCTCCATGTCTGCAGCAGAGGCCGCTCCTCTGAAGCACAATCTAGGCTCAGAGGGCAGAATGCATTTGGGATGGGCTTTGGTGCTTCTGCTAAGCCCTGCTCTCTGGTGACAAGGCACTTTGGCCCAGCCCGCTGCCTCATTGCAGCAGCACTCGCTCCGTGCTCCTTGTGATCTCGAGCAGGGTGCGTCTGCTCAAGGCGACGGTCGCCAATGTCGTTTCAGGTGGCAATCAAGATCATGTCACTTGAGGAGGAGATGTCCGAGGAGCTGGCTGCCAATGAAATCCTGGCCATGAGGGACAACAGGAGCCCCAACATTGTCACCTACTTCGACAGGTTGGCGTATTCTCGTGTCAATGTAGCTTTAGCTTGTGCAAGCCCAAAGAGATGATGCCCTTTGGTCACTGGCCGAGAACGGAGCTGGTGATGATTTCTCTGCTGGTCTCCAGAGCGTGGCAGGAGGGGGAGCTGGTGTTCAATAATCTCTTGTGGTGTTCCAGAATCTCTTGTAGCTTGGAGAGCAGTTGCAAAAACCTGGCTCAGGCCCTCTGAGGCTGTGCCCATGGCTGTCTCTCCATGCCGTGGTTTTCTTCTTTCAGCTACCTGGTGGATGGGGAGCTCTGGCTGGCCATGGAGTTCATGGACGGCGGCACCTTGTTTGATGTGCTCAGGGCAGTGTACCTGGAGGAAGGACAGATAGGCGCTGTCTGTCGGGAGGTGAGGGATCCCGCATGTGTTTCCCCAGGCCTGCCCAGGATGCTGCTTGTCAGCTGGAGGTTAAGGAGAGCCAAGATTTCTTGCTCTCACCTTTCTTTTGCTGCTGTCACAACACACAGGAGAAGAAAGAGCATGGGAAGTGAACTACCTGCAGGTGTCCTCACACTCCTCAGGCTCTGTTCTTGCACTCTTCCATCTTGTCTGTCCTCTGGTGCTGGTGCTGGCTTACTCGCTTGCTTTCACTTGCTTCCTCTTCTCAGCTTTGCCTGGGAATGTTTGCCTGGAGCCTGTCTGTCTGTGCTACATTCCTTGCCCCTGGAAGGCAGCATGCAGGTGGCAGAATTTCAAGCTAAGGGCAAAGAGCTCTCCTCAGCTTCAAAGGATGGCATTGCAGCCCGGATGGCGACGGATTCTGGAACAGCTCTGAGGTGCCGCTTGCACCTCTGCTGCCGCTAGGCTTCCCTCAAAAATCTCTGCTGTGCCGCCTCCCACGCTCCCCGCCTCCCAAAAGTTCCACCGGCCTTCGGTAGGAAGGTGACACGCTTCCTACCGAAGGCCAGTGGAACTTTTGGCAGCTCAGATGCCTTTGCTTTGAAATCGAGAACAAACTTCCAAGAGTGTTGAAGCAGCAAGCTCTTCTTCGTGACAGCATTGTCATGCTGTGCCCTTGCTCACAATTCTCTGAGAACGCCCTCAATCCCATTGAGCTCTTTCCTTGCTGGTGGGATGAAATCAGATGCTGCACGTTAACTTTCCCCCCTCTCTCCTTTTTCTCTCTCAGTCCCTGCAGGGACTGCATTTCCTTCATTCCCGCCAAGTCATCCACAGAGACATCAAAAGCGGCAACATCCTTGTGGGCATGGATGGATCTGTCAAGTTGGGTGGGTATCCCTGCTGGGCTGCAGCGTTTCCAGCAGATGCTGTGCGCTTGCATTTTGGTGACTGCCACTTGGCCAGAAGCGCCGCTTGGCCGGTGCGTGAATCGTCAGGGTGTTTTTGAAGCGGCCGTGCTCCAGCCACGCGGAAGGAGAGCCGAGCTGCTTTTTCAGCTAGATTCAGCATGGGCTGGTCAGGCTTGGAGTGGGCAATGGTTTTGGCGGCTTTGCCAGTGGTAGCTGGCTTTGACAGGCTTTGTTTTTGTCCTCAGGTGACTTTGGCCTCTGTGCTCAGCTCAGCCCTGAGCGCAGCAAGCGCAGCTCCAGCGTCGGCACTCCCAGCTGGATGGCACCGGAGGTGGTGAGAGGAGAAGCCTACGGCCCCAAAGTGGACATCTGGTCCCTGGGGATCATGGGGCTGGAAATGGTGGAAGGGGAAGCTCCTTACCAGCAGGAAGGCCGTCTCAGGGTAAGGTGCAGCTTCGCAAGAGGGCTCTGTGTGGAGAGAGCTGCTGTGGCTAGCAACGGAGCAGCTGGAGTGTCCTCTTGCATCCGTGTGCCGTAGGTTTTTGAACTGATCGAAAGGAACGGGCCCCCGAAACTGCAGAACCCCAGGCACCACTCGGCTCTCCTGCGCGACTTCCTCCGCTGCTGCCTGCAGGCAGACGAGGACAGGCGCTGGTCTGCCCAGGAACTCCTGCAGGTAAGAAAAAGCAAAGGGGCAAAGAGCCCTGTCAGCTGAGGACACCTGCAGGAAGGGATGAGGAGGAGTGTGGGCCACGTGGCGCACACAGCTCCCAGGACAGGAAGGCGCAGGGGGACATGGGTGCTCTTTCTGCGTCTTCCTGGTAGCCAGGGAATCCTTCTAGAGCCCGTGAGGATGTGATTGTGGAAAGTAAGAGTTCCTTTCTTTCTTCTTTTTCCTCTGGGCAGCATCCCTTTGTGACCGCAGGTGATCCTGCCTCCAGCCTGGCTGCTCTGATCATCTCAGCCAAGCAAGTGCAGGAAGACTGGAGAGGAGACACCTGCACCTGAGGAGGCCCTCGTGCCCCGCCAGCTGAGAGGAGGGAAAAGGGGATGTGCCATCTTTAGGCAGCGGTTCAGCCATCCCCTGAGTATTACCAGGAGCTGCGCCGTAGATAGGAAATGTGATAGTTTTCTTACTTGTTCAGTTTAGGTGTTAGGTTAGGTTAAGTTAAGGCAGGTTATGTTAAGTTAAGGTAGCTTAGGTTCGGTTCGGTTCTGTTAGGTTAGGGTAGGGTAATGTAGTGTAGGGTAGTTTAGATTAGGTGTGTGTTAGGTTCAATTTAAAGCTCTGTTTTATCTTTCTGAAAAAGATGAAAGTTAAAAAAAATAGGAAATATAGGGATCAACTTTAAGGACTATAGAACGTAGATAAGTTAGATAATTGAGGATTGTTTAGCTTCGAACAGAGTGTTGTTAATTTGGGGAAGCTCTGAGGTATCTTTTAAGTAGCAAGGCAAGAATTGTCATAATAAGAATTAAGCTGTGAGAGGAAAAGCTGGGCTGCAGGTGCTCCAAGCTGTCAGTCTGAACAGGCCAGCTGCAGGACAGAATGAGGAAAATGGAGAAGTAGCGAGGAGATACTTTGTTTCAGCTTGAGTGACAATAAAAGTCTAAAATATCCAGAGCGTTGTAAGACTCCCTTCCTTGCCAGGCTGTAGCTAAGCGGACAGTCCCTTTCCGAGGCCCAAAGAACACAGTGAGGTGAGCAGCTTTGCTTGCCTGAAGTGTGGAATGCCCGTGGGAAGCTGCGAGACTTCCGGGTAATGAACACCGGGCAATGAGCTCACATTCAGGAGGCAGATGTGCAGTCCTTGCTGGGCCCCTTGTCTTGCAGATGTCAGGGTGATCAGCAGGAATCACCATTTTGTTCCCACCCTCCTCTCACTATGTCACCTATGGGATGGAATGGCATTCTCACAGCGGCATCTGGCCCTTCCTCCCTGCTTCTCTTTGCCCCCTTTTTCGCCCCAGACCCCCAGGGACCATCTGGGCCAGCCTCATCCCCCACACGTGTGTGCAACCACCAGGGCCTCCTGCAAGCCCCATTCCCACTCTGCTGCCTCCTTGGCCTTTTCCCACAGCTGGGCCAGCCTGCTGTTGCCAGGTGTTGGACACACACACAGAGCATACCACACCTGTCAGTGAGCAATTTGATGGAGGAGCCCCTGCTAACCATGGCTCACCACCCCAGCACTTTTCCCACCGAGCTGTGGCTCCATTCCACTCCATCTGCTGGGATACCCACGGTGAGGGACTGCTCAGGGACTGGGTGCTCCTTGAATGGTGCCCTCAGGCCTGATTTCCACGCCTCCCCATTCCTCCCACCCCTAAGGCTGCCTCAGGCTTCTAAACACAACTTTTCTCCCTCTAATGGCTTCCTGTGCTTTACTTCATCCTGTAAGCAGGAGTACACAGTTTTGATTGTCTTTAGTCTAGAATTAATACAAAGAAGTTGGCAGTGCTGCTAGATTTTGTCATTTAAAACTTGAAGCAACTGCAAAAAGTAGAGACGCTTTCTGGGCAGCTTTTCAGTCAATTGCAAGTCTCCTTCCTCTTCACTCCGTTTCAACACATCTGTTGATTTTCTTTTGCTGTCATCTTTTAAGCTTCATCACTTGTCTATAGATCTGTAAAAAAACGCTGTCAACACAAGGCAAATTTACTATCCTTTGTATTTTTCCTCTTCTGGAAAAGCTGAGGCTCGTGTGATCTTCTCCTGTGATCTAGACTTGGATTCCCATCTTGGCTCTGGCTAAGAGCGGAACAAATGTAATTCATTACCTGTTAGTAAGATCTGCTAGCAAAGGCCACAGGTAGAGCTAAGCATGATGCTTCTCTCCCTCCCTTGAATACACATCTTTGTGTCTAGGCCTGCTGATTTCCGGGAGCCCCTGGAAGCTACTGCCAAGGACAAAAGTCTCACTCTTGCTGGTTTTGACACTGATTTTTGGGTGGGATTTTGATCTACACCTACAGTGATCGACAGGAACTGGATCTTGGACACAAAGTGCCTTCATGCAACATTTCTAAGCATAGCGGGCAATGCAGTCCAGATACTAATGAGTTGTGGTTTGTTTTAACTCTGTGTAACATACGGTACAATATCCCAAAAGATGTTATTTTTGAGTGTTTCAGGCATTGAAAACTTAGGCTTATTCTTGTCAACACTTTTCTTTCCTCCCTTCAGAAATGTGCATGTCCAGGTACTAATTTCTTTCTCAGTTTGTTGAAAAGTTACCTGTCGGACAATACTTGTTTCTTGACCCAGAGATGGGGCAACTGGCACCATCAGGCCGCACGTGCCGTACACACGTGATCAGGGTCCAAGAAGAAAAGAGTTGTTTTGATTCTGCGTCTTCTCCAGCTTATACGCTCCTAATAAAGCCTGATCTTAATCACTAACTACATCACAGTAACTTATTATATCCATCGCTGCAAAGCAATTAGCGTCAATATAATTGGCAAAAGTTTGGCAGAAATTTAGACGGCAGGTATACCCATCTACTTAGGCACCTAGTCTAGCTTACAAAAATTTCATCTCTCTTTTCTAATGGCTTTCCATGCTGACGGCCTTGTCTTCTTCCTTGCTACGGATACACTCAGAAACCATCAATGATTATTTCTTCTCGGAACTCAGCTTTGCTTGCAGACAAGCTGTCAAGCCCCTCCATGGCTCAGCATGCACGCCTGTGCTCAAGAAGGCAGTGCAGTCTAAAATACTCCTGGAAATTTCTTTTCTTTGCTTCTTTTTCTCCCTAAATGACATCGAAGAAGTGAGACTTTTCAGAACCAGCTACGATGCCACCTAGAACAAGCAGACTCGCCTTCAGTCAATGCTTTTGGGACCAAAAAGGCATGTTTGCTTGGATTCCTGGGATGCCGCTTGGCTTGGTGCATTTGCTGAGTTCCCCTGGCATGCCTTCAGCATTGCCTTATGGGCTGGCAGGACATTTTCTGCTGCTTTATGAGTGAGGAGAATTTCCCAGGCTTTTCTTTTGCATCAGCTCTGCAGAAGGTTGGCTTGCTGGGCACAAGAAAGGCACGGAACAGCTGCTATTGTGAGGTCAAGGCAGGGGTGCCAGCTCACAGTGCTGCCAGCACAGCGTTGTCCCGGTGCGCGCAAGGCCTGGTTGTCCAGAGCAGCTCTTCCGCTCGCTCCCTGCAGGAGGATCCTTGTGCTCAAGGAGTTCTCTGCAGACGGCCTGCGCCCCGAGAGGAGTCTTGGCTTTCCCTTGGGTGGCATTCAGTGTGCAAACCCGCACAGCGCTGCCAAAATGATCGGGCAAGTCTGTGCCGCGGTTTGCACGGTCTTTTCGGTTGTCTATTCTGGCTACTACCTGACCCAGCTGACTCGTAAGTAAAGCTTTCTCCTGGGGCTGGCATCACCCGGCTTTTGCTTCACTCTGCTCTTGATGCAGCACCAGTGACCCAGCTTCTTTGGGAAGAAAATGGCCATGAAGATGCCACCTCTTTGGTCAATGTCCTGCCAGCAGCATCAGCTAGAAAGGGGGCATCTGTACTGGGCGGCGGGTGCAGAGTGTTTGCCGTGAAAGCTGCAGCGCTTGCCTTCCCTCCCCGAGAGAGTGCGCGGCAGCGGAGTCTGTCATTTCCGCAGCTTGCTGCTTCAAGCAGGACAAGCTGCAAATTGCAGACTCTGAGGGGAGATGCTCAGAAGTACTTCCACCAACTCAGTGGCTCTCTCCAGGAGCAAAGGAAAGCACCTTTCCCTCCAAATTCTGCCCCTTAGAGGCCTTGGCTGCGTGACTTGACCTTTTGATGGTGTGCCAAGACTGCGCTTCCCTTGGCCATGCAGCACCAAATCCAGTGCAGGGAGGCTTTGCTGCTGAGCCCAGCAGCTGTTCCTGGGCTGCTTCAGCAGGGAGCTGCCACAGGGTAGGGGCCCTTTGTGGAAGCTTTGCCGGGCTATCATCTTCAGCCAAGGCATGGCAATTAGGGCGTGCAATTGGAAAGAACAGATATCTAAAATGCAGGAAAGAGAAGAGGAAAATGCTGCTTGAGCTGCTGGGCACAAGAGAAGCTCAAACTTTTGAAGAGCAACGGGCATTTCCATCACTGTGTTTCTATTTGTGTCTCGGCAAAAGAGGCCCAAATGTAGACAGAGCCTACTCTAGCGTCCTTGTTGTTCTCTTGCTTGCTGTGGGAAAGAGCTGTTGCTCCTGGAGGCATGTTGGCAAAGGGAACTGCTCTGTGTTGGGACTGCCTTGTGCTGTGGGAGTCGCCAGCGCAGGCACTTTTCTAAGGGCCTCGGGTTCCTTTTCCCTTGCTCGCTGCAGGTCACCTGACACGCGGATGGAGACAAGCCTGTCCTTTGGTGAGTGGCAAAGGAAGGTGTGACGTGGCCGGCGTGTGAGAATTGGGCAGCAATTCTGCCCGCTTGGCCAGTTGCAGCCGAGTGTGGAGTGCCAGCGTGGGAGGCTGAAAGAAAGGCCAGCTGCCCGCTGGCATCAGCAGTAGCAACGGGAGCACTGGCTGCTTGCTGACTTTCCAGTGAAGAGCCTTGCAAGAGATGAAAGGCAAATGGGACAGCTCCAAGGCATCTTGCTGCTTCTCGGCAGCAGGGAAGCTCAAATGCACAGCTAGATGGAGTAGCACCTCATTCAGCCAACTTCCTGGGCTTTTCATGACTCAGAGTCCCACTTGTATCAAAGGCTAGGATTTCCCCTTCTTCTGGGTCCTTTCCCAGCTCAATAGACAGCAGCTCCTAAGGGACTGGCTTTTGCCCATCTCTCTCACTTCTGTCTGTCTGCAGGGCTCGACAGCAGGGTCAGCAGCTCCTCTGGCTGCCTCTGTCATCGAGGAAGAGGCTGAAGAGGAGCCAAGGAGCATCAAGCCTCCAGCTGCTGTCCCTCCACAGCCTGAACTTGCAGAGCCGGTGAGTGGCAGCTGAGCTTGGCAGGGCCTTTGGTGCAGGGCCAGGCTTCCAGTTTGCGAGCAGCCCTTGTTGCTCTTGGCTGAAGGTGCTGGCGGCTGTGTGCCTGCCATGAGGTGGTGCTGCTTCAGGCAAGCCGGGGAGCCCTGGCCAATGGGTTCTGAAGTTTGACCTTTAAGCTGGGATGCGGAGAGGGCCCGAGAATGTCTCTTGGGGTCAGACAGGAGGCAGCATTCAATGACTCTCAGTGTAGGTGTCAGCCCCTTGTGCCCATGGTCAGTGCAGGCTGCCTGTGGTCAGCGGACAGAGCGGCCCAAAGACGCGCTTGACAGCCTTGCAGGCTACCTGGGAGACACTGGCCCCTGCAAGGGAGCTGCCCTCTGCATGGACTAATTAGCTTCAGGCTGTGGGTCAGAGCGGAGTTTGGAGAGGAGAATCCTTGGCAGCCCTGCATTGTAAAGGGCGGGTGGGTGGCTCTGGGCAGGGCTGGAAGGCGTTTCCAAAGGGCTACTCCCTAAAGGCTGCCATAGAGAGGGGAAATGCCTGAAACAGATCAGAGAAGGGACACGCTGCGCGCTTCTGAGCAGACCGATGCATGCCAAGTGCGGGCTGATTTCACTGCGCAGGGAAAGACAGGAGGAGGAAAGCAACAAGGCTCTGGGGCCCTGCTCTGGTCTCTTTGTGGATCTTGGCAGCCCAGCGATCCCTTGTTGCCAGTGTCTTGCAGAAAAGCTGCAAACATGGAGCATGGAGGTGGCCGTCAGGGACTGGATCCAAGGAGCCTTTGGGCTCTTCCCAAAGTTGCCTTTGAGAAGGGGACGTGGGAAACGCCCCAGCTGGAGAGGCCTGGCGCTGGCTGCCAGCACCTTCCCAAGGGCTCGCTTTTGTTGTGCGCTCCGCGGGGCATCTGTGCCAGCCACCCTTCTGACGGGCAATCCTTTCTCCTCCCAGCTCAACACAGCCTCTGCAGTTCAACCTGGTGCCGCCGGAGCAGCATGGCCTGCAGCAGCCAGCTCGCCCCCCGCTGCTGGCGCTTCCTGCAGCAGCGCAGCCCAGCAGCCCGAGATGAGGGAGGAGCAGGGCCTGAAGACGCTGAGTACGTCCGGTGCATTTCTTGTCTGCCAGGGCAGTGTGTTGTGCAGGCCTCTGGGTGTGGGCTGTGCCAGAAGTTGCCCCTCGCTCTCAGGGGCACTTGTGCCTCTCTGCAGAACCTGTTGTGGTGCTTTGAGGCAGCGCGTCAGCCGCTCGGGGAGTCCCTGCTGCCTGTGAGGGTGGCTGGGCCTGGCTTGGCTCTGCCTGGGCTGCCTTCTGTGCCAAAGCCAAAAGCAGAGATTGTTTCTGCTTGAGCAGAAGGCTGGCACCTAGCGAGTGACTAGGCCCCAGGGAGCTCTCTGGCCCCAGCTGGTTTCTGGCTCTGCTTCTTACTCCTCCTCCAGCTCAGACACTTTGTGGCCCTGGCCGCGGACCTGCCAGTGATGGTGGGTGTGACCGCAGAGGCTGCAAAGGCCCCTGGTTACCTCTTAGGGCCCCCTTCTTAAGGGCTCATCATTTGGCCTTATCGCACGGGATGCTGCACTTGAAAGAAATCAAGGCCTTCTTGGAAAGGCCACCTGATGAAAGGTGGAGAAGACGGCCCTCCCACTTGCTGCTCTCAGCAGCTGGAAGCCAAGGGACCGCAAAGGGCCCAGATCTGCCAGCAGCGGGGTTGCCTTTGGGACGCTCTGGGGAGCGGCGTCTCTGTGTGCCAGTGAGCGCCCTGCACTGCTTTTGTCTTTCAGGGAGCATCGTGAGTCTGGGCCAGCCAAGGAGCAAATACACGGCATTTGAAGAACTCGGACGAGGGTAAGCGTGACGTCGGCTCATTTTACAAAAGTGTGGGCCAGGTCTTTGGCTGCTGCAATATCAAGCGTCAAGTCAGGCAAGCTCCAGTCCTGGTCAGGCTCTGGCTTTACCTCCTGTTGCCTGCCTGGACTTCTCGGTCAGAGCACTCCAAAGGCCTCATCAAAGACAAGTTGTTGCTGGCATTGTCTTGCTTGCAGCAATGAGGAGCAGGAGCTGGGACACCGCCTGCCCCTGCAGCTTTCTGGCCTGAAGGAGCACCTTGCCATTCACAAAATGTCAGATTCTCAAGGACAGTGTTGTGACTCTAACTGTTCTCACTTTTTGGACACACACATGCATGCACACCCGCACAAGCAGAGAGCTCCCCTTAGGTTTGGAAATGGCCTGGCTGGGCGTGCGCCTTGGAGATTTCCAGCGGCCCTTGGTCTTCGTGCTGCACCTCAGTGTTCCCTTGGACACGCTGCCGCGCATGGCAGAGGGCTCACGGGCTGACGTGCTGCTGGCCAAAGAGACGCTGCAGCCAGGCATTTTCTAAGGAAGGCGTGCAGGCAGCCTGGGGAGATCGGCTGCCTAGGCTTGATTTCAGTGCCAAGGGATAAAGGGCTCTTTCTGCTGCTTTTGTCTTCCTAGGGGCTTTGGAGCTGTTTATAAAGCCCTGGACACCAGCACCGGACAACAGGTAAAGTGCCAACAGCCCCATGCCATTTTGCAGCTCTGGAGCGCTTTCCCCGCTGCTGGGAGCTCTGCCTGGAGGTTTGGGTGGCAGCTCCATGTCTGCAGCAGAGGCCGCTCTTCTGAAGCACAATCTAGGCTCAGAGGGCAGAATGCATTTGGGATGGGCTTTGGTGCTTCTGCTAAGCCCTGCTGTCTGGTGACAAGGCACTTTGGCCCAGCCCGCTGCCTCACTGCAGCAGCACTCGCTCCGTGCTCCTTGTGATCTCGAGCAGGGTGCGTCTGCTCAAGGCGACGGTCGCCAATGTCGTTTCAGGTGGCAATCAAGATCATGTCACTTGAGGAGGAGATGTCCGAGGAGCTGGCTGCCAATGAAATCCTGGCCATGAGGGACAACAGGAGCCCCAACATTGTCACCTACTTCGACAGGTTGGCGTATTCTCGTGTCAATGTAGCTTTAGCTTGTGCAAGCCCAAAGAGATGATGCCCTTTGGTCACTGGCCGAGAACGGAGCTGGTGATGATTTCTCTGCTGGTCTCCAGAGCGTGGCAGGAGGGGGAGCTGGTGTTCAATAATCTCTTGTGGTGTTCCAGAATCTCTTGTAGCTTGGAGAGCAGTTGCAAAAACCTGGCTCAGGCCCTCTGAGGCTGTGTCCATGGCTGTCTCTCCATGCCGTGGTTTTCTTCTTTCAGCTACCTGGTGGATGGGGAGCTCTGGCTGGCCATGGAGTTCATGGACGGCGGCACCTTGTTTGATGTGCTCAGGGCAGTGTACCTGGAGGAAGGACAGATAGGCGCTGTCTGTCGGGAGGTGAGGGATCCCGCATGTGTTTCCCCAGGCCTGCCCAGGATGCTGCTTGTCAGCTGGAGGTTAAAGAGAGCCAAGATTTCTTGCTCTCACCTTTCTTTTGCTGCTGTCACAACACACAGGAGAAGAAAGAGCATGGGAAGTGAACTACCTGCAGGTGTCCTCACACTCCTCAGGCTCTGTTCTTGCACTCTTCCATCTTGTCTGTCCTCTGGTGCTGGTGCTGGCTTACTCGCTTGCTTTCACTTGCTTCCTCTTCTCAGCTTTGCCTGGGAATGTTTGCCTGGAGCCTGTCTGTCTGTGCTACATTCCTTGCCCCTGGAAGGCAGCATGCAGGTGGCAGAATTTCAAGCTAAGGGCAAAGAGCTCTCCTCAGCTTCAAAGGATGGCATTGCAGCCCGCATGGCGACAGATTCTGGAACAGCTCTGAGGTGCCGCTTGCACCTCTGCTGCCGCTAGGCTTCCCTCAAAAATCTCTGCTGTGCCGCCTCCCACGCTCCCCGCCTCCCAAAAGTTCCACCGGCCTTCGGTAGGAAGGTGACACGCTTCCTACCGAAGGCCAGTGGAACTTTTGGCAGCTCAGATGCCTTTGCTTTGAAATCGAGAACAAACTTCCAAGAGTGTTGAAGCAGCAAGCTCTTCTTCGTGACAGCATTGTCATGCTGTGCCCTTGCTCACAATTCTCTGAGAACGCCCTCAATCCCATTGAGCTCTTTCCTTGCTGGTGGGATGAAATCAGATGCTGCACGTTAACTTTCCCCCCTCTCTCCTTTTTCTCTCTCAGTGCCTGCAGGGACTGCATTTCCTTCATTCCCGCCAAGTCATCCACAGAGACATCAAAAGCGGCAACATCCTTGTGGGCATGGATGGATCTGTCAAGTTGGGTGGGTATCCCTGCTGGGCTGCAGCGTTTCCAGCAGATGCTGTGCGCTTGCATTTTGGTGACTGCCACTTGGCCAGAAGCGCCGCTTGGCCGGTGCGTGAATCGTCAGGGTGTTTTTGAAGCGGCCGTGCTCCAGCCACGCGGAAGGAGAGCCGAGCTGCTTTTTCAGCTAGATTCAGCATGGGCTGGTCAGGCTTGGAGTGGGCAATGGTTTTGGCGGCTTTGCCAGTGGTAGCTGGCTTTGACAGGCTTTGTTTTTGTCCTCAGGTGACTTTGGCCTCTGTGCTCAGCTCAGCCCTGAGCGCAGCAAGCGCAGCTCCAGCGTCGGCACTCCCAGCTGGATGGCACCGGAGGTGGTGAGAGGAGAAGCCTACGGCCCCAAAGTGGACATCTGGTCCCTGGGGATCATGGGGCTGGAAATGGTGGAAGGGGAAGCTCCTTACCAGCAGGAAGCCCGTCTCAGGGTAAGGTGCAGCTTCGCAAGAGGGCTCTGTGTGGAGAGAGCTGCTGTGGCTAGCAACGGAGCAGCTGGAGTGTCCTCTTGCATCCGTGTGCCGTAGGTTTTTGAACTGATCGAAAGGAACGGGCCCCCGAAACTGCAGAACCCCAGGCACCACTCGGCTCTCCTGCGCGACTTCCTCCGCTGCTGCCTGCAGGCAGACGAGGACAGGCGCTGGTCTGCCCAGGAACTCCTGCAGGTAAGAAAAAGCAAAGGGGCAAAGAGCCCTGTCAGCTGAGGACACCTGCAGGAAGGGATGAGGAGGAGTGTGGGCCACGTGGCGCACACAGCTCCCAGGACAGGAAGGCGCAGGGGGACATGGGTGCTCTTTCTGCGTCTTCCTGGTAGCCAGGGAATCCTTCTAGAGCCCGTGAGGATGTGATTGTGGAAAGTAAGAGTTCCTTTCTTTCTTCTTTTTCCTCTGGGCAGCATCCCTTTGTGACCGCAGGTGATCCTGCCTCCAGCCTGGCTGCTCTGATCATCTCAGCCAAGCAAGTGCAGGAAGACTGGAGAGGAGACACCTGCACCTGAGGAGGCCCTCGTGCCCCGCCAGCTGAGAGGAGGGAAAAGGGGATGTGCCATCTTTAGGCAGCGGTTCAGCCATCCCCTGAGTATTACCAGGAGCTGCGCCGTAGATAGGAAATGTGATAGTTTTCTTACTTGTTCAGTTTAGGTGTTAGGTTAGGTTAAGTTAAGGCAGGTTATGTTAAGTTAAGGTAGCTTAGGTTCGGTTCGGTTCTGTTAGGTTAGGGTAGGGTAATGTAGTGTAGGGTAGTTTAGATTAGGTGTGTGTTAGGTTCAATTTAAAGCTCTGTTTTATCTTTCTGAAAAAGATGAAAGTTAAAAAAAATAGGAAATATAGGGATCAACTTTAAGGACTATAGAACGTAGATAAGTTAGATAATTGAGGATTGTTTAGCTTCGAACAGAGTGTTGTTAATTTGGGGAAGCTCTGAGGTATCTTTTAAGTAGCAAGGCAAGAATTGTCATAATAAGAATTAAGCTGTGAGAGGAAAAGCTGGGCTGCAGGTGCTCCAAGCTGTCAGTCTGAACAGGCCAGCTGCAGGACAGAATGAGGAAAATGGAGAAGTAGCGAGGAGATACTTTGTTTCAGCTTGAGTGACAATAAAAGTCTAAAATATCCAGAGCGTTGTAAGACTCCCTTCCTTGCCAGGCTGTAGCTAAGCGGACAGTCCCTTTCCGAGGCCCAAAGAACACAGTGAGGTGAGCAGCTTTGCTTGCCTGAAGTGTGGAATGCCCGTGGGAAGCTGCGAGACTTCCGGGTAATGAACACCGGGCAATGAGCTCACATTCAGGAGGCAGATGTGCAGTCCTTGCTGGGCCCCTTGTCTTGCAGATGTCAGGGTGATCAGCAGGAATCACCATTTTGTTCCCACCCTCCTCTCACTATGTCACCTATGGGATGGAATGGCATTCTCACAGCGGCATCTGGCCCTTCCTCCCTGCTTCTCTTTGCCCCCTTTTTCGCCCCAGACCCCCAGGGACCATCTGGGCCAGCCTCATCCCCCACACGTGTGTGCAACCACCAGGGCCTCCTGCAAGCCCCATTCCCACTCTGCTGCCTCCTTGGCCTTTTCCCACAGCTGGGCCAGCCTGCTGTTGCCAGGTGTTGGACACACACACAGAGCATACCACACCTGTCAGTGAGCAATTTGATGGAGGAGCCCCTGCTAACCATGGCTCACCACCCCAGCACTTTTCCCACCGAGCTGTGGCTCCATTCCACTCCATCTGCTGGGATACCCACGGTGAGGGACTGCTCAGGGACTGGGTGCTCCTTGAATGGTGCCCTCAGGCCTGATTTCCACGCCTCCCCATTCCTCCCACCCCTAAGGCTGCCTCAGGCTTCTAAACACAACTTTTCTCCCTCTAATGGCTTCCTGTGCTTTACTTCATCCTGTAAGCAGGAGTACACAGTTTTGATTGTCTTTAGTCTAGAATTAATACAAAGAAGTTGGCAGTGCTGCTAGATTTTGTCATTTAAAACTTGAAGCAACTGCAAAAAGTAGAGACGCTTTCTGGGCAGCTTTTCAGTCAATTGCAAGTCTCCTTCCTCTTCACTCCGTTTCAACACATCTGTTGATTTTCTTTTGCTGTCATCTTTTAAGCTTCATCACTTGTCTATAGATCTGTAAAAAAACGCTGTCAACACAAGGCAAATTTACTATCCTTTGTATTTTTCCTCTTCTGGAAAAGCTGAGGCTCGTGTGATCTTCTCCTGTGATCTAGACTTGGATTCCCATCTTGGCTCTGGCTAAGAGCGGAACAAATGTAATTCATTACCTGTTAGTAAGATCTGCTAGCAAAGGCCACAGGTAGAGCTAAGCCTGATGCTTCTCTCCCTCCCTTGAATACACATCTTTGTGTCTAGGCCTGCTGATTTCCGGGAGCCCCTGGAAGCTACTGCCAAGGACAAAAGTCTCACTCTTGCTGGTTTTGACACTGATTTTTGGGTGGGATTTTGATCTACACCTACAGTGATCGACAGGAACTGGATCTTGGACACAAAGTGCCTTCATGCAACATTTCTAAGCATAGCGGGCAATGCAGTCCAGATACTAATGAGTTGTGGTTTGTTTTAACTCTGTGTAACATACGGTACAATATCCCAAAAGATGTTATTTTTGAGTGTTTCAGGCATTGAAAACTTAGGCTTATTCTTGTCAACACTTTTCTTTCCTCCCTTCAGAAATGTGCATGTCCAGGTACTAATTTCTTTCTCAGTTTGTTGAAAAGTTACCTGTCGGACAATACTTGTTTCTTGACCCAGAGATGGGGCAACTGGCACCATCAGGCCGCACGTGCCGTACACACGTGATCAGGGTCCAAGAAGAAAAGAGTTGTTTTGATTCTGCGTCTTCTCCAGCTTATACGCTCCTAATAAAGCCTGATCTTAATCACTAACTACATCACAGTAACTTATTATATCCATCGCTGCAAAGCAATTAGCGTCAATATAATTGGCAAAAGTTTGGCAGAAATTTAGACGGCAGGTATACCCATCTACTTAGGCACCTAGTCTAGCTTACAAAAATTTCATCTCTCTTTTCTAATGGCTTTCCATGCTGACGGCCTTGTCTTCTTCCTTGCTACGGATACACTCAGAAACCATCAATGATTATTTCTTCTCGGAACTCAGCTTTGCTTGCAGACAAGCTGTCAAGCCCCTCCATGGCTCAGCATGCACGCCTGTGCTCAAGAAGGCAGTGCAGCCTAAAATACTCCTGGAAATTTCTTTTCTTTGCTTCTTTTTCTCCCTAAATGACATCGAAGAAGTGAGACTTTTCAGAACCAGCTACGATGCCACCTAGAACAAGCAGACTCGCCTTCAGTCAATGCTTTTGGGACCAAAAAGGCATGTTTGCTTGGATTCCTGGGATGCCGCTTGGCTTGGTGCATTTGCTGAGTTCCCCTGGCATGCCTTCAGCATTGCCTTATGGGCTGGCAGGACATTTTCTGCTGCTTTATGAGTGAGGAGAATTTCCCAGGCTTTTCTTTTGCATCAGCTCTGCAGAAGGTTGGCTTGCTGGGCACAAGAAAGGCACGGAACAGCTGCTATTGTGAGGTCAAGGCAGGGGTGCCAGCTCACAGTGCTGCCAGCACAGCGTTGTCCCGGTGCGCGCAAGGCCTGGTTGTCCAGAGCAGCTCTTCCGCTCGCTCCCTGCAGGAGGATCCTTGTGCTCAAGGAGTTCTCTGCAGACGGCCTGCGCCCCGAGAGGAGTCTTGGCTTTCCCTTGGGTGGCATTCAGTGTGCAAACCCGCACAGCGCTGCCAAAATGATCGGGCAAGTCTGTGCCGCGGTTTGCACGGTCTTTTCGGTTGTCTATTCTGGCTACTACCTGACCCAGCTGACTCGTAAGTAAAGCTTTCTCCTGGGGCTGGCATCACCCGGCTTTTGCTTCACTCTGCTCTTGATGCAGCACCAGTGACCCAGCTTCTTTGGGAAGAAAATGGCCATGAAGATGCCACCTCTTTGGTCAATGTCCTGCCAGCAGCATCAGCTAGAAAGGGGGCATCTGTACTGGGCGGCGGGTGCAGAGTGTTTGCCGTGAAAGCTGCAGCGCTTGCCTTCCCTCCCCGAGAGAGTGCGCGGCAGCGGAGTCTGTCATTTCCGCAGCTTGCTGCTTCAAGCAGGACAAGCTGCAAATTGCAGACTCTGAGGGGAGATGCTCAGAAGTACTTCCACCAACTCAGTGGCTCTCTCCAGGAGCAAAGGAAAGCACCTTTCCCTCCAAATTCTGCCCCTTAGAGGCCTTGGCTGCGTGACTTGACCTTTTGATGGTGTGCCAAGACTGCGCTTCCCTTGGCCATGCAGCACCAAATCCAGTGCAGGGAGGCTTTGCTGCTGAGCCCAGCAGCTGTTCCTGGGCTGCTTCAGCAGGGAGCTGCCACAGGGTAGGGGCCCTTTGTGGAAGCTTTGCCGGGCTATCATCTTCAGCCAAGGCATGGCAATTAGGGCGTGCAATTGGAAAGAACAGATATCTAAAATGCAGGAAAGAGAAGAGGAAAATGCTGCTTGAGCTGCTGGGCACAAGAGAAGCTCAAACTTTTGAAGAGCAACGGGCATTTCCATCACTGTGTTTCTATTTGTGTCTCGGCAAAAGAGGCCCAAATGTAGACAGAGCCTACTCTAGCGTCCTTGTTGTTCTCTTGCTTGCTGTGGGAAAGAGCTGTTGCTCCTGGAGGCATGTTGGCAAAGGGAACTGCTCTGTGTTGGGACTGCCTTGTGCTGTGGGAGTCGCCAGCGCAGGCACTTTTCTAAGGGCCTCGGGTTCCTTTTCCCTTGCTCGCTGCAGGTCACCTGACACGCGGATGGAGACAAGCCTGTCCTTTGGTGAGTGGCAAAGGAAGGTGTGACGTGGCCGGCGTGTGAGAATTGGGCAGCAATTCTGCCCGCTTGGCCAGTTGCAGCCGAGTGTGGAGTGCCAGCGTGGGAGGCTGAAAGAAAGGCCAGCTGCCCGCTGGCATCAGCAGTAGCAACGGGAGCACTGGCTGCTTGCTGACTTTCCAGTGAAGAGCCTTGCAAGAGATGAAAGGCAAATGGGACAGCTCCAAGGCATCTTGCTGCTTCTCGGCAGCAGGGAAGCTCAAATGCACAGCTAGATGGAGTAGCACCTCATTCAGCCAACTTCCTGGGCTTTTCATGACTCAGAGTCCCACTTGTATCAAAGGCTAGGATTTCCCCTTCTTCTGGGTCCTTTCCCAGCTCAGTAGAAAGCAGCTCCTAGGGGACTGGCTTTTGCCCATCTCTCTCACTTCTGTCTGTCTGCAGGGCTCGACAGCAGGGTCAGCAGCTCCTCTGGCTGCCTCTGTCATCGAGGAAGAGGCTGAAGAGGAGCCAAGGAGCATCAAGCCTCCAGCTGCTGTCCCTCCACAGCCTGAACTTGCAGAGCCGGTGAGTGGCAGCTGAGCTTGGCAGGGCCTTTGGTGCAGGGCCAGGCTTCCAGTTTGCGAGCAGCCCTTGTTGCTCTTGGCTGAAGGTGCTGGTGGCTGTGTGCCTGCCATGAGGTGGTGCTGCTTCAGGCAAGCCGGGGAGCCCTGGCCAATGGGTTCTGAAGTTTGACCTTTAAGCTGGGATGCGGAGAGGGCCCGAGAATGTCTCTTGGGGTCAGACAGGAGGCAGCATTCAATGACTCTCAGTGTAGGTGTCAGCCCCTTGTGCCCATGGTCAGTGCAGGCTGCCTGTGGTCAGCGGACAGAGCGGCCCAAAGACGCGCTTGACAGCCTTGCAGGCTACCTGGGAGACACTGGCCCCTGCAAGGGAGCTGCCCTCTGCATGGACTAATTAGCTTCAGGCTGTGGGTCAGAGCGGAGTTTGGAGAGGAGAATCCTTGGCAGCCCTGCATTGTAAAGGGCGGGTGGGTGGCTCTGGGCAGGGCTGGAAGGCGTTTCCAAAGGGCTACTCCCTAAAGGCTGCCATAGAGAGGGGAAATGCCTGAAACAGATCAGAGAAGGGACACGCTGCGCGCTTCTGAGCAGACCGATGCATGCCAAGTGCGGGCTGATTTCACTGCGCAGGGAAAGACAGGAGGAGGAAAGCAACAAGGCTCTGGGGCCCTGCTCTGGTCTCTTTGTGGATCTTGGCAGCCCAGCGATCCCTTGTTGCCAGTGTCTTGCAGAAAAGCTGCAAACATGGAGCATGGAGGTGGCCGTCAGGGACTGGATCCAAGGAGCCTTTGGGCTCTTCCCAAAGTTGCCTTTGAGAAGGGGACGTGGGAAACGCCCCAGCTGGAGAGGCCTGGCACTGGCTGCCAGCACCTTCCCAAGGGCTCGCTTTTGTCGTGCGCTCCGCGGGGCATCTGTGCCAGCCACCCTTCTGACGGGCAATCCTTTCTCCTCCCAGCTCAACACAGCCTCTGCAGTTCAACCTGGTGCCGCCGGAGCAGCATGGCCTGCAGCAGCCAGCTCGCCCCCCGCTGCTGGCGCTTCCTGCAGCAGCGCAGCCCAGCAGCCCGAGATGAGGGAGGAGCAGGGCCTGAAGACGCTGAGTACGTCCGGTGCATTTCTTGTCTGCCAGGGCAGTGTGTTGTGCAGGCCTCTGGGTGTGGGCTGTGCCAGAAGTTGCCCCTCGCTCTCAGGGGCACTTGTGCCTCTCTGCAGAACCTGTTGTGGTGCTTTGAGGCAGCGCGTCAGCCGCTCGGGGAGTCCCTGCTGCCTGTGAGGGTGGCTGGGCCTGGCTTGGCTCTGCCTGGGCTGCCTTCTGTGCCAAAGCCAAAAGCAGAGATTGTTTCTGCTTGAGCAGAAGGCTGGCACCTAGCGAGTGACTAGGCCCCAGGGAGCTCTCTGGCCCCAGCTGGTTTCTGGCTCTGCTTCTTACTCCTCCTCCAGCTCAGACACTTTGTGGCCCTGGCCGCGGACCTGCCAGTGATGGTGGGTGTGACCGCAGAGGCTGCAAAGGCCCCTGGTTACCTCTTAGGGCCCCCTTCTTAAGGGCTCATCATTTGGCCTTATCGCACGGGATGCTGCACTTGAAAGAAATCAAGGCCTTCTTGGAAAGGCCACCTGATGAAAGGTGGAGAAGACGGCCCTCCCACTTGCTGCTCTCAGCAGCTGGAAGCCAAGGGACTGCAAAGGGCCCAGAGCTGCCAGCAGCGGGGCTGCCTTTGGGACGCTCTGGGGAGCGGCGTCTCTGTGTGCCAGTGAGCGCCCTGCACTGCTTTTGTCTTTCAGGGAGCATGGTGAGTCTGGGCCAGCCAAGGAGCAAATACACGGCATTTGAAGAACTCGGACGAGGGTAAGCGTGACGTCGGCTCATTTTACAAAAGTGTGGGCCAGGTCTTTGGCTGCTGCAATATCAAGCGTCAAGTCAGGCAAGCTCCAGTCCTGGTCAGGCTCTGGCTTTACCTCCTGTTGCCTGCCCGGACTGCTCGGTCAGAGAATTCCGAAGGCCTCATCAAAGACAAGTTGTTGCTGGCATTGTCTTGCTTGCAGCAATGAGGAGCAGGAGCTGGGACACCGCCTGCCCCTGCAGCTTTCTGGCCTGAAGGAGCACCTTGCCATTCACAAAATGTCAGATTCTCAAGGACAGTGTTGTGACTCTAACTGTTCTCACTTTTTGGACACACACATGCATGCACACCCGCACAAGCAGAGAGCTCCCCTTAGGTTTGGAAATGGCCTGGCTGGGCGTGCGCCTTGGAGATTTCCAGCGGCCCTTGGTCTTCGTGCTGCACCTCAGTGTTCCTTTGGACAGGCTGCCGCACATGGCAGAGGGCTCACTGGCTGACGTGCTGCTGGCCAAAGAGACGCCACAGCCAGGCATTTTCTAAGGAAGGCGTGCAGGCAGCCTGAGGAGATCGGCTGCCTAGGCTTGATTTCAGTGCCAAGGGATAAAGGGCTCTTTCTGCTGCTTTTGTCTTCCTAGGGGCTTTGGAGCTGTTTATAAAGCCCTGGACACCAGCACCGGACAACAGGTAAAGTGCCAACAGCCCCATGCCATTTTGCAGCTCTGGAGCGCTTTCCCCGCTGCTGGGAGCTCTGCCTGGAGGTTTGGGTGGCAGCTCCATGTCTGCAGCAGAGGCTGCTCCTCGGAAGCACAGTCTAGGCTCAGGGGGCAGAATGCATTTGGGATGGGCTTTGGTGCTTCTGCTAAGCCCTGCTCTCTGGTGACAAGGCACTTTGGCCCAGCCCGCTGCCTCATTGCAGCAGCACTCGCTCCGTGCTCCTTGTGATCTCGAGCAGGGTGCGTCTGCTCAAGGCGACGGTCGCCAATGTCGTTTCAGGTGGCAATCAAGATCATGTCACTTGAGGAGGAGATGTCCGAGGAGCTGGCTGCCAATGAAATCCTGGCCATGAGGGACAACAGGAGCCCCAACATTGTCACCTACTTCGACAGGTTGGCGTATCCTCGTGTCAATGTAGCTTTAGCTCATGCAAGCCCAAAGAGATGGTGCCCTTTGGTCACTGGCCGAGAACGGAGCTGGTGATGATTTCTCTGCTGGTCTCCAGAGCGTGGCAGGAGGTGGGGCTGGCGTTCAATAATCTCTTGTGGCAGACGTAGCTTGGAGAGCAGTTGCAAAAACCTGGCTCAGGCCCTCTGAGGCTGTGTCCATGGCTGTCTCTCCATGCCGTGGTTTTCTTCTTTCAGCTGCCTGGTGGATGGGGAGCTCTGGCTGGCCATGGAGTTCATGGACGGTGGCACCTTGTTTGATGTGCTCAGGGCAGTGTACCTGGAGGAAGGACAGATAGGCGCTGTCTGTCGGGAGGTGAGGGATCCCGCATGTGTTTCCCCAGGCCTGCCCAGGATGCTGCTTGTCAGCTGGAGGTTAAAGAGAGCCAAGATTTCTTGCTCTCACCTTTCTTTTGCTGCTGCTGTCACAACACACAGGAGAAGAAAGAGCATGGGAAGTGAACTGCCTGCAGGTGTCCTCGCACTCCTCAGGCTCTGTTCTTGCACTCTTCCATCTTGTCTGTCCTCTGGCGCTGGTGCTGGCTTACTCGCTTGCTTTCACTTGCTTCCTCTTCTCAGCTTTGCCTGGGAATGTTTGCCTGGAGCCTGTCTGTCTGTGCTACATTCCTTGCCCCTGGAAGGCAGCATGCAGGTGGCAGAATTTCAAGCTAAGGGCAAAGAGCTCTCCTCAGCTTCAAAGGATGGCATTGCAGCCCGCATGGCGACGGATTCTGGAACAGCTCTGAGGTGCTGCTTCCTCCTCTGCTGCCACCAGGCTTCCCTCAAAAATCTCTGCTGTGCCGCCTCCCACGCTCCCCGCCTCCCAAAAGTTCCACCGGCCTTCGGTAGGAAGGTGACACGCTTCCAACCGAAGGCCAGTGGAACTTTTGGCAGCTCAGATGCCTTTGCCTTGAAATCGAGAACAAACTTCCAAGAGTGTTGAAGCAGCAAGCTCTTCTTCGTGACAGCATTGTCATGCTGCGCCCTTGCTCACAATTGCCTGAGAACGCCCCCAATCCCATTGAGCTCTTTCCTTGCTGGTGGGATGAAATCAGATGCTGCACGTTAACTTTCCCCCCTCCCTCCTTTTTCTCTCTCAGTGCCTGCAAGGACTGCATTTCCTTCATTCCCGCCAAGTCATCCACAGAGACATCAAAAGCAACAACATCCTTGTGGGCATGGATGGATCTGTCAAGTTGGGTGGGTATCCCTGCTGGGCTGCAGCGTTTCCAGCAGATGCTGTGCGCTTGCATTTTGGTGACTGCCACTTGGCCAGAAGCGCCGCTTGGCCGGCGCATGAATCGTCAGGGTGTTTTTGAAGCGGCGGATGCCTTATTTGCCTGGCTCCAGCCACGCGGAAGGAGAGCTGAGCTGCTTTTTCAGCTAGATTCAGCGTGGGCTGGTCAGGCTTGGAGTGGGCAATGGTTTTGGCGGCTTTGCCAGTGGTAGCTGGCTTTGACAGGCTTTGTTTTTGTCCTCAGGTGACTTTGGCCTCTGTGCTCAGCTCAGCCCTGAGCGCAGCAAGCGCAGCTCCAGCGTCGGCACTCCCAGCTGGATGGCACCGGAGGTGGTGAGAGGAGAAGCCTACGGCCCCAAAGTGGACATCTGGTCCCTGGGGATCATGGGGCTGGAAATGGTGGAAGGGGAAGCTCCTTACCAGCGGGAAGCCCGTCTCAGGGTAAGGTGCAGCTTCGCAAGAGGGCTCTGTGTGGAGAGGGCTGATGTGGCTAGCAAAGGAGCAGCTGGAGTGTCCTCTTGCATCCGTGTGCCGTAGGTTTTTGAACTGATCGAAAGGAACGGGCCCCCGAAACTGCAGAACCCCAGGCACCACTCGGCTCTCCTGCGCGACTTCCTCCGCTGCTGCCTGCAGGCAGATGAGGACAGGCGCTGGTCTGCCCAGGAACTCCTGCAGGTAAGAAAAAGCAAAGGGGCAAAGAGCCCTGTCAGCTGAGGACACCTGCAGGAAGGGATGAGGAGGAGTGTGGGCCACGTGGCGCACACAGCTCCCAGGACAGGAAGGCGCAGGGGGACATGGGTGCTCTTTCTGCGTCTTCCTGGTAGCCAGGGAATCCTTCTAGAGCCCGTGAGGATGTGATTGTGGAAAGTAAGAGTTCCTTTCTTTCTTCTTTTTCCTCTGGGCAGCATCCCTTTGTGACCGCAGGCGATCCTGCCTCCAGCCTGGCTGCTCTGATCATGTCAGCCAAGCAAGTGCAGGAAGACTGGAGAGGAGACACCTGCACCTGAGGAGGCCCTCGTGCCCCGCCAGCTGAGAGGAGGGAAAAGGGGATGTGCCATCTTTAGGCAGCGCTTCAGCCATCCCCTGTGTATTAAGAGGAGCTCTGCCGTAGATAGGAAATGTGATAGTTTTCTTATTTGTTCAGTTTAGGTGTTAGGTTAGGTTAGTTTCGGTTAGGTTAGGTTAAGATAGGAGAGGTTCCGTTGGGTTCGTTTAGTTTAGGGTAGGGTAGGGTAGATTAGGTATGTGTTAGGTTCAATTTAAAGCTCTGTTGTTTTTTCTTTCTCAAAAAGATGAAATTTAAAAAAAAATAGGAAATATAGGGATCAACTTTTAAGGACTATAGAACGTAGATAGCTTAGATAATAGAGGATTGTTTAGCTTCGAACAGCGTGTTGTTAATTTGGGGAAGCTCTGAGGTATCTTTTTAGTAGAAAGGCAAGAATTGTCATAATAAGAATTAAGCTGTGAGAGGAAAAGCTGGGCTGCAGGCGCTCCAAGCTGTCCACCTGAACAGGCCAGCTGCAGGACAGAATGGGGAAAATGGAGAAGTAGCGAGGGGACACCTTCTTTCAGCCCGAGTGACAATAAAAGTCTAAAATTTCCAGAGTGTTGTAAGACTCCCTTCCTTGCCAGGCTGTAGCTAAGCGGACAGTCCCTTTCCGAGGCCCAAAGAACACAGTGAGGTAAACAGCTTTGCTTGCCTTAACATGGGAAAGCAATTGCAGGAGGACTGGAGAGGAGACACCTGTGCCTGATGACGCCCTTTTGCCCTGCCAGTTGAGAGGAGGGAAAAGGGAATGTATCATCTTAAGCAGAGTTTCACCCATCCCCTGAGTTTTCTAAGGAGCTTTGCCATCGATAGGAAATGTAATGGTTTGAGGTTTCCTTGGAGAGGATTTTTCCAGTTAGGTCTATAGAGCATAGAAAGCTTCATTCCTGATGCATTGCTTAGATAAGAGAAGGGTATTGTTGATGTAGAGAATCTCAGAATTATCCTTGAAGGAGAAATGAATCATATGTCCTACGAAGAATGAAGCTAACAAATAAGCTGGGATTCAGCAGATGTGCTGCGAGCTGTCAGCATGAACTGACCACCTGGAGGACAGAATGATGATGATGAAGATGGTGAAGTAACCAGAATGATTTTTTAAAAATATGGATATTGAACTAGTACTGATATCCAAATGTGACGGACAAAGCCTCTCTAACAGTTTAAAGTTAGAAAGTATACGTTTATTGTGATGCTAAAGCGTACATTTATATGCTCCCAAATACACACTGCAATTTCAGGTGAATACAGAGTCCTTTTATCTATACAAGTATTGAATACCCAAAATACAAATGCATATTCCTAACTTTGGTACATCCCATTCCCCGCTTCATATGGTAATTTGTTCAAAAGCTGTTAAGCATGTGCAGTTTGTCCCTTGAAATGGGTCAGTGGTCCCTTTCATGGGGAGGGTCCCAAAATGAGGAAGTAAATGAAGTCTTCTTCATTCTGACCTTTCTACCATTTCAATGCAAATATGAAAAATGAATCCTTGGTAGAACTCCCATTCCCCATCTTCAATTGCTTTTCCAGCAGAGGAGGCCTACAATTGTCTTGTGTTCCTAAAAGCTATTTATCAATCTCTATATTGTTTGTTATAAAACCAGCTAACCAAACATTATGTTGAGAAGCAATCAATTATTAGTTAACTACTAACTCAATTTCATCAAGGCCTACCCATTTATTTAAATTAACTCTAATAAAACTTATCTCTAACTAAAAGCTCAGCTTCTCTAAAATCTCTAAATTCCTTGAAGTTTATGTCCCAAGAAGATGCTCTGATGGAGCCCTTGGTTTCAGCAGGACTGGCAATACAAACTCCAAAGCCTCCAGAGCCCTGGAATGTTCCCTCCCATGTCACACCATGCCTGAGCTGCTCAGTGCCTTGGAAGCTGTGCACTCCCGAAGGGCTGTCCCATTCCTGGCTTTGCGCTGCTTCCGGGTGGCCCAAGGCTCTCCCCCGAGGCAGAGGGGCCCTGCCCCGCCCCACGCACCCCCTGACAGCTGCCCCACGCTGCCCCACCTGCCTTGCAGAGATGTTATTCCCCTGTGCCCTGGTGTCCCACAGTGCCAGCTGCAGCTCACAGTGGGGCAAGAGGCAGGACCGGCCCCTGCTTGCGCCCCCTTGCTGGCAATCACTTGGTATGGAAGAGTAAAGGAGGGCTGACATGGCACATCTTCCTAACAGTGGTCTCTCTTAAACCCTTGGGGCACCAAACTGCTCTGCTCAAGGGCATCTGAGGGCCCACACTCGCCTTTCCACGCTAAGGTGTCTTGCTTCTTTCTCTAAGCCCTACAATTGGCTGGTTGACATGAGCTTGTTATGAATATGAACGAGGCCAAACTTTCTCTGGAGAAAGAGATTCTCTTTTATTAGAATAGCTACAAGGAACAGAGTATCTAGGAAAAGCCCGAGCACCCACACAGCGAGCCAAAAAAAGAACACTGCCCTATCCCCAAGTGCACTCAGCTCTCTCTAAAAAGCAAGTTTCCAAAAAGAACCTCAACACAGCCAAACTCCCCCCTCCCTTTTATCGTCCTCTTTGAGTCCAGGACTGGTCCATTTTGGATCCGCATGGCGATTGGTCCATTTCCAGGCTTCCCATTTGGATCTCTTGGGATCCAATGGGTAGCAGAGTTCTTTACTGCTAAATACCTTTTACAGACCATTCTTTTTACTGGCATACTCTACCCTTTAATACTAAATTCTGAGTTATTCTGTATCCAATTTAAGATTTCTAATAGCCTTAGATTAATCTTTTCCCATGGCCAAATTTCATTCATCTGGGTACAAACTCGACAACCGGTTAAATTTAGTTCGTGGCTAACTTTTTTCAGTGAATCTGTGAACAGGTTCTTACCTCGGAGTGTCTAAATGGTCTTGTTTTCTTATTGCTTTTACTATCTCTTTCTTTTTGACCAGATCTACCAGGCTTGCTTCAGCAGCATCACATTCAAAGCACAGCCAGGCTTCTCCTACAGGGCATTCTCCCAGGAAGTGCTGCCTAAAAGTGGCAATATTCTGGGCTTTCCAATACATTCTCTCATCTTCTTGACAGAGGACCAATTGGGAGAGGTTAACACAATTAGGGTTAGAATTGGTGCGGACTCTTGACAAGGAGCTTACTTCTTCCTCCTCATAGAGGGGTTGGTAGCCCTTACTGCATGGCTCTTTTGGGCTCCCCACAGCACCACTAGCAATGAAAGCCATCATTATTACCCTTCCCAAGAGTCTGGTAGGGGTCATCTTGCACGACCTGCCCACCTGGCCGTGCCTCTTGGAGACTGTACTGAGAAGAAGCTTCCAAGCTCTTTAGAGGCCCTTCTACCCACTTCTCTGGTTAAACCTCTCTTGGTCCCTTCCTTACTAATTTTGGTTTCTCCTAGGGGAGTGCTCTGTAGAGGATTAACCTGGAGTCTTTGGAACTAAACTGGGGCAACTTAACCAGAATTACTTATTAACCGTCTTTCACTTCTTACAAACTTATTTTAAACACAGAATTGTCTTCTAACACTTTAAGGTATGGTATGGTTCTGATAGCAAACTCTTTTGCTATACCATTCATCAGTCTTTTTGGTTCCTCTTTCTGAGAGTCAACTTTAAGCCTTTTTGGTCCTTTTATAATGGTATACTCAGATAGATTAACTTGTGATGTTGTTGACTCCTGTCCTGAGTTAGGGGGTGAGTCATGTGGAATCTAGTCCAATCAGCTAGGGGGCTGAAACCAATGTTGAATTCTGGTCCAATGCCAGAGGGAGAAAGTGATGTTGAATTGGAGGGTGAGAGTGGTGTGCAATCTGGTCCAATGCCAGAGGAAGACTCACGTGGAGTTTGGTCCAATGCCAGAGGGACAAACTGATGTTGAATCCGGCCCAATGCCAGAGGGTGAGAGTGGTGTGAAGTCCAGTCCAATCAGAGAGGGAAAGTGGTATGGAGTCCAGTCCAATGCCAGAGGGAGATTGGGGTCCTTTTTGTGACGTGGGTCTAACCCTTTCCTCTGGTCTGCACAGTCGAATTAGCAATGAAGAGCACCTGGAAGGGGCTTTCAAATTTAGGCATTAATGGTTTATTACTTTATGATTTTATCAAAGCCCAATTTCTTGGGTTAATGTTATGTATAATTGGTTAATTTTTTTCCCATAGCCTGCATGTTTTTCTCATCAACTTCTGCATATCCTGTATTTTGCAAGGAGCTGTATTTCTGTTAGCTAACTTAACTCCCAAAGGGCTATCTTGGGGGTATCTCTTCTAGTATGCTTTTATTCTCCTATTTTTCTTTGTATCTAACTTACTGGTTTTCTGTTCAATTTTCAAGATCTTATCTATTCATCCCCTGCCTCTGTTTCTCACTTTCACTGAAAGCTTAAATACCACTTTTCTTTCAACCCCTTACACCTGAAACAAACCTTTTCCCCACACTACTTTCCAACACAATACACCTCCCTTCAAGGAGATGTGGTAAAACTTAAAATGCACAATTCACATTCACTCACTTATATTTCTATTCACCTTCATGCATTCCTTCACACCCTCAGGACAAAAAGTGGATCCTTATTGCCAGAAAATCATGGGTCCCTGTGGCCCCCCTCGCCTTGGGGTTGGCCTCTAGGTTTCAGTATCTCCGGACCTCCTGGAAGGGCCCTGACTCTGGTCACTTCTGGTGCCTGTTCACCTGTGAGGCTGTCTGCGTGTCACTCACACTCATCAGCTACGGCTCCCTCACATGCCTGGGGAGCACCAGCTTGGTTGGCAGGTCCCACACACCCTTCGGCTAAAGCCCCCACCTGCCCAGGGAACAATAGCCTGGTTTGAAGGTCACACACTCCTCTTTCCACTGCCCCCCCCCACCTTCCCACTCGCCCAGGAAGTTGAGGCTGACTTTGTGTGTGACTCACTCTCACACATACAACAAGACAACAGTAAGGTACCTTTCACTTTCACATCACTTATTACAAGTTTAGGTGTTACTGGCCAGTCCCGGCACTATTGGATATCCTTCCAGTTTCTCCACAATAACAGCAGCACCTTTCACTCAAAGGGACTTGAGGTCTCTCCATCCCTCTTGTACTTGACAGTACGGGCCTAGCCTTGCCTCTTCCTGGGGGTGGACCCGACCACTCTTTTGTTAATTGGAAGTTCCACTTTAGGCCAAGTAGCAGGAGTCTCATCCTTTTCTTGTGAACTCCCTAACAACATCTTGTTGGTGATAGAGTACACTGAGCGGTCACAGGACCTCTTTGATTTCCTTCTGGCATAGGGGCTCTGTGTCAGAGGAGGTGGTGCAGGGGCTGCTCCTCCAGATGCTGAGGCCATGCAACACTGCAGCAGATGTGGGGGTCCTGCACCGGGACATCACACCGGAGAGCATCCTCCATGACCTGGCCATTGGACAGGCAAATCTCCAAGACACAGTCTGCCCACACTTTGCAGGTGAGCCCACCCAGGGCTATGCTCCCGGTGGGTCCCGGCATCTCAGGGCCCCACCTGGCTGTGGCGCCACTGGGGATTCCCCCGTTTGCTGCCAGTGAGGGACACACCTATAAGCCACAGAGATCTGCCTGTATCAGACAGAAGGAAAGATCAGAAGAATCATTCCATCTTCTCTCACTGCTAAACCAGTGCTCTTCCTCAGAAAAACTGCATTTTGTCTTTCTGAGGAAGAGAAGAACTGGTTTAGCAGTGAGAGAAGGTGGAATGATTCTTCTGATCTTTCCTTCTGTTTACTGATGCAAGAAGATGGATCAATGGCATCTTCTTGCACCTGCAGAGCTGAGAGGCTTTTTCCCCTGCTGCTGTTCTACAGGCAGATTTACCAAACAAGCAGCATTACCAAACACGGAGATACACAGAGGGACCACAAGCAATTGACTTTGTGACACTTCATCTCAAAGGTCACCACTCTCAGCAGACACAGATGGAAGAGACTCGCGCAGTCCTGGTTTGCTCTGGTGATGCAAACCTGGTTGGCACGGCTTTCCCTGACGGAGAATAACAAGGGACAGTTCCCTCAGAGCCGTGCAGCCCAGAGATCTGCAGGGCACCATCAGCACCTGGCTTCAGAAGTGACCAGTTCTGCTGGGATGGAAACCAAGCACCAAATCCTCGCTGACTTTAGCGGCAGCAGCAGCAGCAGTGCCTGCATCTGATCCCTAGGTCTGGAGCTAGGCTGGACAAAGGACACACACATGGCATATTGCCCCTGAAGAAAGTGACTTTGGAAACAAGCACCTGCCACTGTCTCCTGTTGTTTGCGCTAGGGTCACACCAGCCTGAGGCACCAGGCAGCCGTCAGCGCCACCTGGGACTGCAGATGACAGGCCCTGGCCTCCGAGACCAAACACGGGGGGAACTCACTCTCCAGATGGAGCTTGCAGATTGAAAAGGCTGCCGTGAGCAGCTATTGGAGTGCATGAGACAGAGAACGCTATGGACCTTATTAGCATAGGAGAATTGATAGATAAAATGCCTCAGCAAAAGCAAACAGAACTTTGAAAATCAGGTCTGGATAGCAAGAAGGTTTAATCAGATAGGTTTACCAGAAAAGAAAATCTTATTAAACAATGCAAGCAAGAGATGTTGTTATATGCATAAGCTCATGTATGTGACTTCAACCTAATCACTGCAGTACAAATTACTAGTCTCCCTAAAATAGTATAGAAGTGCTTGTATCCCACAATAAAATCGGATTCTGATCACTGAGTCAATCTCCCCATCTCTCTCCATCGCCGACATTCGGTGCTCCATGTGAGGAAGAAAACCTGACCTGACTGGTGGGCAGTCAGCGAGCCCCTGGAACTGACTGTGATGGTGAGAGAACTGCGTTTGGCCCTGCAATCCCTGTGTGCTGAAACTTGACAGGTGAGCCAGGGGAATTAAAGGAATGGCAAAGGAAATGTCCAAAGACAGAGATGTCTATGAAACCATGCTTGCCATTCTGGACAGGCATGGCTCCCCCATCCCAAAGCACGACCTTAAGTCACTTCTACGATGGGTGTCAGGCATGGTCCCCGACGCTACCCCTTCTTCTGTATCTTCTCTCCACTTCTGGGACAAGGTCTGTATAAAACTCTATGACCTGGCTACGCTGCCTGGCCACGAGCCAGAGCTCCGAATGCTTCCTGCTTGGAAGGCAGTCATGGACGCAATTAAAAAAGTGGGAGGGTGCGGGGAGGACTGTGAGGCTACAGATGATGAGGCTGCTGCTGAGACGGCCCTGGCAACTGCGCCGGATTGAAACCTGCCCAGGTCCCACTCCCCATCCCCCATCCGCACGGCCTCCCCAGCAAGCACCAGGGATAGAGCCCGGTCGCCACGCTCAGTCCCACTGCCACACTGCCAGCGATCCCAGAGCCGCTGGACTCTCAGGGCTTATGCGGCAGACACTGAGTCTAGCAGCGAAAGGGAGCTGGACTCTTTCAACCCCAGCCCAAAAAGGATGCAAGCTTACTCCCTTTGGATACACGTAGCAATTGGTTACAGATAAAAAGGAAAGCCCTTAAGGACAGAGACTTTGACACAGCTGCAGAAATCTTTGTGGCCCCTGTGCAATTAGCCTGAGGGGGGAAATCCACAATGGGAGCCCCTAGATCACTTAGAAATTAAGGAACTGTGCCGTACTTACTGCTCTGGAATATGGACTGGGGTCCCCCTGCTTTAGTAATTTGTTAAGAGCAAGCTTTACTATTCACCTCATGACTCCTCATGATGTTAAGTTTTTTGCAAATCTGTTCCTCACACTGACACAATATGCTATATTTATGGCACAATGGAAAAAAGAACTGGAAAAATTGAATTGCAATGTATGCAGGGCATGCAAACCAAGGCCTGGCTGCCTTAACTGTTGACCAACTTGTGGGGGACGGGGCGCATACCAACCCTAATGGTCAAGGCACCTTACTGAGAGAAGCCCTACAGCGTATTAGGGCAGCTCCCAGGCCATTCCCTAAGGTTCCTGAGGCCAAAACTCCACAACAGTCCTTCAGGAATATCAGATGGTCCTCAAGAGCCTTACATGCAGTTTGTGGACAAATTGAAACAACCATTGGAGAGACAAATCGATAGCGAGCAAGCCAGGGAGATTATACTCCTCAAACTGGCTGTCAAGAACCCCAACTCAGACTGTAAGCAGTTTTTAAAATCTTTACCCTCTGAACCTGAACCCACTTTACTCCAAATGATACAAGTGTGCAACCTTGGGCTTGGGGACATTACAACACACCAGAGCAGTCACATATCAAGCCATGGGACGAGCCGCATGGGTAACAGGGGAAGGCCGCAGGTCAAGAGCAGGAGTTCTGCCAATGGCTACAGGAAGCAGAGGAATGTGCAAGGCAGGTGAGTGCTGGCGATGGCGGAGGCCTGCCAAGCTGCTGCTCTTGTCTGGGTGCTGAAAGCCTGAACTACAGAGCTCTTGAGAACAACACTTGGGCTTAAATCTCACTGGAATCAGCATTTCTTACAGGGATTGCCATTTGCTGAGGAACGGCTTACACTGCTCATCCTCTTGGCAGCGAAACCAGGCCATGTGTTAGAAAGGAGGAGGCTAAGCGAGTCTGTGGAGTTTCCTGGCAGGAAGAAAGCCCTGTGACAGCAAGCATTCTCAGGCTGCCCTCAGGGGAAAATCCCAACAAGCTGATGATACCTGGGTAAAGGAGTGAATATGATTGTGAGCCATGCTGACCTGCAATAGCAAGGTCCTGGACATGAAAGTAAGGGGCACATAGTGTCCTCGTGTCCATTTTTCTGCATCTTTCTGGGAAGCAGAGGAATCCTGCCTCCGCCTGTGAGGAATTCAGCCTGGGAACTAATAGTTCCTTTATGGTTTGGCTTTTGTCCTTTTTTCTTTTGGACAGCAGCGCTTTGTAACATCAGCTGAGCCTGCCCCCAGGGTGCCTGATTGGACCCTGTCAGCAAAAGAAGTGCAGGAAGCCTGGAGAGGAGGCACCTGTGCTTGAGGAGGCTTTGTGGCCTGCCAGCTCAGCCCAGGACTGGGAATCAAAACACTTAAATCCCGCACTCCATGGGAAGATTGCCTTGCCGGTCAGCCTGCGCTGAAGCTGGGCTTTGCCCTGGCGCTGTGCATTGCCCTGGCGCTGTGCCATGCGGACGGACAGTCCCGTTGGTGGCTTCGCAGCCGCCCGAGGCGCTCCCCTCACAGAGGGGCCCCGCCCCGCCCCGGGCGCCCCCTGGCGGCTGCCCCGCCCCGCCCGCCCCGCGCAGGGGCACTCCCTGCCCATGGCGCCGCCCAGCGGCAGCCGCCCCTCACTGCAGGCACGGAGGAGGGAGCGGGACCTGCTGCTCCTCCTGCCACGTGCCTCCCTTCTTTTCCGAGAGACAAGAAGGCTCGAAAGGAAGCGTTTTCCAGCTGTGTCCCTCTGCTTTACCTGGTGGGGGCCAACACTCTCCCCTGAAGGTGGCCCTAGTGCGTCCATAAGTGCTGGCGCAGGAAAACGCCCCTTCCTTCTCCCACCCGCTGTCATTGCTGCCTCGAAATCACCGCCCAGCTCTGGAAGGAGAAACAGCCCGCGGCACAGTGGAGCCATCCCTGCCCAGCCGGGGCTCTCTGGACCAGCAGCAGCAGCAGGAGCAGGGTTTGCTTTGGCTTCACCTGGGAAGCCTCTGTAAATCAGCATGTTCCCAGGCTGCATCAGCTCCTGATGCTGCGTGAATCCTGCCAGCTCTGACCCTTTCCAAAATGTTCTAAAGGCAGCACTACAGACATACGTGCAGAGCAAGCAGCATCCAATAAATGTGTGTAACTGTGGGGGTTTGTGTGGCATTATTAGGGCTGTCATGCTGATAGTGCCTCCTGCACAGCTTGTGTGCAATGCCATTGCTGGGCCAGCTTCCTCCCCAGGCTGTCACGCCCAGCCTCATTCTCTGGCTGTGGTTGCATCTCAAAGCACAGTGGCCCAAGTTCCTGAGTTCCAGCTCTCGGGCTGGGGCACCAACCCGTGCTGTTGCACATGAACAAATGCTCTGTCTCCAGTGTGCTGGCAGAAAGCACTTTTGCTAAGACACAGGATGTAGAAAGAAGAGGAAAAAATTGGTTGGAAACTCTTGGGATGGGGACAGGCTGCTTGAGCTTTCTGTTGCTTTTCTTTGAGGAAACAGCAATGTTTTGTGAATGGTGGGCGGAAAACGGTATGCATGGCACTGGGGACTGATTTGTAAGCAGTATGTGTTTCTATTCCCTGATCTCTAGCCTGGAGGAAATTGGGGTCACTCAGCAACATTTTAAAGCTTGGGGATTATGACACCAGTAAGGCTCAAATGTGGTGTCTGTAGATCCAAAGGCATTGCCCATCTAATCAGACATTTCTTGAGAATTGTCCTGGATTTCAGTCTGACACACAGAGGGAAATTGCATCAGGACAATATGCAGCCTCCCACATGTCACTCGTGGTGCCTGACCAGCTGCTTTCTCCACTACACTTGCTGGGCTCATGCCAGTGGTGATCCAGGGGCTGGGAAACACCTGGATTTGTGTAGAGCCCTTCCCAAATGCTACCATGGCTGCAGCAGAGCAGGCAAACAGCAAAAGCCTAGAACTTTTCCCAATCTTTCTAGGTTTTAACTGAGAAAGAAAATCACACGTGGTTTTTCCAGGCAGTTGCTGCTAATGCTCAAGCAAGTATTTCTAGGAGAGAGAAAAAAAAACTGGTTTCAAGGGCAGAGGAGAGGAGGGGGAAGGAAACTTCCAAACTTTGGAAGGCTTGTGGTTGCTCTGTTTTCCTGAGCCTGCCTTCCTCAGGTGTGCCCACCAGCTGAGCTATTTGGTCTCTGCCTCATAACTCCCTTTTAGGTGGGACTTGCCCATTTTGGCACACTGGTTTCCTCCCCCCACCAGCTTCTACGTCATCCCACATTGCAATTTAATGTTCTTTTCCTGCTTTCTGTGCATCCATTAGAGTCAGATCCCTGTGAGTGCCAGATGCCTACTCCAGGGAAGCTGCCAGAAAGAAGAGAGGCACAGGCCCCAAAGGCTTCTTTGAGAGCCGTCATTGTGCAGCAGCAGAGTGCTGCGTGTGCAGCAGGTTGGTTACTTGGCTTCTTCTCCCCACTTAGGTGTCATTCTTCCTTCCGCAAGCCCTGCAATTTGCTGGTTGATGTTAGCCATGCAGCAAATGGGTGGGAATGACAGGCATTCCAATGGAGGGAACTCTCCGGGATTTGAGCAAAGCATGATTTCATCCACAGAATTTAAGCAAGTGTTCTTGGTTTTAGTCAGAAGCGCTGCTGGGCAGAAGGGCACGTGGCCTTTGGTTTCCTCACGTGCTGGTTCTTTCTCAGTGTTCAGCTGGGCATACAGGCTGTATGGGCTTGGTGCCTATTTTGTGTAACTCTTGGATCCTTTCAGCTGTGGGTTACGGACTGCAAGGGGCTTTTGTGCTGCTTTGGGCCAGAGGAGAACTATCCGGGCTTTACTTTTGCGTTAGCTGTAGAGAAGGTTTGGTTGCTATGAATTCACAGACCAACCCAGAGCGGCTGCTATTGTGATGTCAGCAGAGGGCTGCCACGTCACAGCCTTGTCAGCAGGAGGTTTTCCTGGTGCCCACAAGGCCTCAGTGTCCAGAGCAGCTCTTGGTGCGCTCTGTGCAGGAGGATCACCTCGACTGAGCTGTTCTCAGGTTACAGTGGGTGTCCTTCTGTTCCTGTATTTTCTAGCACAGTCCGTGGACTCGTGCAAGTGTCCTGTTTTCCCCCTTTTTCCTTGCACGGTCTCAAGACCTGTGCAAGTGGGGTTTTGTTTCCATTTTTGTTTCCCGGCCTACGGACTCGAGCAGCACCGCTCAAACGATGGAGCGAGTCCGTAGAGCATTCAGCAGCGCCTTTTCATTGGCGGCTTCTCGGAAAGCTTTTCGTCGTTTGACTGGTAAATAGAAGCTTTTTTCTTGGGGCAGCATGTTGGAACAAAAATGGCATCAAGATGCCATAGGTTTGGTAGAGTTCCTGTCAACTGCTTCAGCTGCAAAGGGGGTGTCTCTTGCCCAGCAGGGTGTAGGAACTTCCAAAATGCAGACTGGGAGAGCTTTGCAGACGTCCTTCTAAAAACTGTGCGCTTCTCTGCAGAACTGAGGAAAAGCATCTTTTTCCTGCATTCCCTCCTTAAAGGATGTGCCTGTCTAACTGGACCCCTCTGTGTGCTACAAGAGCCGTTGGCTCTGCGCTGAAGGGCAAAGTGCCGAGCAGTTTGTGTGTGCTCCTGAAGCCCGGAGCTGGGCCTGTGCTGTGTCCCAACAGAGCTGCAAGCGCTAAGAGGGGTTTGCTGGAAGCTTTTGTGGGGAATTGTTTACAGCAACCTCGTGGGACATGCTGCATGCAGTTTACAAAAATTAAAGGCAGGTCCATGAAAGAGAGGAGAAAAAAGCTGCTTTAGCTGTAGGCTGGACAATGAGCTCCCATATAGGCACTGACTGCTAAGAAATAATTTGCATCTTCCATGGCCAAGTTTCTGGTTCCTTAGTGGCAAAGCCCAGCCAAAGGTAGACACAGCCCAGGGTACTGGCTTGCAGTCCTGCTTGCTGTGCTAAAGAAGTGTTGCTCCTGGAGGGACGTTGTGAAAGGAAAATGCTCTCTGCTTGGGTGGACTTCTTCTCTGGGATTCCTCAGCACAAACAGTTTTCTAACACCACCTGTTTCATTTTCCCTTGCCCCTGGCAGGTCGGCTCAGGCGTGGAAGGAATCAAGCGCAGGGTTCGGTGAGTGGGACGGGCACCCTTGGCATTCCTGCTGTCTGAGGATTGTGGAGAAAGCTGTGGGCTTGGCCTGTTGCAGTAGAGTGCCAGCCTGGCAGGCCGAAAGAAAGTCCATGTCAACATCTGCATGAACATGACCAGAAGAATTCCATCAGTTTCCTCCTTTTCCACTGAAGAGATTGGAACTCATGAAAGTCAAGCTTTGCAGACAGGAGACTGCATGCTGATTGTGGCCAGGCTGAAATATGTCCTTCAGAAGCATGTGCAATCCTGTCTAAACATTAGTCTCATTAGCCCACTTGAATTGAGTTGGAATGACTGAGCATCCCACTTTTATCCAAATTCATGACTTCTGCTCAGGACAGCTGGGGATAGAGCTCAGGAGAAGTCATGTCCCAAATGACAGGTTCCTCCCTGTCCCTCACGCTG
Organism: Calcarius lapponicus; assembly: GCA_039654755.1. Lineage (NCBI taxonomy): Eukaryota > Metazoa > Chordata > Aves > Passeriformes > Fringillidae > Calcarius > Calcarius lapponicus. Next base: position 58,278,053 of record CM077481.1, on the reverse strand, counting down.
CTGCCTGTCTGCAGAGCAGCACCACAGCAGCAGAACCTGCTCTGGCTTGCTCTCTTCCTCCAGAGGCTAAAGGGGAGGCAAAGAACAACAAACCTCCACATGTTGTCAGTCCAGGGCCTGAGCATCCTGCAGCAATCAGTGGCAGCCTTGGTTGGTTCGGTGCAAAGCTTTGGTGCAGTGCAGGGCTGCAAGTTTCTGAGCAGGCAGCACTTGCCCTTTGTGGCTGAAGATGCTGTGGGCTGGAGTGCTGCCATGACCTAGCTCTTCAGCCCAGCCACTGACCACCCCTGGGAAATGGCATCTGAACTTTCACATGCAGGCATCATTGTCCTGGCATTCTCACAGGGACTGTGAACTTCCCTTGGGGTCAGAGAAGTGGCAGCATGATGTCCTTTAGTGCCACTGGTGTGAAAAGCAGCCCCTTTGTGCACAGAGTCTGTGCAGTCACTGCTTCAATTGCACCCTTAACTTTGACGTGATCCAGATTTGTTTGGAAGACTCCTGAGCAGCTCTGCATGGCAGAGACAAGGTGTGTCTTTGAAGGGCTGGGATGCAGTTCCTCTTGGCTGCTCCCTAAGACCTGAAATCCTGAGGGGAAGCCAGCTGACGAGAGCTGAGCAGGGAAATGTTCCCTGCTTCTACTCAGACACTTTGAGAGCAACTCGAGGGTTAGTTGGGACATAAACACCACATAAATACCACATGAACAGCCCCACACAAGAGCTTTTGCCTCCAGGTGAGCTGTGTCTCTGCTTGCTGCTTCTGCCAGCTCTCAGGAGCCAACTTGCCTGCTCCTTATTGCTTGTTTGTGCTTTTCCCCTGCCCGTTCCTTGCAGGTCCCGCTAGGAGAGGTTCTTGCCAGTCAGGACTCCTCGGCCCAGGCAGGAAAGGCGGAGCGGCAGGAGAGCACGGATAGAGTGCGCGGCGCCCGGGAGTTCAGGTGTGTGTTAAGCTTTCTCGCTTTCTCTGAGCAGGGGTGGACATTGCTGGGCTTTAGAAGGCCCAGGGTCAAAGAACAAATTTGGCTTTCTCATCCTTTGACTTGCTCAGCACAGACGGGGGAAGGCTGCCCAGGACAGGTCTGGCTGCTGACCCAGCTAGAGCATAGCTGCCTCCCGGGACTCACTTCTTAAACCCTGACAACAAGCATTCCGAACTAGACCAGAGTAAAAGCAAGGGAGGTTCAGGCTGGCCTTAAGGACAGCAAAGCCTTCAACTACAAAGGCAGTCATGCAGCAGAACAAGCGCCTCAGAGAGCTTGTGCAGATTCCACCCCTGGAGATTCGGAAGCCCAGGTGGATGGAGCTTTGAGCTGCCTGTCCATGTGCTGAGCCCAAGTGCTTGGAACTGAAGACTGGGCTAGAGGCTTCCTGGGGTCTCTGCCAGCCTAAACCATCCTTTGATAATTGGATTGGAAAATCGTGCCCAGTTCCTCCCCAAGCTATAGCTTGCAGGCTCTTTCCTTGTTTCACTGGTGAAAGCAAGAGGAATTGTGGGGACTACTCATCTGGACTTCTCAGGCGTGTCTTAGCCAAAGAAAAACTTTTGCAAGTCTGGTATCCACTGTAATCAGTGAAAGAAAGGAGCAGGCAGGAAGCTCTGTAATCAGCAGGCAGGAAGCTGTTACACTGAGGGTACCTGAGCTTTCTGGAAATGTTCTGTGGCTCCTGGAAGCTTCTTTGACTTCTTCAGTGGTGACACTTTCACCTGCACAAATGACAAAGGGAGATGCTGGTCTAGGGAGGGAATTGCAGCATTCTCTTGAGATGGAAGTGGAGGGCTGCTGGAAGCCCCTGAGGCTGCCTCATGTGGGACATGGTATGTAGTCCTGGTTTGGCAAGGAGACCGTGTTGCAATTAAAGGCTTGTTTGTGTGTCTGCTTGTCCTAGATGGAAGGAGTTGGCTGCATTTGAGAGGAAGAGCCAGTCCTCACTAGAGAGGGCGTCTGAAGGGGCGGCACAGACAGAGGAGGAATGGCAGCCTCAGAGGGATCTGCTGAAGGAAGCGGTTCCTCTGGCAGTGCCAAAGGTACGCTCCCCTTGCTCCTAGGCAGCACTTGTGGGAGAGGGATTTGTCCTAGAAGGACCGCCCCCGAATGCTGCTTCTGGCAGCAAGCTGAGAGCAAGACTGTGCTGCTGTTGTTGTTGTTCCTCCTGAAAATTGGTGCCCCCCCAGTTCCAGGTTTGCCGCCCGCAGCGGCCAGCCCGCAGGGGTCTGGAGAAGCTGCTCCAGGAGTTCTCTCGCCAGGGGCACACGCTGTCCCAGGTGTGCAGAGAGAAGGCGGAGCTGGCGCAAGAGAACGCTGTCCTGGAAGCCCGACTGGCAGCCACGGAGCGGGACCTACGAGGCCTTTCAGAGCAGCTGGCAGAGGCCAGGTAAAGGCAGGGAGGAGACTCTGGGTGGGACATTACTGAAGGCCTGTAATTACAAAGGTGCTGGGCATGATGTCAGGATTGACAGCCTGCTGTGTGCTCTCCAGATGGTTCTCAGACAGAGTATAAAGGAGACACAAGCAAAGAGAAAAGGATACTGTGATCTGAATGTCTTTTTTCTGCCAGCTCAAGCTCTCAAAGCTCTTTTTGGGCACCTGCTTGGGACCTCTTGCACATTCCTGTGACAAGTGCAAAGCAAGGCAACTGGGCACTGAACTGAGTACCAGGGAAACCGTGCACTTGTTTGCTGGAAACGGAAGCTTTCCTCTGTTTTGCTTTCTCCTTGGGTGCATCTGACCATCAATCTTTCCTTGCCAAGTAGTTTGACATGGGATTTTTGAAATTCAAGGCTCTTCCACGTGAATGTTGTGAGTAGGGCGCTGACACTTCAGATGAAGCTGGAGGGTCATGCTGAAAATCTTGAGAGCCTTCAGAGCTCCCTCTTTTGAAGTATGGTGCAGGATCTAGATCTGCTTAGAAACAACAGCAGCAGCAGCAGCAGAAGGGAAAGATTTTGTGACTTCTTGGCAATGTCTGGGGATTCTTGCTGAGCACTGATTCTTGCTCACTTGTCCAGCCACGTCTGGAACCTGTCAAGGTCCCTTTGGCTGCCGCTTCTTCCTTTTTAAGGGCACTGCTGGCTTAGTTAGCCAAAGATAAAGGTAGCAAGTGGTCTTGTTCATCAAATTCCAGTCATTTAAATGTCAGGAAATGGTCCTTACCCTGAGATAGTTCTTCTTCAGAGAAAAACTAAGTTCTGCTTCCCTACTCATGCTTCTGGAAGGCAGAGGTTTCACTATATCGTTTGGTGAATTCCCTTAGTCCCTTTTACTCAGAGAGTGCCTGGCAAACAAAGTACCTATACGTACACTATGAATGACATGAAACATTGAGGAGTCAGCCAGGAGAGCACTGTTCTGTCCCCCTGCAGAGTGACTTGGAAGTGCTGATGAGCTCAGGGCTGTGAGCAGAGGCTGGGCTTTTGCTCCTTTGCAGATACTTGGTGGGCACACCCATGTGTGATAGGTCAGGAAACAGCAATTTGGACTTTGGCTGCTGAGATCAAACTCAGATGGGCTAGGTCATGAGGAAAGGCTGCCCAGTCACCTGGAGGGGCCTGCTTTGCTATGTGAAGTGGTAAAATAGTCCTGCTGCACCTGAGTTTCCATGCAAGTCATTTTCCATACTAAGGTGTAGGGATCTTAAGGCACATGTTACTGGAGAAACTGCCCTTGTGTGCCGGGGACACTTGCTCTTCATCTTCACACCTTGTAGGTCAGAGAAGGAGAGCCTGCAAAGCAGCCTGCTGGAGGCTCAGCAGCACATACGGGAGCTGGAGATGGCCCGGAGCCGTGCGCAAGCCCGAGTGCGCTCAGCCACGCGGGCCAAGGAGGCGATACTCGGTGAGAGCCTCGTGCGCTTTGTTTCTGCTGATGGCCCTGCCTAGTGCAGCTGCTCCCAAGCCAGCTCTGTCCGCAGGGCTCCTGAGGAGTGGAGGGGCTGAGGGCAGGTCCCTCCTTGCCTGAAACTGAAAGGGCTTCAGCTCAGCAGGTTCCTCTGCTTGTGGAGTCTCTGACTCTTGCCGTGTGTCATTTTTGCAGAGGATGTGAGGGGCCTTCGTCATGAGCTGCTGGCTGTAAGAACTCTCAGCCAGCAGCAAAGGGAAGACATGGCTCAACAGCTCCGCTGGGCAGAGGAGCAGTGCGGGAAGGCTCTGAGACTCTGGCAATCTGCTCAGCAAGTGGAAGAAAAAAAGCTCCTGCAAAAACTGGTAAGAAACAATACGCACCTGAAGGGTGCACAGAGCCTGGCACTGTGCTTCCAGGCTCCAGTGCTGAGCACCAGGAAGAAGAGCTAGGATGGAAGGGTTAGAGCTGGGTAGAGAAGCAGAAGGAAGTGGCTGAATAGAAGTGCTTTTCGGAAAAGAGGAAACCTGAGCGTGATGGCAGGTGCCAGTAAGATTTCTCTTGACGGAATATCAAGGACAAGCTGCAGGCAGAACTGCAGGAAGCTCAGAGGAAGATGAAGGCAATGGAGAAGAGGCACCAAGAAGAACTGGAAAGGATGCACAAGGTCCTGCAGCAGTACAGGCTGGCTGAACAAAAGCAGGTGAGTGAAAGAGCAGGAGGCAGTGCACTCATGCAACGAGTGGTCTCTGCCCTTGTTGCCTTTCCCCTGCAGAGCAGCGGGTGGATGGGGGCACTGTCTCTGAGTGCCACACTCTGTGGTCTCCATGGCAGCTGGTCAGAAGGACACTTACTGGGCCACTGAATCTCAGCTGCTGCCCTGGGCAGCAGGGCTGGTGCTTTGGCAGGTGGGCCAGCAATCCTCTGAATGCATTTCTGCTGGCCTCTTAGAGCTGGCTTTGCTTTTTGAGGGGTTTTGTTCAGGTGAGCACGGTGACCCACACAGATTCTGAACAAGCTGTCCCTGTCCGTGGTGAATGCAGTCCTCAGAACGGGGTGAAATGTAAAGTTGTTCTTTCCCTGTCACAGTCTCTCCTACGGCTGGCTGTGACAAGCTGTAGTGTCTGACTGCTGTTTGGGTTTGACTTGAGGAGGAAGAGTTGACAGCTCAGCTTGCAGCCCAACATCAGTGTTATTCCTAAGGGCTTGCCTTTGAAATGCTGTGTCTGGGCCATCTCTGCCAGGCACCTTTCTGACACAAACAAATTTCCTGTCCCAGATGGACGCAGGATCTGCCATCAAAGCTGTCGTGGCAGCAGCATCCTCTGAAGAAGCCTCCTCTCCGCAGCCTGAAAACCGGAGCATGAGCAGTTCACCCCGCTCGAGCCAGGAGAGAGAGAAGCAGTTCCTGAAGCTGCTGAGTAAGTCCTGGGGATTTCTTGTGCGATCCAGCAGTGTATTCTAGTGTGTGTGCCTCAGCATGAGCTGTAGCACATGTTCCTTTTCACTCTGGTGCCAGACAGACATTTTGGACTCCCTACGGAAGCCAGTGTTGTGCTTGGGGGCAGCCAAGGAGGACCTGGGGCGTTCCTTTTGCCTTTGAGGCAAAAGCTGGGAGTGGGTGGGCTTTGCCTGAGCTTCCCTGCACAGTAAAGTCAAGAGCAGGGATTGTGTCCTGAGCAGCAGTAGGCTGCAGCCTAGCCAATGACTCAGTGACGGTGTGTGTGCTGGTCTGGCCAAACTGATGAGAACACTTGGCTTCCTAGATTCCCTTTAGACTCCTGACTTGTCACCAGACACTGGAGACAAAACTCTTCAGAGAAATTGATTTGCTGTGTGGCTGATTTAATGCTGGTGTTATTTTTATGACTTTCAGTACTTCTACTATTCCTTCTATGGTTTGGTTTGATAAGAATTCTACATTTTGGTTTGCCTGACCTCCTTGATAAGAACATCAGGAGACAGAACAAATAAGAGAGGAAGAGGTCTTTTTCAGTATCCCTTACAAGTGAAAAAGTTACATTCTTAGAACAATCCCAAGGTATCAGAGAAGAAGAGTTGTTTTGAGCATTGGCCTCACTCCATGCACTGATTCCTGCACTCTAGGAAAGCACACCGAGGCCTTAGTGACTCCGTGGTACAACTGAGTTGCTTCTTACAACTTGTAAGAGCTGCCAGTGCAGTGCTGCCAGAGAATAATCGGTCAGGTTATTCAGAACAGAGCCCAGTTTACTCAGTGTCTGCCGTCAGCTGTTGGGACAAAAGGGGAATTGATCAACTCCTCCGTGGGTCTGAATTCAAAGACAATCATGTTCTGTCTTGAGTGGGGTCAACTGTGGTGGGGGGGAGGGGGGGGGGAGGTTGAGATGGTGGTTGCTGCTACCTATTTCCCAATAAGCATCTCCTGGGGAAAAGCCACTTGGATAAGCATTCAGGCAGGCGGTCGAGTCCACACACACACCACACTCACCATGGCAAGCTCGGCGCACAGAGGCAGAGAGGCCTTTTATAAGGTCAGTTCCAGCAAGGTTTTTTTGAGCATGCCAAAGGGGGACCAGAGACAAAAGATGAGCCATGTCCTCTGCACAAGGTTGAAGTAGGGGCGGGTACAGGGGCATTACCAAGGGGCAGGGCAAAGGCAATTGGCTCTCAGGGAAGAAGGGCCATCATCCACCAGGGGTACCACAACCAATGAGGAAACAGGGAACGGAGAAACCTGGGAAAGTTGGGACCTATGGGGAATTGAAGTGGGATGGATCAGTGTTATGCAAGAGTCCATGAGGAAGAGCTTTTTGTCTGCCCAGGTGGGATGGAATACTGTCCCTTCACGGGAGGGCTCTGATTTCCCTGAGAGGGAAGGAATCAGAGGATTCCACAGGCAACAGCTTGTAACACATCTGGCTCTGGCTGCTTCACAGTGGCTGTCAGTGGCCATTGGTGGGCTTTGCCCAGCTTTATGTCATACCTGCCCTGCCACTGACAGCTGGTGTGACTGCAGAGGCTGCAGCCTTGCTTAGCTGTGAGGTTTCAGCTGCTCACCTGGACTCATGAGAGGATCAGCATCTCGTTTGTGCAGGTGTCTGTGTCACGGCAGCGCCTGAGGAGCAGCGCTGTCCTTGTTTCCCATCTGGGCTGTGCCCTTTGGGAAGATGGGGCCCATGGGTGGTGTTCAAGGGGCCGGGTGCAGTGCTAGTGGCTGCTGCAGCCCAGGCTGAAGACAAGGCCTTGTAGCTCTTCACTACATGGGGAACGGGCAAAGCGGTCTTCAGAACTTAGCCTGCTCATAAATGAAAAGAGTTCTAATTCTTACAGCCACTGTTCTTGGATGTAGCACAGGGTGAGCTGCTGTTCTCTAAAAATGGCAAGGCATTCTTTAGGCAAGCTGGTGAGAAGTAGAGAAAATCCCCTCCTCTCCTGGAATTCACTTTGCAATATTCTTTCTGCCCTGCAAAAAGCAGATGTTGATAAAAATTCATCCCAGATGTGAGGGTGCATTTACTTCTTGGAAGTATTAAACCTTTGCTGAATCTCACAAGAGATTGTTTCTTCCCAAGAAAATGAAGGGTCCGGATTTTTCAGCCCTCCTTCCCATTTGTAGATGACAACCACTTGCCTTGGTGCCTGTTCTTTTCTGATCTCTGTCTGTTCTGATGGTTTTCCGTGGGCTTAGTTTCCCTTCAAGGAAACCCTGCAAAGGAGTGTGGGAGAATCAGATTCTGTGCAGGCCAGAGCTGCCTGTCTTGATGGGGCTGCTGTTGTTGTTGTTCTTGTTGATGTTGTTGCTAGCCAAGCGACCAGAAATTGCTCAGAGCCCCAGAGAGTGGAGCTGGGTTTCAGATCTCCTGAAAGTCAGGATCTCTGTTTTGAAGTTTGCTTCTTGCATTTTGTTTCTTTCAGGGCGTGTTGTGAGTGTGGGAGATCCGGAAAAGAAGTACATGGGATGGAAACGTATTGGCAGTGGGTGAGTGCAGCCACACTTACTTCTACAGACCCATGGGCCAGGAATTTTGGTGGTGCAGTATCACATGGGAAGCCAGGCAAGCTGGAAGCATCTTCAGACCCTGGCATTAGATTGTGCCTGTCGCAGTGCTGAGGCAGAAGAAGGCATCATCAAAGATAACTGGATGCTGACAATGTCTTGGCTGCCTAAAGGAGCAGGACCTGGAAGCCCTTCTGTCCCTCCAAGATGTGCCACCAATTTGCCTGTTTTCCCAGGAGACGTGGTTTTGTATGATTCCAAGTAATATGGCCACACTCATGAAGGAAGAAAAACCTGAGAGAGCAGTTTCCCACCTGATAGCTGTCAGATAACAGATCTCAGTAGCACTTCTCAGTAGCATTTCTTATTTTGCTGGAAACCATATTCAGGGGTCAGGAAATAAGAGAGGCTGTGTGGCGTTGCCTGAGTTTGGCAGGTAGGATCACAAGAGAGCGTTGAAAGGGCCCAGCAGGACTGTGTGTTTCATTGCTTGGACAGGCACGCCACAGGCACAGACACAAGAAGGCAAAGGCAAAGAACAGTCCTGCATGCATAAGCTAGTGTGTACATTTGAGATTGGTAGCAGCCCTTTTTCTTCCTGTTGGACCCAGCTTTTCCGTTGGACACTGCATGGCAGAGAGCTGCTGAGCTGCTGGGCCATTGGCTGAAGAGCAGGCAAAGCTCGGTGTTTTAGAGACACTGCAGGCAGCAGAGAGCTCCTGCGTGGGCTGCCTTTGGCTTCTGAGCACTGAACAACTTCTCTGTTCTTGCCACTGCTCTGTTTCTAGGGGTTTTGGAACTGTTTATAAGGCCTTCAACGCTGCCACAGGACAAGCGGTAAGTGCCCATGCAGAGTTTGCAGCTCTTGAGTGCTTTCCCTTGGGATATGATCTGTCCCCAGAGCTTTGGGCTGCCTGTCTTTGCTGCAAAGGCTGTCCTGCAGAAGCAGCCTTTCTAGAGGCCAGCTGCAAAATGCATTTTGGACAGACTTTGTCCTTCCTACCCACCTGAATGAATGCAAGGATGGCAGTGGTGTCTTTCAGAGAAGGACAGCCTAGCTTGGACTGACTGGATAAATATGCATAGATTAGCTGATGGAAGGAACCATCATTCCGGCCCAGTTTCTCCTAAGCCCAGGTTCAGACACAGGATTTCCCATTGTTTTCCATCATGTGGTTCATTTGGAAAATATAATGCAAGACCTAAAGAAGGAGAGGTCTTGTGTGGAGCACAGTTTTGATTTTCAGTCCTAGGAAACCTAATTCGTGTACAAGCACACACACACATACACACACACAGATCAATGAGAAGAAACTAATGAAGAGCCTTAAATATTACAACCTTGTGTTGATCCTGTGTCAGTTGCATTCCACTAGAGAGATGCTTTTTGTACTGAACAGACATGGTGGTGTCTTGGAGAGTCCTGCTGCTCTTTGGGGCTAAAAGTTCAGAGTCCTGAATTCAGGTTTTTCACCCTCAGCAAATACATTCCACCTTCCTTAATAGTAAGGAGTTAGATAAGGTAGTTCCTTATCCACCTGCAGTGCTGGTCTCAGGAATTGCACTTGGAGAGAGGTCTAGGAGGCGTCCAAAAGGCCTAAGCCCTGTGCTTATAGCTTGGGGCACATCCACAGTGTACCACAGAAAGGGTTATTCATTTATAAACCCACTAAATAGTTACAAGTCCAAGCCATATGCAAGATTGTTCTTCACAGTTGCGAAACACAAACTGAAGAAGTTAGGATGTGCTAGGATTGTAACTCTTCTTTGAGTCGCTTTGGAGTTCTTTTTTGGACAGCATTTTCCCTGTCACCTATGTGTGTGTTTACTTTGGCACACAATCGAAATGGCAGCCATCTCTGAAAGGCTGGTCAAAGCCCCTAGAAATGCTTATGTATTTCCAGTGGTTTCAATTTGTCTTCACAGGAACAAAATTATTTTGGTCTTGCAAGACGTAGTGCTAAACAAAGTCTGTTTGAGAAGTCTGTGGGTGCAGAGAGTGCTGTTAGCACTTTGTGGTTGATGGTTTAGGGTCCTTTTGACCAAGATGACAAGGCATCCAGGCCTGTGAGTGCACAGAGAAAGAGGCTCTGGTGATGTCTGTCCCTTACGGCTTTTGATGTCATCTTAGGTGGCCATAAAGCAACTTAATGTCCAGGACCAGGGCTGTGAGGAAGTGTTAAAGGAAATCCTGGTCATGCGTGAACATAAGAACCCCAACATTGTCACCTACTTTGAAAGGTAAGTAGTTCTGGCAGAAAATGGGTCTTTCAACAAACAATCCACTCCTGTACGAGGCGTGGGAGGAGATTGCATTTTGTCCCCATCAGTGATTCCTGGCATAAACAGCTTGAAGATTGATCTCAGAACGCTGGCTGTCTTACTAAGGCAGCAGCCTGTATGTTCACTGGCTGCATGTTGTTTGGCTGTTTTGGGGTGTGATTTTTTCCAAGTGTTGGAGAAGTGCTGAGAAAGCATCCCAGAGGTGATTTCCCTTGTGCTGTTCCCACTATTTTACATTGCCTTGCATGCCAAAAGACTAGGCTAGGAGGCACATGATTTTCCAGGTTTGAAATTGTTTTTCCTGTTGGTGATGGTCCTTTCTGCAAAGTTTTCCAAAGGATGTTGGCAGTTCTGCACCCCCACGTACCCTAAGTAAAAGCTGTGAAAACTGTGTCTCCTTGCTGCTGGAGTTAATGATACAATTTTGCATATGAAGATGATGAAGCAGCTGCTGGGATGTGTCCGCTTCCAGACTTATCTTTGCCTTCACCAAACTGCCTTTTCCCTCTTCTTGCAACCTAAGCCGTCACGTTTTCCACAGGTGTGGCTTCCTCATTGAGGCGGCACAGATGGCAGGTACTGGATAGCCTGGGTGGAGGGTGTCTTCATTTCATTCTGCCTTCACTTCCCAGTGACCTGGAAACAAAACTCAGCTGCAGTCTTTTCTTCCATACGGCAGTTCAGCTGCGCACATTCAGCTCCACGCTGTTGCTTTCATCTTGCAGCTACCTTGTCAATGAGACTGTCCTGTTGGTGTTGGAGTATATGGATGGAGGCTCCTTAGCTGATGTGGTCAGTGTGAGAAGGATGGCTGTGGGACACATGGCAACAGTGTGTCGGGAGGTAAGGGGTCCTGCTTGTGCTTGGGATGGCTTGGACGGGCTCATCCTCCAAAGGTGCTGTTAAGTGAGTGATTCCATGCTCAGAGCTTTCTTTCTGTGTTGCTCTTATTCTTCAGAGAAGAAGGAGCATCTGCACAGAACTGCCTGCCAGTGTCCCTGCCCTTACTGTAGTCTCTTCTTTATGCTTCTCTACTGTTGTTGAATTCACTGTCTCTTTTTCATTCTTATTTTCTGTTCTGCCCTTTTCCTTTCCAAGCCTTTGCCCAGAACCTTTCTGCATTGCCTTCTTTGCCTGTAAGTGCAAAGGTGCTGGTGTGCAAGTTTTCAACCAGCAGCAAAGCCAAAGAGAGACTCATCTGTCACAGGTCTCCACTTCAAAGGGTGGCATGGCACCCAGCATGGTGCTTGCTGCTGAAAACTGACAAATGAGCTACTTCCAGGTCTGCTGTTGAGGCTGCCATATAACCCTTGTCCTCCAGTCTTCTGCCCGACAGTGATCCCCTTGGTAGCCAAGGCAGGGACTTTTTCTCTTTTGGCCAACCCTTGTTTGTCCTCCGGACGGGGAGAGCGCATCCGCTGCAGCAGCGGTCATTCTGACTGCCTTTGCAGGGGACAGTCTCCAGCCACAACTGACATTTCCCCTCAAAAGCCAATATGCCTCCTTTGGAAAGATCCTGCTCTCCTCGTGTTGCAGCAGCAAGCTCTTCCTCTTGCCAGCACTCCCTGCTCCTTTGAGATCTGTGAACCTTCAGGAGCAGCCTCCTTTTTCATGAGATGAAATCAGATCAGGCTAACTCTTGGCTTCCTGTTTCTTTTTTCTCTTGCAGTGCCTGCAAGGCCTGGCTTTCCTTCATGCCAACCAGGTGATCCACAGAGACATCAAAAGTGACAACATCCTTCTGGGCCGGGATGGCTCCGTCAAGTTGGGTGGGTATTCCCGGTCCGGCGCAGCGCTCCGGACGGGCAGTGTGGGGCTGCTTGGGAGTGGCTGCTGGGTGCCCAGCAGTGGAGCTGCTGAGAGTGCAGGGAGCCCTCTGCAAGCCCAGGGCGCAGTTGGAAAGTGCCGAGTGGTCTAGAGAGCAACAAGGGGTCAAGAGTAACTCTGGTTTGTGTGTGTTCCTTCCAAAGAGAGGGAGTTTCAGCGTAAACGTCCAGGGGAATGAGAAAAAGCCACGGTGGGAGTAGTGAGTGGGTTGTTAAGTGGACAATTGCCCATGTCCTTGGCTGCAGCCCTGAGGAAAAAGAGCCCAGCTGCATTCTGGGACTGAGAGTGAGGAACCCTTTTCCTTGGTCTCCTTCTTGAAGCAGTGTTTGGTTTTCTCCTCAGCTGATTTTGGCCTCTGTGCTCTGCTCAGCCCTGAGCAGAGTACACGGAGGTCGATGGCCGGAACACCTTGCTGGATGGCACCCGAGGTGGTGAGAGGAGAGCCCTACGGCCCCAAAGTGGACACCTGGTCCCTTGGCATCGTGGGAATAGAAATGGCCAAAGGAGAGGCTCCTTATATTCGGGAAACCAGTGACAGGGTAAGGTGCAAATACGCTCAGATAGCCGTGTCCTTCTGGTCCCTGTCCCAATAGACAAAATCCCATTCCCACAGCCTGAAGTGCTTCCAGCAAGGCCCACTTCTAAAACCATCCCTGGGGCTCACACCAGCTGTCAAGCCTAGACCTGGTGCAGCTTGGAATAGCTGGGGCTGCACTGGGACCTTTCTTCCTTTGGGAGAGAAGGCTCCTCTCTAACCGTCTGCTAAGGCAAGAAATTGCCACTGCAGACTGCAGCTTAGAAGATGGGGTCCAGGTGAGCACTGAAGGATGGAAGAATCACGTAGAGTCTCCTTATGTTTCCTTTTGCTTCAGGCTAACTACCTGATAGGCAGGCAAGGGGTACCAGATCTGCACAAGCTCAGGCTACCCCCTGGCTTGTGTGAATTTCTGGGCTGCTGCCTGCAGATGGATGCGGACAGGCGAGGCTCTGCTAAGGAACTCCTGCAGGTACAAGGCAAAGGGGCTGCAGGCCAAACAGCTGTTCCCTGTCAGGGTTTGCTCCTTGGCCAAACTCCGGGGAATCAGATGGGTTCCCACATAGTAATCTCCACTCTGGGTGCTTTTCAAATGAAACCAAGTAGGATCCAAGACTGCTTGAGGTTAGAAGGGACCAGTGAAGGTCATCTACTGCAAAGCCACGGCCCCCCCCGGCAAAAGACATCTTTAAGTAGATGAGCTTGCTCAGACTCCCATCCAACCGGACCTTGAATGTTGCCGGGCTTGGGGCTCCTCGCAAATCTCTTGGCAGCCTGTGCCAGTGTTCCAGCATTCTCCTCACAAACAGTTTCTTCCTTAGAACCAATCTGAATCGAGTGTCTTTTAGCTTCAAACCATTGCCGCTTGTCCTCTTGCAATTGGCATTGCTAAAAGATATGTCCCCATCATTCTTAGAAGCCCCTAAAGCTATTGAAAGATCTCCTTGGGGCTTGCTCTTCTCCAGGCTAAACAAGCACAACTCTCACAGCTGTTCCTCAGAGGAGAACTCCCACCTTCTGGTCTTTTCTGTGGCCCTCTTTTGCTCTCGGGTGGTGTATTCAGGTATACCTACTAGCAAAGGAACTGAAGTACTGTAATGCCGAGGACAGGGGTTTGAGGAGAACAATGAAAGCAATCCCTGCCAAGCAGTTTTAGATTGGTCTGTGGGAAGGCGGGGGCTGTGGGGGAGCTGACTGGGAGCATCTGAGGGCACCCAGCTTGTCCCTCCTGGCCCACTCTTAGAGTCCCCCTTCTGCCAGCCAGACGGGGACAGCTGCACAGGATTGGTGCCAGCCCCATGTGCTGCCTGGCCCAGTCAAGTAGATAGGAATCGCTGTGGCTTTGCTGCCTGTTTTTTTGGCAGACAAGGAGCTGGTGACGGGGCCACTTCCTTGGCTGTGCCTGTTGAGAAGTAAGATGCCAGCCAGCACAGGAGGCGGGGCATGCTGAGGCAGAAACTGCTCTTCCTGCAAGCCAGAGCTGAGCACATCTGCACCCTGCTGCTTGTGTCCTTGCTCCTGGCTTGCTGCTGAAAACCTGCATGTCCAACAGTCCTCAGACGAACACGTGGGATCAATAATTTTCAGGGCTCTTGGGAGTCTCTTGAGGAATGCCTTATGCCCCACTTCTCTCTTGGATATTCAAATAGCCCATGTCTGTAGCAAAGAGGATCTTGAATAAGTCTGCTGGCTTTCCTGAAAGAAAAAAACCTTTGGAAAGCAAGCAGCAATCCCACAGTGATATCAGGACCAAAATCCCAGCCAGTGACGACACCTTGAGGAATGGACTAGTGCAGTTCTGGGCAATGTTTCCTGTGATAGCAGCATCCTGGACATGAATGCAGATGTGCTGATGGTGCCCTCAGTCTGATGTCTGTGTATTTCTGGGTGCTAGAAGAAATCAGCTTGACTCAGTTAGGACCTCAGTTTGGGAAAGAATGGCTCCTTTTTCCTTTGTCTCTTTTAATTTGGTTGGTTTTGTTTCTTTTTCCCTTTGGGCAGCATCCATTTCTCCAATCAGCGGAGCCTCTCTTAAGCCTCTTCTGACAGGCTGATTGCTGTCCTCCCTGCAGCAAGGAAATGCAGGAAGCAAAGGAGATGATGAGGACCACTTGAGCATCTGGAGAACAGAGCCTCTGAGAGCAGGTAGAAATCCTGAGGAGAGAAGGGCCAGGAAACAGGCAGCCATCAGAGCAGGAAAGCAAGGTGGCATCTCCTTTGCTCCCAGCTGCTGACTCTCCCTCTAACTTTTGGGTTGGAACAGCGTTGCTGGAGGGCACAAGGTCACTACTGATGTGCACTTTTCAGGTGGGGGATGGTGGGAGGCATGAAGCTTCCACTGATTCTTGGGGGAGCTTGGCTGGGACTTCATGTGGAAGTGTCTTCCTCCCCTCGCCAGGAGCTGGAAGGGCAGCGTTTGAAGGCACAGCAGCTGCTGGCACAAGGGGCAAACTTCTGGCTGAGGTACAGAGGGAGCAGGAGAAAAGGCTGCTTGAGATGAAGCAGGAAGTTGCCACTATGCAAGCTGAACAAGAAGAGGTACGAAGCAGAGCCAGTCAAAGGCAAAGGGTTTAAAAACAGAGCTTGTGTGTTGTTTTGGACTCCTCTGCGCTCCTTATGGGCACTGTTTCTCTGGACACTGTCTGTCTGGGTGGCATTGTCTCTTAGCTGGCCCTTGGTAAACAGTGCTGGAGAGACCTTGATGCCAGGAGGGAAAGGACCAGTCAGGCGAGAGGCTACCAGAGCACAGGTTTGAGGAAGGCAGGAATGGCATTGCAGGCCCAGAGAATGGGATAGCCAGAGCTTTGTCTCAGAAGGACGGAGGTCCCACAGGAAGCCCCCTGAAGAGCCAGGCAAGAGCTGTGGGAGCGGGCTGGGTGTCAGGCTGCTGAGGAGGTGCCTAAAGCTGCTGAATACATCCTGTGCATCCTTTGTCTTATCGAGCAGTGTACTGTGTGTGTGCCTCAGCAGGAGCTGTAGCACATGTTCCTCCTCGCTTGGTGTTGGACAGACATTTGGACTTCGTACAGAAGCCATTGTGGTTCTTGGAAGCCGTCAGGGAGCGCTTGGGGCATTCCTTTTGCTTTTGAGGGCAGTTGGGAGTGTGTGGAGTTTGCCTGAGCTTCTCTGTGCTGTAAAGACAACAGCAGAGATTGTTTTGCGAGCAGCAGAGGGCTGCAGCCTAGCCAGTGACTCAGTGAAAGTGTGTGTGCTGGTCTGGCCAAACTGATGAGAACACTTGGCTTCCTAGATTCCCTTGAGACTCCTGACTTGTCACCAGTCATTGCAGACAAAATACTTCAGAGAAATAGATTGGCTGTGGGGCTGATTAAATGCTGGTGTTGTTTCTATGACTGTTTGCACTTCTGTTATTCCTTCTCCAGATCACATGGGGCCACGCCATCTAAATCCCCACTGTAAAGCTTTTCAAAGGAAAACAAAGGAATCATGCAGCAAAGCAACTGAGGAAGCAGAAGAGATGACCAGGACCGCTTCAGGATTACTTTCTGCAATGGCAGCCTGGAGCTGGACTCACAATAACAGTCCTGTACACCCTCAAGGCTGTTGGAAGATTCTCTTCTGTGTCAGCTACGGAACAAAGCTCTACATTTCCTTCTGTATTGGCCATTCTTTCTTAAAGATGGAAGGTGCCTCCTAAAGGCATCCTGGTGTGGTTTGGAATTGGGAATGGTCTCCTTCCTTTATCAGCTCCAACCTACACTGCCTTTGGAATGCTGCCCATTGGCCAGTTTTTGCCCAGCTGAGGACTTTGAGATGAGGAAGAAAGTGCCATTCCATTTCCAGGCAAAAGCCAGTGAAGAACAGGGCAGCCTGTGAGAGACGGTCTGAAGTTCCCCTCATTTGCCTCACGACTGTCTCAAGGACAGACCTCAGGACCCTGAGGAGCCTGATCGGAATCCTGGTGTGCCGGTGCTGGATGAACGCCAAAAATCCTGAGGCCCCTGAGCAGAGTTCTGGCCTGCCAAGAGATTGTTTGCAGCTGTGTGTACAGTGACTGCTTCTAGCAGGGCCTGCCAGGGGGCGAGGTGCCCCATGTGCTTGTACCTGCTTTGCGACAATAGCCCAGGAATTTTCTCACTTCTTGGCCTGGTTGGACTTTTCTGGGGTAACCTTTGGTGGTCCAAAGAAGACCCCTCATCTGCTTTTCAACCACCGTGACGGACAGACTGAGATGCAAGAAGCCTCTCTCTCAAGGACTGAGACGTGAGACCCCTATATGGAGAAGCTCCCCCTCCCAAGTGCTGAGACTGAAACCCCCAACACAGGGGAGCTGTGTGGGGGAGCCGACCTGCCCAAAGCAAGATATTTGCCTGCAAGTCTGGCCATTGGACCAAGAAGACATTGGTCCTTGCCTGCTGCTGAGAACATGGACTACCTGTTAGATCTCTTTTTTATTGTATCTTTTCCCCCTCAGCAATTTCAATAGAAGGTCTGTTTCCCTGCCCTCAGCAATGGACTGTAACAGAACCTTGAGTTAACCAGAACCTTTGAGATCTTCCCGACGTGACTAGGCGAACTCCATTGGCTGGACTACAAGGATTTTGTCTTTCTACGCTTGCTTGCTATATCCCCTCTCTCTTTCTCTCTCCCCCTTTCTCTTTTTCCTCTCCCTTAATCCCTCTATCGCATTTGCTGAGCTCATTCAATAAAGGTGCATTTGTTTGGATTAATACTGAAATCCCACTGTGTTGTGTTTTGCACTCTGAGATCAGGAAAATGAACCATCACCACTCCCTGCTCGCATGAGCGGATGGTGACACAGCCAGAACATCCTGTGCAGATACAGGCTTTCAGCTGTGCCCATGGATGCTTTTGGTTCCTGCTCGGTGTAGCCAGCACGTCTCCCCTGTGACTGCTCCCGCCTCCCAGGTGGCCATGGCTAATAGGTACGAGGCTCTGCAAGTACAACGAAGAAGGTGGGCACGTCTGCTGGCAGTACAGGGGAGCAGAGAGGAAAGTGCCTGGCAGGACCCTGGCCAGCGAGGCAAAGCACCTGCTGTACCTGCTCTTTGTCAACAGTACAGGACTGGTGGGTGACGCCACGCTTGGGCTTGTCTGGGGCTCAGCAATGATGAAAAGTCTGTGTGCTTGAGTGGCTTTGTCCCTCTTTCTGTGCCTTCTGTTGTCCCTGTGCTCCGCGGTGTCTGCCCAGGGCTGTGTAGCTGCGTGGCACAGCTAAATGAAGGAGAGCCTCATTTGTTTGCCTTTTGAGGTGGCTGCTCACAGCAGCCTTTTCAATCTGCAAGCTCCATCTGGAGAGTGAGTTCCCCCCGTGTTTGGTCTCGGAGGCCAGGGCCTGTCATCTGCAGTCCCAGGTGGCGCTGACGGCTGCCTGGTGCCTCAGGCTGGTGTGACCCTAGCGCAAACAACAGGAGACAGTGGCAGGTGCTTGTTTCCAAAGTCACTTTCTTCAGGGGCAATATGCCATGTGTGTGTCCTTTGTCCAGCCTAGCTCCAGACCTAAGGATCAGATGCAGGCACGGCTGCTGCTGCTGCTGCTGCTGCTGAAGTCAGCGAGGATTTGGTGCTTGGTTTCCATCCCAGCAGAACTGGTCACTTCTGAAGCCAGGTGCTGATGGTGCCCTGCAGATCTCTGGGCTGCACGGCTCTGAGGGAACTGTCCCTTGTTGTTATTCTCCGTCAGGGAAAGCCGTGCCAACCAGGTTTGCATCACCAGAGCAAACCGGGACTGTGCGAGTCTCTTCCATCTGTGTCTGCTGAGAGTGGTGACCTTTGAGATGAAGTGTCACAAAGTCAATTGCTTGTGGTCCCTCTGTGTATCTCCATGTTTGGTAATGCTGCTTGTTTGGTAAACCTGCCTGTAGAACAGCAGCAGGGGAAAAAGCCTCTCAGCTCTGCAGGTGCAAGAAGATGCCATTGATGCACAGAAAACCTGCATTTTGTTTTTCTGAGGAAGAGATGAACTGGTTTAGCAGTGAGAGAAGGTGGAATGATTGTTCTGATCTTTCCTTCTGTCTGATACAGGCAGATCTCTGTGGCTCATAGGTGTGCCCCTGACTGGCAGCAAATGGGGAAATCCCCGGTGCCAGAGCCAGGTTGGGCCATGAGATGCCAGGACCCACCGGAAGCATAGCCCTGGGTGGGCTCACCTGCAAAGTGTGGGCAGACTGTATCTTGGAGGTAGGTGCCACAGGCAAATCCATCAGCTTTGCCTGCCCGGTGGCCAGGTCACAGAGGATGATCTCCAGTTTGATGTCCCGGTTGCACGGCCTCAGCATCTGGAGGAGCAGCCCCTGCACCACCTCCTCTGACACAGAGCCCCCATGCCAGAAGGAAATCAAAGAGGTCCTGCGACCGCTCAGGGCACTCTATCACCAACAAGGAGTTGTTAGGGAGCTCACACCAATCCAAGAGCTGAACAACACCATGGAAGCCAGCGGACATTTTGTCCAGCAGCTCCATCTCCCTTGGTACGTGGGTTCCGTCAGGCTGCAAGAAGACCACAATGCCGTCAGTGGCGCTGATGCCGTGCTAGGGGTGTGGAAGCCCTCACCCAGCCCAGGATACTCTGAGCCCTCCACTGAGCTCTCGCTCGCTCTCCCTCCGGGCGTCCTGTCGGCTTCCACTCTGCCGGGCCTGGGCTTACCCCGCCCGTCTTGTGCCGGGTTCTGCCGCTGGCCCCGGTCACTCACCAGCTCGCCCTAATGACGGATGCGATCCCGCGGCACACTTGTGATGGCCACCTGCGAGCCAAGGGGAGCAGCGGGCTGAGCCCAGATCCTGCCCTTCCGACCCCCGTCCTCCTCCTCCTCCGCCCTCTACCTCCTCTACCGCGCCTCCACTCACCGGGGCGTCGTCCGCCGGCCACGTCCCCAAGCAGATGGCACCGAAGCCGCTGCGCAGCAGCAGCGAACCCAGCGGAATCGCTCTTGCAGGGCCTCCTGCGCTTTCCCTGTGGGCGAGACGCGGCTGTCGGTGTTCGGGCCGGGGCCGGGAACGGTCCTCGAGCTCCCCCTATGACTCCCAAGCGCCCCGGGCATCCCCATCTGAACAGGGCACCGGCAGCTCGGCGCGGGCGGCTGTCGTGTCCAGCTGCGGAGCTCAGTCCGGGGAAAGCGCTGCCAACTCCTCTATGGACTCGCTTCATCATTTGAGCAATGCTGCTCCAGTCCCCAGGCCATGAAATAAAAAGGGAAAAATCACCCACTTGCAAGAATGCCCAGAGTGTGCAGTGAAAAGAGCGGAAAAATGGACCCTTGCACAAGTCCCCAGACAACTCAAATGGAAAAATAAGGACGCTTGCATGACTTGGCAGACTGCGCAAAAAAGGGGAAGGAAAGGACACTTACATGAGTTCTACGACTGTACAGCAAAACGGGCGAAAAAATGGGACATCTGCACAAATCCCCAGACTGTACACGAGAAAGGAAGACAAAGGGAGACCTGCATGTGTCTGCAGACTCTACAGTCACAAAGAACAAAAAGGATGCCTGCACACACCCTGCTGAGCAAGAGACACCCCCTTTTTAGCTGAAGCTGTTGGCAGGGGCTTTACCAAACATTTGGTATCTTTATGGCATTTTGGTTTTCAATATGCTGCCCCAGCAGAAAATCCTCCGCTTAGCTGTGGGACCATTAAAAACTTTGTGCGATGACACCAACAAGAAAGCCCTGTCAACTGCTCTGTGGATTCACTCCATCATTTGATCAGTGCTGCTCCAGTCTGCAGGCCAGGAGAAATAATGGAACAAGAACCCACTTGCACAAGTCGCCAGAGTGTGCAAGGAAAAGGGGAAAAAGGGGACACCCACAGCAATTGGCCGACTGGATAAGAAGAAGCTAAAAATAAAAGACACCTGCACATGTCTGCAAGCCCTACAATCACAGGGGGGAAAAAAGGATGCCTGCACTCGTCCGCAGACTTTACAACATCAGACGACAAAAAGGACTCCTTTGACAGGATGCACACTGTCCCAAAGCAGCACAAAACCCGCTTGCAGTGCATAACCCATAGCTCAAAGGATCCAAGAGTAACACAGAACAGGCACCAAGCCCACACACCCTGTGCTTTAGCCACCAATGCTTCTGACTAAAACTAGTTCCCTAAATTGGAATGCCTGTCATTCCTACCCATTTCCTGCATGGCTAACATCAACCAGCACATCATCACTGAAAGAAGAACGACTTTTTAGTGGGGAAAAAATGCTGACTAAAAAACCACCCCTATGTGTTTGCATGACACTGGAGCAGTGTTTGTGTTGTCAATATGGCAGGGACACGTCCTCTGCACGGGGCAGCGCCCAAGTCCTGTGCATGGCAGGGGGTGCCTTGGAGCAGCCCTCACAGTGGCGGTGCACCCATGGGCGCATTTGCCTGTTGTCTCCACTTCCACCAGCCCCCAAGTCAGCCCTTCTCTTGAAAAAGTTCTCTGTCCAGCACTGAGCTCCTGGTGCCTTTGTAAAAACCCACTCCCTTTGGCTTGTGGGAAACCTGCAAGTTCAGATTCCTCTGTAGATGTGGGTTTGAAATCTCTGTCATGCCCTTTTGGACATGTGCTGCACAGTACTGCATTTTTCAGTCATTTGCTGCACTCTCATTTCTGGCCTGCAGGAGCTGAGTCGTTGATCCTGGTTTTCCTCAGCTAACTTAAGTCTTTTCTTTTCTGGGCCACACAGCTCACTGAACGACAAACTCCACATCTACCACGGACAGCTGCAAGCACCAAATGGGGCAAACGATCCCAAGTGCAGGTTCTGCGGAATTCTCCTCCATCATTTTGTTCTAGAGCTTCTCAGACCATGACTCAGGTGCCAGCCTCACGGGTAGTAGGGGAAGGCCACAGGTCAAGAGCAGGAGTTCTGCCAATGGCTACAAGGAAGCAGAGGAATGTGCAAGGCAGGTGAGTGCTGGCGATGGCGGAGGCCTGCCAAGCTGCTGCTCTTGTCTGGGTGCTGAAAGCCTGAACTACAGAGCTCTTGAGAACAACATCTGGGCTTAAATCCCACTGGAATCAGCATTTCTTACAGGGATTGGCATTTGCTGAGGAACGGCTTACACTGCTCATCCTCTTGGCAGCTAACCCGGGCCATGTGTTAGAAAGGAGGAGGCTAAGCGAGTCTGTGGAGTTTCCTGGCAGGAACAAAGCCCTGGGACAGCAAGCATTCTCAGGCTGCTCTCAGGGGAAAATCCCAACAAGCTGAAGACACCTGGGTAAAGGAGTGAATATGATTGTGAACTATGCTGACCTGCAATAATAGCAAGGTCCTGACATGAAGGTAAGGGGCACATAGTGTCCTCGTGTCCTGTTTCTGCATCTTTCTGGGAAGCAGAGGAATCCTGCCTCCGCCTGTGAGGAATTCAGCCTGGGAACTAATAGTTCCTTTGTGGTTTGTCTTTTGTCCTTTTTTCTTTTGGACAGCAGCGCTTTGTAACATCAGCTGAGCCTGCCCCCAGGGTGCCTGATTGGACCCTGTCAGCAAAAGAAGTGCAGGAAGCCTGGAGAGGAGGCACCTGTGCTTGAGGAGGCTTTGTGGCCTGCCAGCTCAGCCCAGGACTGGGAATCAAAACACTTAAATCCCGCACTCCATGGGAAGATTGCCTTGCCGGTCAGCCTGCGCTGAAGCTGGGCTTTGCCCTGGCGCTGTGCATTGCCCTGGCGCTGTGCCATGCGGACGGACAGTCCCGTTGGTGGCTTCGCAGCCGCCCGAGGCGCTCCCCTCACAGAGGGGCCCCGCCCCGCCCCGGGCGCCCCCTGGCGGCTGCCCCGCCCCGCCCGCCCCGCGCAGGGGCGCTCCCTGCCCATGGCGCCGCCCAGCGGCAGCCGCCCCTCACTGCAGGCACGGAGGAGGGAGCGGGCCCTGCTGCTCCTCCTGCCACGTGCCTCCCTTCTTTTCCGAGAGACAAGAAGGCTCGAAAGGAAGCGTTTTCCAGCTGTGCCCCTCTGCTTTACCTGGTGGGGGCCAACACTCTCCCCTGAAGGTGGCCCTAGTGCGTCCATAAGTGCTGGCGCAGGAAAACGCCCCTTCCTTCTCCCACCCGCTGTCATTGCTGCCTCGAAATCACCGCCCAGCTCTGGAAGGAGAAACAGCCCGCGGCACAGTGGAGCCATCCCTGCCCAGCCGGGGCTCTCTGGACCAGCAGCAGCAGCAGCAGCAGCAGCAGCAGCAGCAAGGCTTGCCTTGGCTTCACCTGGGAAGCCCGAAGCCTGTGTTAATCTTTGGTATCCGCATCAGCAGTAGTTAAGGGATCACAGTTTATTTTCAAATTTTCCACCTCAGGGACTTTAATCAGATGAAAGTTGTGATCTTCAGACACAAGACTGCTTGCCTTTTGCAGCCATGGTGGGATATCTTCTTCAGAACCATACATAGTATGGTCTATTGGGTCTCAGTAACCTATCTGAAATCTGTTTTAAAGACTCAGATTTCCATTTCTTTCAAAATTTATTACTTCCCCTTAGGACAGCTGGAGATAGAGCTCAGGAGAAGTCATGTCCCAAATGACAGGTTCCTCCCTGTCCCTCACGCTGCTGCCTGTCTGCAGAGCAGCACCACAGCAGCAGAACCTGCTCTGGCTTGCTCTCTTCCTCCAGAGGCTAAAGGGGAGGCAAAGGACAACAAACCTCCACATGTTGTCAGTCCAGGGCCTGAGCATCCTGCAGCAATCAGTGGCAGCCTTGGTTGGTTCAGTGCAAAGCTTTGGTGCAGTGCAGGGCTGCAAGTTTCTGAGCAGGCAGCACTTGCCCTTTGTGGCTGAAGATGCTGTGGGC
Organism: Calcarius lapponicus; assembly: GCA_039654755.1. Classification (NCBI taxonomy): domain Eukaryota; kingdom Metazoa; phylum Chordata; class Aves; order Passeriformes; family Fringillidae; genus Calcarius; species Calcarius lapponicus. Next base: position 58,254,841 of record CM077481.1, on the reverse strand, counting down.
TGGAGTCCTGCCATGACCTAGCTCTTCAGCCCAGCCACTGACCACCCCTGGGAAATGGCATCTGAACTTTCACATGCAGGCATCATTGTCCTGGCATTCTCACAGGGACTGTGAACTTCCCTTGGGGTCAGAGAAGTGGCAGCATGATGTCCTTTAGTGCCACTGGTGTGAAAAGCAGCCCTTTTGTGCACAGAGTCTGTGCAGGCTCCCTGCTGTCAGCAGAGAGGTCCCAAGGCACAGTTCACAGCCTTGTGGGGTGCGGAGGAGCCACTGCTCCCACAATGGGAAGTTTCTGTTTAATAAGTGCTCTTAAATTTTCTCCCACACCACATAAATAATGAAGCCCACCTACGCCCTGGAACAAATTGTGCATATGTTTTCAAGTGAGTTTCTTATGTTCTCAGGGTTCCTTCTTTTTCCCAGTTTGCATTGTAAATGGGAGAGAAATTTCCACATGCAGATGCATCGTGGTGAAGGTTGGCTCCTAGTATGTGAAGACCTCTTGGCGAGATCAAGTGCTTTCAAATATGCTGGTTTAGACAACTGCTCTTTCATGAAGAAAGAGAACAGTACAGAGTTGACAGAAGAACAAATAAACTTTGGTGTCTTTTGCAAGGGCACTGCAGGATAATCATTAAGGAATTTTAATGTGAAACGTGAGGAAGCGTGGTCATCATACCTTGATTGCAATGTTCTGTGATATGTAAGTGTGCCACAGATGCTGCTGCTGTTCTGGGGAGCTCTGTCACTGATGCCCCACTAGTCTGAGAGGTTTCCTTCAATGTGAGTCACTGAAATCCCCAGCAACTTAGGCAGAGTAACCAGGGAAGCTGTGGCTGCTGGGAAATGGTTGGCAATATCCACATCAGTCCAGCCTTTGGCAAAGACTGGCAGAGGAGGTCTGTAGGAATGTCATTTTCTAGCTCCTACTGAGGGTGTTGGAGGAGGGCTCTGAGCAGTGTCCTGGAGTCAGCTGTGATGCAGCAACTGCCGAGAGCCATGAGGGAAGGACTGCAGAAGGGGCTGGAGTCTCCTTTGGGAGACACAGGTCAGCTGCGTGGTAAATGACCCAGGTTTCTGCATGGGGCAGCTGCTGCAGTTGGTCTCCTGTTGTAAGAACACGGTCCTAAAAGGTTTGCTCACATTAACAGTGACACATGCTGGAGTTGGTGAAGAGGCCTGAAGAGCCAGAACATCCTCTAAAGCACAATACCCCCTACTGCAGAGGACTCCATGTGTCTGCCAGACAGACTTCACCTTGCATCCTAAGAAAGGAATGTGAGGAATAGGATTTTTCCTCAAAGTGAGATTAATAAAGAGCCATGAAAAAAGAAAGTAAAAAAGGGGGAAAAATCCCAGGATTTTCATTGTGCTTTCCTGTAGAACTGGTTTGTGTTTACTCACTGATACAGTGGTAACAAGTGCCAAGTTGGACCCTCAAAGAACACTGGTTGCCTCTGCCAAATTTCCTTCCCTGGGGCACATAGACATAACCAGCTTTTTCACAATGAGAAAGTTTTACTTGGACCTTTCAATTCATTAGGTGATCATGTCACACAACCAGACCCCAAGGAAGCCTAGTAGGCTTTTGCTGAAACTAAATAAATGCAGAACTTGGTAGGAGAAGGGAACACATGCCAGTAGCCAAAGACTTGTATCATCTGAAATGCTTTTGCAGTAGATTTTGTGAATCTTCTGCATGTTAAATAAAGTGCAAGGATCTGTTGTTGCAATCCATCTTATCCCATGATCTAAAAACTAATGCTGGCCACTTTGTCTGGTGTCCCCAGGGGTACCTCATATCACTTATGTAATGCAAAAATGCAAATTGCAAAATATATAGGTGTTCACTTTCAGTGGAATGGATGCAAAATGTGATGCAATTGCAAATAAATGTTTGTTTTTGGGGACTATGCCTGGGTGGCTGTATAAATACATGTCAGGAAAGGTCTAGCATTTGCATGCACTTTTGTACCTCCATAACTGTGGGTTATGGAGCACTCAGCCATCCACTGGAATTCCTTAAAGCATAAAAAGTCACTCATCTCAATGGTCCAAAGCTCCTATCTCTTTTGAGATACTCTCAATTTTGTCTATTTGGGGGGTGGTAAGGCCTTTTATTTCACAACCACAGCTCTTCATGAGGAACACTGGTAGCTCCCAAAATGGTGTCCCACCACCCAAGAACTTACGTTTTATTTTTAGGTGGTGGGCATAGCCTTTTAATCGTATATTGCTCCTTGAAAATCATCTTCTTGAGAAAATGGAAGAAAACAAAGTTCATCTTTGCTTTTGAAGAAAATAAAACTTCAGATTATGCCTGTATTTCTTTACCCGTGCCCAGAATGAGCTACATTGCCGATAATATAATTCAGTTTTTATACAGAAGTTCTTACTGGATGCAACAAAGAGGCTGAAGTGCACATCCTTGAGCTCTGCTCAGTGAAAAAAACTGCTCACTGACAGGTCATTCACTTCTTCTTAACAGTTAATGACAAATTCTATGCTTTGCTTCTTACACATTTAGGAGATGCACAATGCATAGGGTAAAAGTGTTAGTTATGTAGAGAGGGGTTGTTGGCTTTTCCCCCCTCCCCGTCTGTCTCTGTATGTGTATTTGAATTGTGATCTCAGCCTGGCACATGCAAAAATGCCCTCTGAACTATGGAGAATGTCCCCAAAGTCATCCCTCAAAAAAGGAAGCATACAGGCTGATGGGGTGTTGGTAGCTTTAGTGTGATCTGCAACCAGCCCAGCTACATCCAGTAAGCAGAGATCCACAGAACGCCTCATAGCTGTGCTGTTCATTGTTCTCTATGAGTAGTTTTAGTTTATGCTGCCTCTCAATGTCTCTCAATATTAAAGTAAACTGTCTCTGAAAGAGCTACACTTCTAAGTTTAGAAACAATCATGACAAGTATGCTACTTGCCTGGCAAACAAGCTATTCAAAATAAAAGGAAAGGACAAATCCTATTTGAAATCACATCAGAATGATCAGTAAAAGACAAAAGCCTCTGAGACACTGCTGGAAGGGTCAAGGAACCCCAGGAAGTGTCAACATGCGAGTTGTTGGAATAGGTAGTTTTTGAATTTATGTCTTTGAGAGGTGGTGCTGCCTTCCCCCAGCCTTCAGAGGTGTGCTTTCTAGTGCTCAGTGAAGCATTTCTATCTCTGCAATGGATCGGGTATTCCCCATGAGAAAGGCAGTCAGAATCTTTTCATTAATGAATCTAGTCTTTTATTGTGGTCTATACAAAAAGACTGTTAACAGGTACTGATACTGAAATCTGCTGGAATAAACTTTCTAACACAATTTGAAGCATTAGAAAGCAGATATTCTTGATCTGCACAGGACACACAGAAGAGCACCTCCATATTTCTATGTGTATTGTGAAACTTTACAACAAGGTGTTTTTTCATTATAATTATACAAATTCATTAAAATGCTCTTCTTAGCTAATATATAAACATCACTTTCTTAGAACTACTTTCTTTGTATCTGTCTCCTACTGGAAGTCCTTTTATGGTTCTGGAGGTTTTTTGAAAGGGGTCTGTGGTGGCCATATTCATTGAATGCTTCAATATTAAAGGTGACTTCTCCTTGAACTTTTTCTTTGGGTGTGTGCTCTTGCTTCTTGTTCCATAATTTGCAAAACCCTCACTGTAGTTTTCTTTATCTGTTTTTCCACTAGTTCCAGCCATGTTTACCATTTTGTGTGCATACTTTTATGTATTTTAGTATTTTTTTTTGTCAGCTAGTCTTTAAGCCCTATTCAGCAACTTCATGAGAACTGCACATTTTTATTCTCTATGTTATTTAACAAAACTGCTCATCAAAGCAGCTGGAAGGAATCCTGCTTGCTTCTTTTCCATTCACACATCAAATGCTGCAGTCTTTTGAGTTATTTCTAGATCTTCAAAGGCAGTGTTTCAGAAATATAATTGCTCTTAAGCACAAACACTGTGGTATTTGCCTTTTGACCTAACTAGGAAGAAATGTATGTTTTTTGGAGTGATGTGCATGTGAGTGCGTGTGTGTGCCTGTGTTGCTGCCTGTGTGTGTGCAGGGGAGGGGGACGGTTGTTAAAAAAAAAATCACCATTTATGGAGAGTCACCATTTGAGGAAGGCGAAGGGGAGACGTGCACATCTTAGGGGTGATGATCATTGGTCTCTGATTTATTCATCCAAGTTACATACTTTTATAATAGTGTTAATAAGCTCATGCATATTCTGTAAACTAAGCATTCTGTTCGTTAAGCTATATATCAACTCTTCTTCATTCTTTCAGTCTTGCATTCCACTTTCCCACGTCTCTCTGACTCCTTGCTATCGCACCCAGCGATGTCCAAGGACACAGTGTTTTCGCAGGTGCAAAAACTCAAATCAGAAGGCTAAACACAGTATTTTTCCAGCTTCTAATAACTAACATTCCCACATATCCCGTTTTCTTTTAAATAAGCAAAGTTTCATTGGTTAATTACGCGACACTCTCTAAAATATAAAAATAGACAATTCTAATAACTATTATATTATAACTAGTAAAAAATTTCTGTTATAAGGGATTTAAGCTAGGGAAACAAACTAACAAAGCTTATTATAATCTATAAGATATACTACAAAATAAACACAAAAATAATTTTATGCTATTACAAAGCTTAAGCAGAACTTAGGTGTGCTAATACAACTTACAAAAATAAGCTAAAAAAGCAACATGTGTGCAAGTTTCATCTACATTGATTGTTTGGTAAGCTTGTTTCCCATTCTTAAACAACAAATATATTTTAAACAAAAATAATTCTACTTACAAATGCTTCTAATTGTCTTTTATAATTAAAGTTTCTCTAATGTTTATGGTGACACCTTGCACACAAGTCATAAAATAAACATCTAACATAAATCTATTTAACATCACTTAAACCTAATAACACTTTAACTTAAAACACTTAAATTTAAAATACTTAAACTTAAAATACTTAAACTTAACAAAACTTAAACTTATCAGATTTTCAAATCAACAGAACTTATATGTGACGTCACTTAAATCTATCAAAACTTAACTTTAACAGAATTCAATTGACTTTAAATTTTACATAATATAATTTAAACATAACAAAATCTAACTTCACTTAAACTAATAACACTTAAATAACAGAAATAAAACTTAACAGCACTTAAACCTAACAAAACATAAACTTAAAAACACTTAACTTCACCAGTATTTAACATTTAATGGCACTTAATAGACAATTTAACTTAAACTATTTAGCAACAGATAGAATTTACTATAAAAACAGAATATAGAATTTACTATAACTTACTTACAGGCCTGACTCTAAAATACTAAACTAAAACAACTTTCTTCATGTGTTTGCTTCAGCATTTTTATACTTGCGTGCACACAAACATAAAAAATTTGTTCAAAATATACCTTCGGAAAAAATCTCTTTAAATTCAGTGTTTGCTTGTTACATCTACCACATCTAAATAAGGCTTAAGGAATACAAAAACATACTTATTACATCTCACTTATACAATTGTTTCAACACATTTCTAATATTTTAAACTTTTCAAAATACAACTTCAGAGTTTGGTGTTCCACCGACTGAGCTATCCAGGTTTTTAATGTTCAGAGTCCATGCTGATCTTTTTTTTTTTCACAGTCTCTGTCAGGAAAAGCAAAAGATCCTTTAATTTAGATGAGGAATGTCTGATAGTAATGCTCCTTGGTGTTGTTTATTTATCATCACCTGTGTTTTAACTGCAGTAGGGATCCTTTGTGGTTTTTGTTGACAAAAGTCATGTTTATTACGGCTGTTAAGTCCAACACTGAAGCTTTTCGCCGGCCGCGGGGCGGAGGGGGTGAAGTAGTTGCTCTGGGACGCTGTTAGGGTCTCGGGGCCGCCGCTTAAACTGCTGTGGTGCAATGGGTTAACTCAGCTTCTGCCGCAGCAGCACCGCACTCAGGCAGCACGAGTCGCGGCCCCCCTGCAGGGGAGGCCCCCGCGCCGCAGCTCCTGGCTCTGCTGCCGCCGCCGCCTCAGGCGCTAGCAGGGGACCCCGGGCCCCGCCGCGGGACTCGCTCGCCGCTGCGCCCCGCGCACCCAGCCCCGCCGGCGCGCACCGCACCGCACCGCACCGCACCGCACCGCGGGCACAGCGCTGCCCGCTCCGCTCGGGCTCTGTGCTGTTCGTATTGTTGCGAGCCGCTGCTACAGGCGAGCCGCGAGCCCCGAGCCGCGGCTGCTGTTTCTATCCGAGCACAGCTGTTGATTTACAACTCTATATGCATTTCAAAGGCTCGATGTGAATTGCTACCAATTAGTCTAAAACAACAACAAGTCCCAAACATGCTAGCAGTTCAGCGTCCAATACAAAGCTTTTCCTGCCGGCTGCAGCAAGACTTTTTAACTTTCCCCTGGACACGCTGCAGCTTCCAGTCCGTTTAAAGTACAGTTCATTGAAGGTGCCAGGCTCAAACTACGGCTTTTGCTGGTTGCCGGGTGTTGCAGCACTCCGAAAACAACAGCGGGAGCCCGCGCGCACCGAAAAACTGCGGAAGCCTTTTTCCCAGGTTTATAGTCTATAGTCTGCTTTTCTAAAACACATTTAAAAGTCTATACGCCGCTTGTTGATAACTTCATAATTTCCTTTCTCTATGGCTTTTCTGGCCAGCCCAGCCCAAGCTGTATGGCGTTCCCTTGCAATAGCTTCTGCTAGGTTGTTTTCTGCCTCAGGGATCAGCTCATTGCTTTGCGGGAGCTTATCCCTCCATAATTTACCCAACTTCTTGGCAGTTTTACTGTCCTCCAAAGTGGCCTCCCATAATAAATCACCAAATTCACGCCATTCCGTTAACTCATAAACTGTGTGGGGCTTAATGAAAACTCCCTTAGCATATCCATAGGTCTAAACCCCTTGTAGATCCTCCATTCCCCTAACCTGCCGTTTTTGTAAAAAGGCAGTAAATAAATAATATGCTGCTTGCCTTTCCATACCTAAAATCGTCAGCGCTGTTTGCAGCTCTTCAAGGTCTCAGCAACATGTTTTGGCCAGGCTCGCCTCTACGACACCTGGGGCACGGCGCATCCAACTTTTCTCCTTTTTTTTTTTTCTTCACGCTTTTTTGCCGTCCTAGCTGCTTTCAGGACCCGACCCGGTTCTTCACCTCCTCCGTGGTGCGTCTCATTATCACGTTCGGGGGTCACCATTTGTCGAAAAAAAATCACCATTTACGGAAAAGTTCACCATTTAAGGAAAGGCGAAGGGGAGACGTGCACATCTTAGGGGTGATGATCATTGGTCTCTGATTTATTCATCCAAGTTACATACTTTTATAATAGTGTTAATAAGCTCATGCATATTCTGTAAACTAAGCATTCTATTCGTTAAGCTATATATCAATTCTTCTTCATTCTTTCAGTCTTGCATTCCACTTTCCCACGTCTCTCTGACTCCTCACTATCGCACCCAGCGATGTCCAAGGACACAGTGTTTTCGCAGGTGCAAAACCTCAAATCAGAAGGCTAAATACAGTATTTTTCCAGCTTCTAATAACTAACATTCCCACAGACGGTCACACGGAATTGGGCACTGTGTCCCTCAATCTGTCCGCAAGTGCCACGAGGATGGCAACTTGTAGCTCCTGTGCCTGCACAGAGTGTCTGAAGGAGGGGTGTGCCGGATTAGGGCAGCTATGACTTCTTGTTCTAGAGAGCAAGAGCTCTGTGTTGTGCTTGGTTTGTACCTTCAAGGGTGTCACATCCCTAGTAAGGCTGTACTGGCTGGGGTATTCCAGTCGGTTTTTCTCCTTAGCTCAGCAGGAAGAAGGCTCCAAGTGTGGGTGGGAGGGATGTGTGCGCATCCAGCAGTGTGTGTGTGTCAGAGCTTGATGCATTCACTATGCTCAGATATCACAAGTGTGAGCCTGGATTTGCCCAGGCTTTTGGAAACATTTTTCTATACAGTTCCCAGAAGAACAAAGCTACATTTTTTGTGGAGATTCTGTTACATTTTGACTGGTCTCTGATGTACTTGTGGATATTTTACTGCTGGAGTAGTTGCTAAAAATGGAACATTGTGAGTAATGTGCTCACAAAAAACACACTGCTGAGAGCTGAAATACTTTACAGCTACTAGTGGCTTTCCAAATGTTTTCTGTGTGTATTAATTCCATGGGTGGTGAATTTGGTTTGGTTTGGGGCTTTTCTTTACCCATTGGTTATGAGTAGCTCGCATATTGTTTTGATGTGCCACTGCTCATTTTGATACCTTACCCACCTCTAACAGCCATGAACTCCTGGTCTATCACATGCTTGTTCTGTTGCTCTTTGTTGTGGGCTATATTTGGTTGAAAGATTAAGTAATTATTTACTTACTCTTCTGCAGTATATTAGGTTGTGTGCCTCTACCGTTTGTGAAAGAATGATTTTAAAGCCCAATTACTGCAGTCTCAAGCCTGTTAATGATTTGTGGATTATTAAGTTCTTCTCCTGCATGTGTTGCATCCCTATGTGCAGTGCATATTAGAGATAGGTAAACATGCATTCGTTGTTTCATAATGGAAGCAATTTGCTTGACTTCCAGCATTTGGGAATTGCCAGCTCCTATGCCTTAGGTGGTGATGTTTGAAAAGTGACCAGCACTGATGGACCCAGGTGCTGCAAAAGCATTTTCCCTGAGGACTTTACTCAGGGCCCTGAGCAGCCTGAAGTTTGTTCTCCTCATGTCCAGAGCTGAGGTTTTGCTTTTTTGCACTTTTTCTCCTGACAAGAAATGTTCTGTAATCGTTGTGGCCACTCATCTCCACTTTGCTCATGAGATCCCTCTGTTGACAAGCAGCAGATGCAAGAAGGCATCTTTGAGTTAGTTCCCTTAGGATCTGCTGTGTACAGTTGTCATCCAGGTTTTTCAGGAATCTTTTGGCTCAGGCTGTACCAGCTGTGTGATGTGTTCAACCAACAAGGACAGAATGCTCTCCCTTGCTAGTTTAAAACTCTCCCTAAAGAAGGACAATTGGCAAATATAGTTCGAGGCTGGGGAGCAAGGGATGAGGAAGGCAGAAAGCTGGCAATTATTTCAATAGCATTAATTTTTGAAAAGACCAAAGCAAGTCTAAATTAAACAAGAGAAGTATGATTGGTTGCCGAGCAATTGTCAGAACAATGTAAAACACAGATTTGAGGTATTTCCAGTGCTAGAGTGTCTACATCATTTTCTGCCAAGCCTCTTACCTATTTTTAACAAATGAGATTTCGTATTTACTTGAAATTTCAAAGTTTATTGAGTCCTGGCACCCATTAAAGACAGTTTCATTACAACTTTGAAATGAGCACAAAAGAAACACTGGCAACTTCGCATGTGCAGTATTTCATAACTTGACAAGCTGATTGACAAGCTGACAAGTGACTGACAGCTGTCAAGCAAGCAGCCCCTTGAATGACTCCACTTAACCAAGAGAACGAGATGGGAGGGTACCCGAGGAGCCCCACACCGATGCCGTGGGAGGCCAGGATGTGGTGGGAGTGATGGTCGTGCTCATCATCCTTGTCCACTGTCTGGAGCTTCCACACCTGGGGCTGCTGCTGCAAAGATCCAAGAATGCACGTTTGATGCTGGAAGCTGCTGCACCTTTGGAAACCTTAGCTACATTTCCCATTGGCAGTGTTTTCTCCTTCCAGGCCTCACAGGCTCCTGGCACTTGCGCGCTGGCTGGTTGCCACTCCCAAAGATCTCCAGGCTAGATGATCCCCGAGCCTCACAAAGGTAATGCACTCCAGCGCTTCCTGGTGCTCACTGGGATTTTGGGCTTGATTCCTTATCTCCAGCCTGAGCCTCTTTTGTTCCAGCAGATGCCACTATCTCACAGTCTCTCCTCAGGGTGTGCTGGCAAGAGCCTCAATGTCCGCATCCCCTCAATGTCTTCCAGCAGAGCCCCACGGGCTGCTGGACCCTCCCAAGAGGCAAAATGTCTGACAGGTAAGGACTGCCAGACTGCCAGACTGCCAGACTGCCTGGGAACTCAGCAGGAAAGTCAGCCTCCCAGGAAAAAGCTCAAGGCAAACGCTTCAGTGAACAGGCAGACAGATGAGCCCCGTGTTATAGATGGGTAATACGATGGTTGGCTCTCACAATTAGAAGACTAATATTATGCGTATGTTAAGAGAAGTTTTACTGATAGTTATGTTACTTGCTAAGTTTACCCCATAGTCCTCTTTCACCTCCCCCTGGTATTTTTGTCACTGGAAAGCCTTAGTAGGCAGGGCATTTGGGGAGCAGGCAGGCTTGTTACTAGGAGGCGCGGCATGGCAACTCCCGATTCCAATCAGCTTGTACAAAAGTGATCTCCACTAATAAATGGCAAAGAAGGATTTGACTGACAAGACTTTGGGAGGGGCCAGGGCTCCTCCCAAAGGAGAGCATCGATTTTGTACAAGGCAGAGCATTGACTTTGTAGAAAAGCACATGGCAGTTTAGTCCTATGCTCCTGGCACTGTAATTTTTCCTTCAGTCCTTTGTTGTATTTTGTTAAGGCTTTTAATAAAATTTTAAAATATTTTTAAAAGGGAGCATCATTTCTGACACCCATGACACACTGTCAGCACCTGTTTCCCGTGGAAAAGGGCATTCAGGATGTTAGCGTTCAGAGACACATAACCACGAGAAGTGATTACATGGGTGCTTTTATTGAAGAGCTCTGGGTGCCAGGGGTATAAACCCAAATCTGACTCCGACCATACAGCCGAGATGAACATGTTTTTATATTCTATAGTTATATAACTTTCATGTTAATTATTAAACTTATATTGTTCCATTGTATACATAGATTTCAGTTAAGTATAGCCCCCTTTGAATTTTTAACATACTTTCTCACTATTCTTCCTATGGTTATATAATAATTATATTTAATTACTAAACAATCATCACATCTAACAATTATATCATTTATTATGTTGCTTACGCAGGTGCAGTGATCTGGGAAAAGCACGAAGCCTACCATTTCAGAGTCTATTTTAATATTTTCCCAGGCCCCACTATCAAGGAGAGGGAACAGACCAGAGAGCAGGTTACAGTGCATGCAACTAAACCAAGCCCTGGATTTCTGAAAATGGAGCAGTGCCTGAAAATGAACAAGTGCCCCCATAAAGTCTCACTGCTCCTGTGAGGGTGGGGACAGCTGGGAGCCAGGGTGAAACATACTGGCTCGGCCCAGCCCAGCAGAGAGAAAAAGTGAAAGTGTGGCAGAGTAGGGAAAAGATAAAAAGGCAGCATGTACCTTTATAAATATCAATATACTTGTCTAAATAGCCATATGCCTACAACTATGTTAAAAAAAAGAAAACATATGTGTGTATATCTATCTATCTATCTATCTACCTATAACTTTATACATATGCAAAAAAATAGTACATAAGAATAAAAGTAAACCTACATTCTTATAAAAATATAGCTATATACACAGAGCCCCAGATGGCAGCTGCTGCACATTTTCATGTTTTCTCCCTTGTTGCTTTGTTAGCCAATCACCCCTGCTTGAAAAGCACATCTGCCAGCTGATGGAGGTTGAAGAAGTAAAGGGAACACAGGATAAAGATCAGTCGTTGTGTGTGTTTCTCACAGAGCAATTGTACTTCTATCAGGGACTATGAAATATAGCCTGAAAAGCAGATTCCAATCACAGAATTTGAGGCCTGCCCTTTAAAAACTAGTTTCAAAAATTTTGATAACTAATGTTTCAGAATTTTGAAATTAATGGAGAAAACCACAACCAAACCAATTGAAGCACAGAGCTCCTGGCCTCCAAGATCTTTATTTACCTGTGCATTTACTACTGTGGAAACCAACTGTCAAATGGTCATTATTCTGAACTCCTGGCTGGATCTGCAGAAACAAGCAGAAAATTCTACTTGTGCCATACCCCTCATTTTATCTCTCCAAAGCCCCAGTACCTCAAAGTTGACAGAGTGTTGCCAAGAGCGTACAGAAAACTCATGGTGTGACACAGAGGAAAAACAATAGATTCCTTTCTTGAAAATTACCTCAATCCACAGCAAAATGAGGATATTTCCAATAAAAGGCCAGATCTTACAGGTCAAGAAAATGAACAAGTGCCCCCATAAAGTCACAGCACTAGCACTGCTAATGGCATCCATGAGAATTTCAGTCACTCAACAGAGATATTCTCACCTTAGGAAATTAACTCCAGGCCTTGTTCCTTTCCAGACAGACAAAGAAACTTCAGTCCTTACACGGGCTTTGAACCTGATAGGCATTATGATCTGAATTATTAAATGGCATTCCTTCACAGGCTGAGATCCTGAAGATTCAAAGATCACAGCAAGATCCTCCCTAAATAAAAGAAAAATGTAAAAGAGATAGGAAACCAAAGATCATTCAGTATTTTCTTGTATCACTTCAGGGAAAAAATAATAACTCCTTCTCTACTCCAAAAGGACACCAAAAAGATGGAAATACTGATAGGATGGTTTATATAAAATCTAGATGCTTTACACTGCACCTGAGACATGCAATTTTGAACACAGGGGACCTGCATATAGAGAAAAATGGGAGTGGAATTTCTGTGTTTAATTCCACACGATCTACATTATCACTGGAGGCATGATTTCAGCAGGAAGACAACAGTCCTGGGAAGAGGAACACACCAAAGCTGAAAGGACAAAGTGTGCTGGTTTTGCCTGGTTCTGGAAAAGACAATCTGGGACAGTTCCACTGCTTCGCTGCCACCGCTGCTGCCTTACTGGAGAGAGATGCCCTGTCTTAGGAGTAAAAAGTTGTCAATTTTTAAAAGTTATAGAATTAAAAAGTTAAACCAATTGCTACTAAGTTAGAGCTTTAATTACTTTTTTTAATACAATAAAAATAAAATATAAAAATAAACAATTTCATGTTGTTAATAGTTTTATTCTTTAGTTAATGTTGCAATTACCTGTTGTTAATAGTTTAATTGTTAGAAATCCCCCTTCATCGGGTATCACCCCTGCTGCTTCCTGGAAAATGGCACCTGGGACTGTGAGGAGGAAGTGATGTCAGAGCTTGCATGCGAATGTAGAAACACTTAGCCAAGTCCAGCAAAGAAAACCCCTAAAATAATGAGCCACCAGAGAATTAAACAATCTAAGTGACGTCTAAGGGTAAGCAACTGAATCCAGTGTCTGCTAAGACCTTTTATAACCTCTCACCCTAACCCAGAGATGTCAGCTAGAAAGAAGACTTCAAATGTTAAATCGAAAATTGGAATCTCCTGGTGCTCTTGCAAGGATGGAAGCCCCAGCTCTGCCTGCACACCAGTGGACAAAGCTGCACACCTCTTCCTCTGTGCCACTCCTGGGAGCAGCGGCGGCGTGTGCACGACCAGTCGGGCCCCCACCCAAGCTGACCTTCAAAAAGGCATTAAAAAGGAGAAAAATCTCCTGCCCTACTTATTTCACCCTGCACTGGGACTACATTACTGGGCCAGAGAGCTCCAGCGAGGCCTGAGTACTGCCAGGTTCTACAGAGTTGGCATTTCAGCAGCACAATTCCTCATTATGGCTTTCCATTATTTTCAGTCCATGGAGGGGAGAATGTTAAATGGTGAAAACTCTATTTTTGACATATTGCCCTTGTTGGAGACCACATTGAGTACTGCCTGGGGGAATGTTTGGTGGTGAACACTCTCTTTTGGGATAAAGCACTCTCTTTCTCTGGTGCTCTCTTTGTTATTAATACAGTTGTAATTATTGTGATTTTCAGTAAATTGTTATTCCAAATTATAATCTTTCCTAAGGTTCCTGTGTTATCAGAAGGGGGAAGAGAAAGAGAGCAGCTTGAGTGGGTTTAATTTCCCAGATGGGCTTTAAACCACCATATTTCTTGCATCCGGTGTGGGGCTTGGGAAAAGACCAGAAACTCTGAGCCTCCAGAGGTAACACTTCTCAAGTGTGAGAGAAAGACACTTTTGCAAGAAGGCCTTGCAGTACACCAAGACAAGTTAAACACATTGGATCAAGGTATCTGGTACCTGAGATTATCATATGTGCTGGAGATAATCCTTTCATGTAACAAGCAGTTCCCTAATAATTCAGACAGCATGCAGTGTACACAAAACATGTGGCAGAGTTTCATGTGGAATGCACAGAGTTGTATGACATTGGGAATGGTAGGTTGGGTGGGTTTAAAAGAAGAAGAAGAAGAAGAAGAAGAAGAAGAAGAAGAAGAAGAAGAAGAAGAAGAAGAAGCATTGGGAATGGTAGGTTGGGGTTGGTTTAAAAGAAGAAGGAGGAGGAGAAGGAGAAGGAGAAGGAGAAGAAGAAGAAGGAGAAGGAGATGATGATGATGATGATGATGATGATGATGATGATGATGGTGGCTTAAGGCTGTGGGAAAACCCTCTTTAGTTAGGGTGAGCAGGAGCTCCCACCCATGATCCTCTTGCTCAGTTATGCAGATTGTTACTAGAAAGTTCTGAGTTCTCCTTGTTACCATTGGTTACTTTTTGCTGCAAAAATTGTAATATTCTTAATCATTCCTTCCCTCAGATCCCGCCTTAACCGCTTCCCAGACATAAATGTGTAAATATCCCTGCTAAACCCTGGACCCAGGCATTTTTCTGGTTCGTTCTCTGTACTGTGCACATCATCTGGTTTGTTGTTTTTTCTTTATTACAGTTCCATTTCCAGACAACCAGATCAAAGCAGTCTTTCTCTGTAAAATCACCAGAGCTGATTCTTGAGGAAACCACTGGTCAGCTGCTGAAACCATCTGGTCAACCATCCCTCAAGGACCAGAAGGTTTCAGTGGTGGCATGGAAGGAGGGAAAAGAAAAGGTGGGCACTTTGGCTGGCAGATTCTGGACGTATGAAGAAACCATTTCCACCCTTTCATGGGCCTACATTTTATCCATGGCAAGACTGACCAAGGATTTCCAGTATTTAGGAAAGGAAATTAAAGAGGGCCACCCAAAATGTAGAGGAGATGAAAAGGAAATTTTCCTTGCCCCAGCAACACAGACCAGATTGTCTGCTATTAGGAGTAGGTACCCCCTGGACAGGAAGAAAAGGTACACTCCATGAGGTAACCTGTGGTTTTACCTGCATGATGAACATGGAGAACACATGAGGAGATGGGATGGAAAACTCACCTCTTCCCTAGCAGCAAGAGTACATGAGTTGAGAGGGGAAATGACTACCCCAGGAAGCTCTTGGAAGACAAATGCTGTTTGTTTTCTGTGGGCAAGCCCCAAGGCAGAATAGAAGGGATGTTATGCCCAATGCTCTTGAAGGGATCCCCAGGTCATACTTTCAGGGAATGAGCAATGACCATGAGCAGGATTAGAGAGGCCCAGCCTCCTGCCAGGTGGAGGAAAGGCATGATCAGATTTATTGGACTATGTGGATCTGGTAGTGTGGCACATCAGAACCATAAGAATAGGAGGCTTTAGTTGACAGCAGCGCACAATGTAACCCTGATGCCATCAAAATGAATAGAGGCAGAATCTTTTGTGGTAGTTTGATGTTTGGCTGCAGTTTTAATATAAAAGTTACAGTTTCTATATTAGTTAGTCACAGCAGTTTCTCCCATGTACCCTGTTCTATTCCCTCCAATGGTTCAGGCCTGAGTTATTTACCTCAAAGTTTTCTCACCACTTGTCTGTCCCTCACTGTGTCAGTCTCCCTGCTGCTCCCCTCATTCTCTTATATGCCCCTGCCAATCCCAGTCACCCTGCCCCTCACTCCTGTCAATTACTGTTACCACTTCCCTTGTGTTCCAGAATGTTCCCTGTCAGTTAGGCCTGCTTTGATGATTTATTGCTTTAAGAGGCTTCTTCCTTCTCCTGAGCGTTCCCTATTGGTTGCATTATCTAATGTTATCCTCCCCTAAGATCCCCCCACTGGTTAAGAGTTGTATCTACCCCTCGTACCCTCCTCTCTTTAAAAAAGCTCACTGGACCCCCTCTTTTTCAGTATTTGCTCCTGACCCCCTTCAGGAAATAAAGTTTCCTTGGAGGCAAGGCAAGTGTCCTTTCCCTGCTTCCTTCACTTTGGGTTCCTCGTGCTGAGCCCCTGCAGTGTCACCCATGCCACTGCAATCACTGCCACCCAGGACAATCTCAGCAGAGATCAGGGGGCAGCCATCCTTGTGTGTGCCCTCCAGCCACCAAGGGGTTGCTAGCCGGCGGACCTCCACCCCGTGGCTGCAGACTGCTCTCACAATCTTTCTCTCTTTTGGAGGTGACAGGGGATTTGTAACAGCAGACTTACTGAAGGCTGAAGTGAGCTTTATTGGGAATGAGTAGCAAAACAACCCCATTGTGATTGGCCCAGAGGCCCTGTGCGGTCTTGGCATAGATTAGCTCATAAGTGGGTGTTTTGAAGACCCAAAAGGGCATCATTGGGCTTTTCAGAATAGCTGCTATGGAGACAGAAGTACTTAGACAGTTGACTACCTTGCCTAGCCTCTCAGAAGACCCTTCCGCTATGAGACTGCTGAAGGTTGAAGGACAACAGGTGCTGATGCTACAACAGTGCAGTGTTGGCAACAATTCATCAACCAAGACTCTGTGATTCTGTGCCACCTTGCATCATTTTCTAGGGATGGGGGAAAGGGGTCTCTTCCAAAGAGAAGGGGCTCCTTTCAGTCAAGTATGTGTGATGCTTGTTCCAAACTAGAGAAAGCAGTTGGGGTGTTGTAGCTCTGTGATTAATCTCTCTTTAATGCACTTTTGTTATGAGTATTGTTGCTGTTACCATTTGTTCTTATGTCATTGCTGTTTCCAGTGAATTGCTCTTATCTCAACAACTGATACTTATCTTTTGTGCCTTCAGTTCTTCTCCCCACCCACCCACAAAGGGATGGGAAGGGGAACAGGAAGGGACCGAGTAGCAGTGTAGTTTAGGGCTTCAATATGGCCACTGAACTGGGAAGTGCCATTCCTAAACCACAACAATTGTGTACAGCGGACATCATATGAATCTAGACGGGGTTGCTTGTTATTTGAATCCTTATAGATTACCTCCAACACAGCTAATTCTCTCAGGCACCAGGTACCTTTGTCCATGGAATTCCATCTGCTTGCGTGTGCTATTAGATCATCCTTGAGAGAATACCTTTTCCTCATGCTTGACAGGAGTTACCTCCAGAGGATGAATGTTTCTGTCCTATTCCCAATCCCCTTGTCCCCTATCCTGGGATGGGTGCCACAGTGGATGAGTGGTCGGAGTGCTGCAACCTTCCCAAAGAAGTGTCCTTACAAGGACATCCAAGGGGCATAGGCATGTCCTCACCTTTGCCAGTGATTCTGGTTCTTCTGGCTAGCTTCAGGCCATGTGGAGGAAGGAGAGGCGGGAGCTTGTATGGCGTTCCACAGAGAATTAACCTTTATTAAGAGCAGGGCACTCTGTCAAGGAGGCCAGGGAAAAGAGCTCCGGGAAGGCAGGGGAGACAGGAGTTTATATGGGGAACGCAAGGAGTGGGACAAAACTTGGGAACCAATGGGGAGAGGGCACAGGGGCGGAGAAAAGAGGATGGGCCAAAGGGGTACAAGGGATTAACATAATACTGGAAAGAATTCTGGTGGGATCTTTCTACTTGTGACAACCAAAAGGGTTGTGGCTTAGGGTTCGGCTCTCCAGGGCAGCGTGGCAAGCCTTTCCCTGGCCAGTTCTCCAGCCTCCACAACTCCCCCTTCTTTACTTAGCAAAAAGGCTTTCCCCAGAGACTTTACAAGCAAAACCTTAAAACAACCAAACATGCACCAAAAACAAAACAAAACAAAACAAAACAAAACAAAACAAAACAAAACAACCAAAAGGATCCAAAGAATATTTTTCAGAAGGGAGGCAACCCATCTCTTTAGTCTCCAGAGTCCAAAGAGGTCTTCAGACCATTTTTGGTCTTTTTCTTGAGTTTTTTTAGCAGGTCCTGGATCTTCTGGATGCTGGCATGGATGCTTTTGCTGTGAGAAGACAGGTTAAAGCAGCACAGTCCATTGAACTCCTTGCAACTGTGTCCATGGGCCAGCAGTGGAAAATCAATGACTGCTCAGTTTTGAAGGGTGGCATACCTGGTGGTCTCCTCATCTGACAGGAGATCATTTAGCACCGCAGATGTTAGGTTGGCCTGCTTACCAAGCTAACACTCCAGGTGAGAAAGCTCCCTTAGAGCCTTTGCGGTGGCAACCCGTGGTACAAAAAGGGACATCATTATCCTTCTTATGATGTTAATCAACAATTCTGCTGTTACAATTTTCATCAAATTGTACAAGTTCTCTTTTTTGGCAGGCCAATTCATTTTTCTTTTATGAATCATGAATTTTGGTTGAGTTTGGGGCGAGGATGGTAAGCTGGCCAAGGGTAAAAGGGCTTCCCTGTAGATGTGAGAGGGTTCCTGCCCACACCCTGTGTCTACAGATCAGGAACACATCCTGGGGAAGAACTCTGGGATGGTGAGAGGACACGGACAGTGTGTTGCTGGTGTAATTGCACTAATTAATTGAATTTTAAATTTTGTTGGTAGGTGAGACATCCTTTAGGCAGATAGATTTTTGATATTCTGGTGCACACCATAGTCTGCTCGAGGGCCTGTAATAAAACTTAACACAGTAAGTGGCCTTGGAGGACCCCAAAAGTTCCAATTCCTGGGGTTCCTCTGGGAACCCCTGCATGGGACAAGATCCTCATCCACTCATCTTAAGTTTCTACCAGGTTGAGTTCCTTTTCTGTGAAGGGGTATTCTTTGGGCTTTAGTAGAATTCCTACCAGGCACTAGGCCAGTGGATTGCTGGCACTGCCCATGGACAGGCACATGTTGTCTTGGCAGAGAGTCTGGGCGAGGGTAACCCAGATGTTTTCTTTCGGCTGTGCTGTTAACCACATGCCCACCACTGGTGTTCTCATGGACATCCACAAGACCGGGACAGTCAGAAAGACCTCGGTGGCATGGGTGTTGCCAGCCGTCTTGGTGGTAAGGTGATGTTAAGGGTGTTTCTCTTGGGGGTTTTAAATGGGAGGTTATTAGTTTTAGGGAAGTCATTCCCTTTTAAAGCTTTCCTTTTTCCTCCCTCCTCCCTCTATTTTCTCTTTTAAAGATAACTGTGAAAAGTGGACAAAGAAGGGGATTTCGGGGAATGTTATTGAGGTAGATGTTGCCAGCAGAACCATTCTATGTAGTGGGGACACTAGTTAGTTGCTGGCAGAAGCAGCATTGAGGCAGAATGTGGGAAGTTTGGGAAGGCTGTAGGAGGTGTGGGCACGAGAAACTGTAAAGGTAAGAAAATTTTTAGAAAGCTGGGAAAGCAGGCCTTAGAAACAGAAAACTCAGAACTAGCTGCAGCTGCAAACTCTTAAGGTAGAAACAGTTACAATGGTATAGGAAGCAAGGCCATTAAACAATACCTTGAATTTTAGGCTTGGCTAAGATAGACCTTAAGACAGCAATAAGAAAATATGCTTAGCAAGATAGTAGAACGTTTTAAGCTTAATAGTGGTGTAGAAAGAAGGCAAGCAAGCATTGTGTGAAGTGAGTGTACGTGTACTTTTAGTAATTGTCTGTAAGCTTTAGCAATATACTGTAGGCTAGAAAGTTTTTAAATGTCCTGTAACAAAGAAATCTTTGCTGCTTTTGCCATCTTCCTACTGTCTCAACCAGGTAATGAAGCTAACACTGCAATAAAAGATCAAGGAACCAGCAGTCCCGTCCTGTTTGTGTCCCCAACACAGTGGGGAATACAGGTAAGTGAGAGTCTTCAGGGTAGGAATGAGGGTGTGCAGGTAAGTAAATATTGAAGGTTCTGGGGGTGGGAGGAGTTGAGGAGAAGGGAGTAGTCAGAGAAGGAACTTTGTGTAGCAGCTGTTGATGTGGTGCCAGATTTTCCCCAGCCAGCTCCTGGCACTGGGCCAAGAGTGGGCTGTTCCCAGAAAGCAGCAGAGTCTAGGATACAGCTGTAGGGCTTAAGCTCTACAGCGCTGATGGTTCAGCATTGAAGGCAGGGGCAAGAATGAGGGAGAGGTCTTCTGCATAGGTTCCAAGGAGGTTTATTCAGAGGAGGGTCCAGGGACAACACGTGTGCAGGGATTCTTATACAGGGGAGGTCTCAGGGGAGGGTAAAAATTTCCAGCCATTAGGGAAATGATTGGGGAGCAGCAACAAGAGGTGGGCTTTAAAACACTCAAACCAATGGGGTAATACAGGGGGAGGGGAACAGTTTAAACAAACCAATAGGGCTTCCAATATTAGAGGATTTCCAGAGCCAGGAGCAGGTACAAGGGGAGATAGACAGTTAAGTAGGAGGAGGGGCGGGGAGCATTCTACAGCAAGGGGCAAGACTTAGGGTAAGATTGACAACTAGGTGGGAAGGTGCAACTCAGACTAAACCAACAATGCAGGAGGTTGTTTGGGGACTTGTCCTGTCTGTGACCTGGTGATGGGATGGCTTGGTCTTTGGTGCATGCATGTTTGATGTTGTCTCTGTTTCCAGGTAGCCATTCTCTGATTCTCAGGTATCTCTGTAAGGGTCTTGGAAGGATCTGAGTTATTTGCTGCATGAGCAGTAAAGCCTCTATGTTGGCCTTACTGTATAGCTCCGGAGCTCTGTCCCCAGGGGGACAGAGAGCCCAAGAGCCCAGTATCTCAGGCCAGGCCATAGGCAGAACCCATAGCGAGTAATTTAGTGATTAACAGCAAGTGAAAACAGCTCTTTCAGAGTTCAGCTCTTCTTGCTAGAGCAATTTGCCTTTGGCTGAGGCTCCAGCAGGGAGAGAGAGGGGGAAGAAGAGATCACAAGCTGTTCCACAGAGGTATCTTTATTCTGGTGTCTGCGAAGGGTCTCGTGCTCTTCTTCACCAAGCTAATAGGGTATATTATACTGCTTATATAGCCTTGGCAAGGATCCAAGACTGACCAATTGGACATAGGTTAGGGGTCTAGCTAAAGGACCCAATAGCCATGGGTTAACATGATTTTTCCATATAAGGGTATAAAACCAGGTTTTTGGGTTGGGGGATCGGGGAAAACAGGAACTTGTCAATTGCTATGTCAGCGTTTCTATTGTTAAATTCTCCAGGGAGCTTTTGCTATATTTTTTGGGGTTACTACAGAGCAGTACTTGCAGAGCCAAGGTATGGTTTTATTTTTTTTGCTGGGAGCCATTTGGGGCCAGATGGTGTGGACAAACAGGCACACTCCCTCCCCTATGTAATCAAAGAGAAAGGCCCTGATATTTATTGTGTTTATAGGTCCTTGATGAGCAGTGGTGGGGGGTCTGGCTCTGAGGCTGAACAATTTAGGAAATTATTAACCTACAGAGCCTTACAGAGCCTCTCAACAGGAGGATTAGTCTCTGTTCTTCCCTGCTGTTGATCAAGGACTCTCTTAAGAGTCTGATGGGATCTGTAGAAGAGTGAGTTGTGGTGTGCCTTACCACCCACTGATTAAAGAAATCTCTTAACTTGTGGGAGGTGTAGACAGGTCCGTTATCAGTTTTTATCAGTGCAGGGACTCCCAGTGTAGCAAATACAAGGAGGAATGCCAGATGGTGTCCCTGGAAGTTCCTCCCATGTGAGCTAATGTAAACACCACTCCTGAAAATGTGTCTACGGACACGTGAACGTATTTTGTCCTTCCAAAGGATGAGATATGAGTCACATCAGTCTGCCATATTTGGCATGTACTTAGCCCCCAGGGATTAACCCTGGATCCTAGTGGTGGTATTTGATATGATTGGCAATTGGGGCAGGTGCCCACAATTGCTTTAGCTCGATCCCTTGGTTACTTGAACATCCACATGAGAGCTGGTACATTCTGATACAAGAAGGAATGTGGTAACTTCTCTTGTGTGAAAATACTGGGGATGTTGGTGGTCCCAGCTGGCAGGGCTAACGCGTCTGCTCTCTCATTACCTTCTGCAATGGCAGTGGGAGGTTGGCATGTGACCTCACATGCATCACATGATATGGTTGGTTTCTGTGAGAAGTGAGGTGTATTAGTTTAGAAAGCAATTAACACAAATTTACGTTGGAGACCTCTTTTAGAAAAGAATGTTCAGCTCTCATAGCTACACCAGTGACATAGGCCGAATTGGTGACCAGATTGAAAGGTTCTTGAAACTTCTCAAAGTCTCTAACGATGGCCACTAATTCTATAATTTGTGGTGATCCTTTGACCACCTGGATGTCAGATTCCCACTCCTACATTCTGGGATCCCCCCAGGTCATCACTGACTAGTGGGATTTCCCTGAGCCATCAGTAAAAATTGTCAGGTTCCTGAGAGGTGTACTGCTTTGAAGTAATTTGGGGACCAGATTAAATTGGATTTAAATATTTTATGTCCTGATAAATGAATAGAAATTTTGCCCATATACCCTTCATCAAGGGTGAACTGGAGGCTCCCGGTTTAGAGCAAATGCTCCAAATCCCCGGTTTTCAATGGAAGGTAGATGCATGTGAACTCTCTGTGAGAGAGCAGAGGTGAGCCCTTTTTTATTAATTCAGCCATTAGTCCCTGTGGTGTTGTAACAGTCTTGGAGGTTGATTGTGTGAGAAGACCCACTCAGTGATGGGGAGAGGGCCTTTCAGCATCTTGTCTCATTGGAAAATTAGTGAGTAAAGGCGTGGTGCCTTACCAGGATGGCAAGCTAGAAAGGCAGGCTGGGTTCAAAGTGGTGGGCTTGCTGTGAAGACAAGGCTTCTTGAACCTTTGTAGTGGATCCCTCAGCCTCTGACGTGAGGGTGCATGGTGAATCTAGGTCCTTGCTGCTGTGGAGCAGGTTGAAGAGTGGTGCAGGGATCTCCGTCATTATCCCCAGCAGGGATACCCAGTTGATGGACCTGCAGAGTTGGTATAAATCTCACAAGGTCTTCAGGCCATCCCAGATGGTCAGTTGCTTGGGCACGACTGTCCTCTCATGAATCTGGAGTCCCAGGTAGGTCCAGGGGCAGGTGTGCTGCATCTTGTCTTCATGGATTTCAAAGCCCGCTGCTTTGTTGGTCTGGATGGTTTTTGTTAGTGTCAAGTCTAGATAAATCTGCATCTCAGCACAGATAAGAATATCATCCATGTAAAGGAGAATGATCGTTTTGCACTGGGGACAGAATGTGGGCCATGTACCACTGGCAGATTGATGGCGAGTTCTTTATTTCTTGCAGCAAAACCAGCCAGTGGTACTGCTTGAGTGGGGCTTGGCTGTTGGGGGAGGGCGCAGAGAAGGCAAATCTTGGGGTGTTTTGAGGATGGAGCAGGATATTGAAGAAGCAGTCTTTGATGTCGATGACAGCAAGCTTCCAGTCCTGGGATGAGATCAATTATGAGGTCAGGCCAGGTTGCAGGGAACCCTTCTTCTCAATGACTTTCTTGGTTTTGCAAAGGTCATGGAGGAGTCTCCACCTGTCCTTGCCTGTTTTTTTGACAAAGACCAGCTAGTTCCAAGGGCTGGTGGTCTCTGTGATGTAGCCCTTGGTGAGCTGCTCCTCCATGAGGGCCTCTAGCACACACAGTTTTGTGTTGGAAAGGGGCCCACTGGTCAACCCACACTGGATGGTGGTGTTTCCACATGAGTTGAGGGATAATGGGTGCACACTCTACAGTGGCCCCAATTAAAAATCCCTGGGTGAGACAGATAGAGGCTCCCCATTGGGACAATAGGTCCCTGCCCTATTGTGAGGGTGAGGGTGTAATAGGCGCCCTCACCACAAATGGGTGGATGGTGGCAATTTTGCCATCGGGGCCTTCAGCTATGATGTTTCTCTTGTTTCACATCAACACAGCCATGTCTCCAATCCCTGAGATCATCCCTGCCTGGTTGTAATTCCAGTTTGCGGCCACTGGGAGCGAGTGATGATGGTGACATCTTCTCTGGTGTTCAGCATCCCTGGGCAGTGGACCTCCTCCCCCTTACAAAACAGCCCACATTCAATGACGGGTTTGTTAGTGCCCACAGTCTTCATCCACATGATGGTCGGGTTGAGGGGGAACTCGCTCTGGGTTGTCTCTTGGCAGGAGGAAAGCCTGTGCAATTGGTGTCTCTTGAGAGGTAAAAAAGGAGGGTCAATACACCAAATCTGTACAAAAATTTCTTTCCTGGGCTGACAGTCTGGACTTCGGGAATAACGTAAATTTGTTTCAGGCCCATGATAGCGTCTCTGATAATTAAAACGCTGGAATGACCCATCGGATGGCCGAAACTTCCTGGTAGGATTGCGGTGTATGCATTCATGAGTGAAGTCGATTGATAGGGAGGTTACCAGCTGGCGCCACCTGTACTGCTCCGTGTGTTGGATCTTGCCAATGTGTTCAGGGATACCCCATGGTAATGGTGTCACTTTTGGTCCATTTCCCTGCTCCTGATGGTCAGCAGTGGACCTCACAGGAGGGACAGTGGACCTCACAGGTGGGACAGAGCGATACAGCATTTGATTTGGTGCCAGACTGTGGGGCTGTCCTGCACTCTGCTGGGAGTTTTCCAAATGTGGCTGGAACCTAGGCTGTCTTTGGGGCCACCAATGATCTGGTTGACAGTCCTGGAGAGAGGACTTTTTAGGGGAGTCTATAAAAAAATGTCCAAGCTCCCCACAGCTGAATCATACTGAGTTTTTCTGGATGATATGATGGTGGAAGCTTCAGAGACTCCCTCTGCAATTCCTTTTGCCGCTGCTTGAGCAACCATGTTTTCTGGTGCCCGCCTCAACCATTGGGTCAATGGTTGGTTCTGTGTCCAGGGGGAGACCTCTCAAAGTCAACCTGCAAACTCGTGGTTTGTGTTGGCCAAAGCCACTTTTACTGAAATTTCTTTATGAGCCTCCAGGCTCTCAATCTGTTTTTCAGGTGTAGTCTTGAATCAGTCAATAAACTTTACAAAGGTTTCTGTTGCCCCTTGTTTTATGCTGGCAAAACTTTGGATGGGAGCACTACTGAAAGGCGTGAAGAACAGAGAGGTCTTTGCTGCTGTAGCTATGACAGCTAGAGCATCTTCAGGAACATACTTTGCTTGGTCTGGGGGTTTTTGGAAGTCACCTTCTCTGGCAATCTGTTCCACTGACAAATTTTGCTTGTTGGCATCTTTGGCATATTTTTCAGATAATGATTTTAGATGTTTCTTCCCTCCTATAACATGTATTCAGCAGGGTAGAGAAGGCAGTTCATAATATTTTTGATGTCATGTGGAACTAGAACGTGCATGGAGAAGGTAGTCTCTAGTAGGTTTTTGGAAAAATGCGATCCTCGACCATGCTCTATTGCCACCTTACAAAGTACTTTTAACTCCCTGTAGGGGACTGGCTCCGAGGTATTGATGGCAGTCACCCTCCTACTGGATTTGCAAATTATGGGGAGGGCCAGGATCTTTTTGACCAGATCTGAGTCACTCTCCTGAGTGGCTTCCCTCTGGACCCAGTGATGCTCAGACTCAGGATCTGAGGAGTTGCTATTCTCATCCTGTGAAGAGGATGGAGAGCGCTTGATGATTGTGCGGGCCCTTTTTGGGGGACTGGAATCTGCCCTGTGGTTGGTGGCAGTGAAGGCCAATATTGCCTCCTTCCGGTCGCCCTCATTACGTCTTCCAGTCCTGGTGTTGTGGGAACTGGAGGTGGAGGCACCACTGGGGAAGGAACTCAGAGTGGAAGGGTTAGGGATGGGGTCTGCAATGGGGACCAATGCTACTGTTAATTGTTCCTATGATGTTGGTTATTAATGCATGCTTATTGTTCTTACTGTTGATCAATTGTTCATTGCTAATGGTACTTGAAAAATGGTCATCTATAATAGGCATTGCAACTCGGTAACATTGCAGCTACTATGAACTTTGGAGGCAGCACCCATCCAAAGACACTGGTCAGATCATTGCAGTGATGTGGCTGAAGTCACCGCCTTCCTGAGAGCGTCCTCTACGAGAAGGGGATAGCTCAGTGTGCACCAGACGCTTGCATCACATGTTGTTATCTGAGAGTTGACAAAGAAGCGCAGGAGGGGCTCTTTGTATGGTATTCCAGTGGCCTTTATTATCAGCGCACTGAAAGGGACCCGGGAAAAAGAGCAAAGAACAAAGGGTCCAGGATTATATATGGGACAAGGGAGGTGGAGCATCAGGTCTGAGGGCCAGTGGGTGAAGAGAATAGGGGCAGTACAGAGGTGGGGTTATAGGGTAGCAACCAACTGGGATTCAGGGGAGGAATGGGGACCAATAGGGAAGGCAGGAGCGAGGAACATTCTAGAACTGAGGAACATTCTAGACCTGTCATTTCTTTCTTAAGGATGACAAAGGATAACTTGGGTTATTAACATACAACAACAAGAAACTTGGGAGAGAAACTCTTTGTGTTACCCTAACTTAAAGGGATGTTTCCTCCCAAGGCGTCCCTGCTTCAGCATCCTTCTCTGTGTCTTGGGATGCAACAGATCATGACTGTGGTTCTGGAGTAGAGTGTGGCAGAGGCACCCATCATCCACACTCTTGGCATTGTCACCAGTGTTGATACCTTGCTGACGTGAAGGTCTTCTGAGTTGTTCTTGTACTGTTCTTTTATTGTGTACAAAGGAGGTGGCTTTGATATGGTGTGTTTTGTTTCCCTCTCTCTTTGGACTCTAGGATGAGAGGCCTGGGAGTTTGCAGTCTGACCCACTGGGACAAACATGAGAACCCTAGAGGATGAAGACACAGGGGCTTGAGAAAGGATCAGACAGAAAATATAGGTAAAGAGCGTTGGTGGAGACATCCTCAAAGCAACACATGCCCATAGTTCTGACTTCTGCTGCATTAACATGATCTCTCCCTCAACAAACATGTGTTCATGGCAACCACCCACCGTGATATGGGAACTGACAGTTGGATGGCATGTGCCATGGACCCCTGTGTGACCGACTGTGACATAGGCACTGCCAAGTGGATGTCATGTCTCATAGGCCCCTTTGTGACCCACCACCATATATATGGGCACTTTGTTACCCATCTCTGGCATCAAAGCATTCACCCACATAACCCTGGAGGGCACAAGAGGACAGGAAGGAACAGAGCAGGGCTGCAAGGAGGCCCTGCATAGCCACCTCATGTCTTGCTGACCCCTGTCTTCTTTTTCAGGACATCTCCCATCCCTGTGGCTGAAGCCCTCAAAGTCCAAGCTCCAGCAGGATCAAACGGAGAGAACCCCCAGTGGAGGAACCCCAAGCATGCTCAGATTGACCTCGGTGAACGGGAGGGAAGGGGAGGAGGGGGAGGAGGATGAGGATGATGATAAAAGCCCTGGGGCTGCTCCAGCACAGCAGCCTCAAGAAGTGGAGGGAGTCCAGCTGCTGCAGGCAGGTCAGTGGTTGAGCTGGGCCATCCCATGCACTGTAGACAGCCCCAGGGAAGAAGGGGAAATGGGAATGGAGCTGATTCCCCCTGTAGCCCTGTTCCATCCACTGGGCACCCTCAGCCCCAGGCTGCAGTCAGAGAGACAGGGGTTGGTGTCTCCACAAGCTGTTGTCTGAGAGCTGGCCCTTGCTGGGGAGTGCAGGGCTCAGCTATGTTCTCTAGCCTCTCCTGCAGTCCCTCAGCACTGACTGTGCTTGCTTTTTGCCAAATCCAGTTGAGAAACTGCCAGAAAAGGAGAATCACACCCATCGCCACTTCCACAGAAATGCACAGGTACTTGCAGACTTCACTGCCTGGGCTGGACCTGCTGTTGCAGCACATCCAAGCACTGCTGCAGAGCACTAGATTTGACATCCCTCTTTTTCCCACCTTTAGATATTTTTGAACTACCATAAGCTTACTGATCCTGAAGACAATACCAGCACGGCCTCTGAGAACATACCAAATGGTGACTCCCATAAAACAGAAGACTCTGCCATGCTGGATGTGGTCATGGGAAGTAGCACCTCCAGACTAAAGAAAGTAAGTTGACTGTGGCAAGGACTTGGCCAACGAGCAAATGCATACATTCTCAAGCTGGGACTGCTGGGCATCCAACAGACTTTTAGGCCAGCATAGTGCACTAGAAAAGGAGGCACTACTTGGGGGTAAGCTGGGGAAATGTCTCTCTCCAGTGGCACTCCAGTTCCCTACCATGTCTCCTCCAGGTGCCGACCATTGTGAGGGACATTTACCAAAGGCTTGCATTCATCACGGATGTATCTATTAACTACAGTCTGGATGAGACCCTGAAGGAGATGACCCTTGCACAGCCACATGATGTGGTGGTGACCCTCCTGCGGTGTGCCCCATCATGTGACAGGTATGAGGCCCACTGCATGGAGGGATCAGGATTCATCAGCTTGAGAGCTTGTCAACATGTAGACACTGCCCCCACATGTGGTGGCACAAAGAGGAAGATTTTCAAGCCCCTCTGACGCCATTGTTTCCCAGTCATGGCATGTCGGCCTGAGACCCTGCTGCCGTGCTCCTTCCCTGTCCTTCAAGGCACCATCACTTGGCTGTGTGCCACTCACAGTAGCAGTGTGGCCTGGTGCTGCTGGAGAGGGGCAGAGGGCAGAGGCAGAGCTGCTGACCAGCTGAGGATCCTGCAGCTGGCCAGGCCACAGTGTTGTGACCAAAATCCCACTGACACAGAGTTCTGGGCTTGCAGAGTTGCTGTGGCCATGTGGAGGGCAATTGTCTCCTCACGTAAAACTGCAGAGAAGGTGCTGCCAGAGCTCCTCTGTGTGCTGGAGGACTGGCCCCTGCACAGCACATCCACCTCTGATAAGGACAACTCAGATGTCTTTCCTCTGGCTGTGAGTTTCTGGGCTAGGCCCAAGCACATCCTCAAGGGCTGCCTCTCTGGCATCTCTCCATCCTTGGTCCTCCATCCATCACTGCATCCCATGCCTCACATGGTGTTCTAGAAATCTGGTTCATGGCAGGTGCAAAGGCAGTCAGGGCACATGCTGCTCCCCCTGGCACAGAGCTATGCCTGACCTTCATCCTCTCGTGGCTGGACCCTGCCAGAGATAACTCAGTGCTGAGTGTGGTCTATGACTGTTTTGGTTTTTGCAGGCAACCAGAGCACTGTGGGAGATCATTCACCTGCCTGAGTGCCCAGAGATGTTGATTCTGTATTTCCCCCACATATTTGTGTCCCTGCTCTTCCAAGTTTTCTCCAGCACAGAGCATATGCCAGTGAAAGTCAATGCATTCTGGAGGCAATGCCAGCACAAGCACTTCCTGCCCAAGAACCCCAACAGGTGCTCCATTCTGGTCATCCCATCTCCACAGTGCCCTTGGAGCTGGGGCCAGGATTCCCGGCATGACTTGGGCTTTTCTCTGCACACAGATTTGCATTGATGACCATGAAAGCACTGCTCTGTGAGCTTCAGTATAATGATGTGGTGTCTGAAGTGGAACGTGAGTGTGGCTGGGACACACTCCTCAACACTGACACCCACCACCATACAGTGGGTCTTCTGGCCAGGTGAGAGCCTCATTCTCCTCACTCCGGCTGTTATTTCTCCACAGTGTCTGCAAAATCCTGTGATCATGGGTGAGAGGGACTTGTCACTGAGGGATGGTGCAGCAGAGGGACAGTTCTTGAAGGGCTGGGTGCACTGGAGAAGCCACAACCCAAAGTGCCAGCATCTCTTCCCATGAGCAGTGCCAGAGTCTCTGTGCTGATGGCACAGAGCAGGAGCTCTGTCTGCAGGCAGCCTCACTGAGGACAGCCTGCTGGGAACAGGGAGCTCGCACTGAGGGCCACTGACAGCCTGGGGCACCGCACTGCCCCATGGGCAGAAAGGGTGGTTTTTCAGCCTCTTCTTTCCTGAAATGAGCCTGCAGGTGTTTGGCTCCACCTTCCTCCTTGCAAGAAGTAGTGGTGAAAGAAGAGGCCTCTGTGAGTCAGTCCCAGGTGAGGTTTGCCTGCCCTGCTCAGGGTCAACAATGTCTTTTTCCCCCTGCCAGAGCAATGCTCAGGATCTCGCAGTCTTTGTGTTACCGGATTGCACGCTACCTGTTCAGGCTGCTCCGCAGAGAGGAGGCACGCTGGGAGGTGGCTGCCATGGCCTTCCTTGTTGAGGTGAGCCTGATGGTGAGCACTGCCTTGCGGAGCTGTGTCCCAGCACCCTGCCCTCTTGGAGATGCAGCTGCAGGGGAGTCCAGTCAGTGAAGGAGGGGCCGAGGTGGACTCTGCTCTGTGCCCTTTGTCCCTTGCTGCTGGGGTGATACCTATGGTTTGTGCTATCCTAGTGACAGCTCCTTCTCTTCCTTCATGCCTTCTCAAGGCCAAGATAGGGGAGGCTGCCAAGAACTGATGGACAGAGTGAGCAACCTGTGCAGTGCAGTTGAAGCACAGGGGTGCTCTGCAGCCTCTCCTACCTTTGGCTCTGCTGCCTTTGATTATGCATATGCCCTTACTGCTGTCCGTACCTAGCCCTGTGCAGTGATAGGGTTCTATCAGCTTCGTATCCCTGTCACTGATTTGTGTTTCAGATCCTGCCTTGCCTTAACATAAAACAATGGGGTGAACGCGTCCTACAGCTTTTCCCAATCTACCTATGGAGGGACTGCAGAGTGATGCGTCTTCTGGTGCTCAGATGCCTCATGGTACTCTGCAAGAGACCCTCTATGGTAAGAAGCAGTCAGGCAGCCAGCCAGTGTGGGCCTGAGTAACACAGCAGCTTGCACTTGGATGGGCTTCTGAAGATGGGCAGCTTCTTCCAGCTCTCATGACTTGCCATTCATCTACCAGACTCCATCAGAACAGGCCTTTGGCTTCTGGGCTCTGAGGCAGCAGCATGGGATTGAACTGCTGGAGTGGTTGTGGCAATGCAGTCTTTCATGGCTTCACAACATTGTGTTGTGTTCCACACAGGCCAACACAATGTGGGCCCTGACTGAAAGCCTCACAGAGGTGCTGAAGGATGAAGACAGGGAGGTGAGGGGGATGACCCTCTCTGTGCTCAGTGAGATGCTCCTGAACAGAGATGTGCCAATTGCCAGTTCCCTCGCTCTGCAGCTGGTTGAGGCACTCCGGCCACTTGTTGACAATGTAAGGCTCTCTGCCCCCCACCACAGGTGCTGGGTGCTTCCAGGAAACTGTTCCCTTGTGGATTTTCAGTTCCATGCCCAGGTGGGCCTGGAGCAGACAGTTCTGAGATTCTTGCTGTCTTCCTTTTCACTAGGATATGAGCCGTGTACAGCTGCTCTCCATTCGCCTCTTTCAAGCAGTGATGAAGTTGGTAGAGGAAGAGGGAAAAAAGCCCCTAGAGGGAATTGTACGCCAGAGCCTGTTCCCACTATTCTGCCACTTGCATGACAAGAACCGGTTTGTGGCAGAGGTTAGAACTTCTTAAATGCTGGTGTCAAATTTGGGTGTGATTTGGCTGCCTCCTGTGCTGATGCCTGGTGGAGCCAATGGCCACTGCATCCTCCTCCACTTAGCTACAGAGCAGCAGTTCTGGCATACTTTTCTCCTGTCCTGGCACTACTAGGTGCCTGGGGTGGGGGCTGACTCATCACTCTGCTCAGACTCATGAATTTGGTTTCCCACCTGCTGCATCCTCCCACTAAGGGAAAGACCCTGCGCCTTGCCCACGTGCAGGGATACAGGTTCCATAGTCTCAGCAGTGGTTAAATCTCCAGGTATCTACTGCTCTATAGGCCTCCTGGGAAACTCTGTTACAAGTTAACACATTCCTGCAAGAAAGGAAGTTCGAAGATCTATTGGAAATGAAATGGAGGGGTGAAAAGTGCCTGGTAAGGATGGACTCAAAGCCCCAGCCTTGTCAATGCTTTTTTAAGTCCAGCACGGTGTATTGCAAAGGAAAACACTTCTTGGGGAAAATGGCTGTGTCCAGTGGCACTCCAGTTCCCTGCCATGTCTCCTCCAGGTGCCGACCATTGTGAGGGACATTTACCAATGGCTCGCATTCATTACGGATGTGTCTGCTGAGCACAGACTAGATAAGACCCTGCAGGAGATGACCCTTGCACAGCCACTTGATGTGGTGGTGACCCTCCTGCGGTGTGCCCCATCATGTGACAGGTATGAAGCCCACTGCATGGAGGGATCAGGATTCATCAGCTTGAGAGCTTGTCAACATGTAGACACTGCCCCCACATGTGGTGGCACAAAGAGGAAGATTTTCAAGCCCCTCTGACGCCATTGTTTCCCAGTCATGGCATGTCGGCCTGAGACCCTGCTGCCGTGCTCCTTCCCTGTCCTTCAAGGCACCATCACTTGGCTGTGTGCCACTCACAGTAGCAGTGTGGCCTGGTGCTGCTGGAGAGGGGCAGAGGGCAGAGGCAGAGCTGCTGACCAGCTGAGGATCCTGCAGCTGGCCAGGCCACAGTGTTGTGACCAAAATCCCACTGACACAGAGTTCTGGGCTTGCAGAGTTGCTGTGGCCATGTGGAGGGCAATTATCTCCTCAAGCAGAATTGTGGAGAAGGTGCTGCCAGAGCTCCTCTGTGTGCTGGAGGACTGGCCCCTGCACAGCACATCCACCTCTGATAAGGACAACTCAGATGTCTTTCCTCTGGCTGTGAGTTTCTGGGCTAGGCCCAAGCACATCCTCAAGGGCTGCCTCTCTGGCATCTCTCCATCCTTGGTCCTCCATCCATCACTGCATCCCATGCCTCACATGGTGTTCTAGAAATCTGGTTCATGGCAGGTGCAAAGGCAGTCAGGGCACATGCTGCTCCCCCTGGCACAGAGCTATGCCTGACCTTCATCCTCTCGTGGCTGGACCCTGCCACAGAGATAACTCAGTGCTGAGTGTGGTCTATGACTGTTTTGGTTTTTGCAGGCAACCAGAGCACTGTGGGAGATCATTCACCTGCCTCAGGGTCCAGACATGTTGATTCTGTATTTTCCCCACCTATTTGTGGCCCTGCTCTTCCAAGTTTTCTCCAGCACAGAGCATATGCCAGTGGAAGTCAATGCATTCTGGAAGCGATGTCAGCACAAGCATTGCCTGCCGAAGAACCCCAACAGGTGCTCCATTCTGGTCATCCCATCTCCACAGTGCCCTTGGAGCTGGGGCCAGGATTCCTGGCATGACCTGGGCTTTTCTTTGCACACAGATTTGCATTGATGACCATGAAAGCATTGCTGTGTCACCTTGAGTATGAGGATGTGGTGTCTGAAGTGGAACGTGAGTGTGGCTGGGACACACTCCTCAACACTGACACCCACCACCATACAGTGGGTCTTCTGGCCAGGTGAGAGCCTCATTCTCCTCACTCTGGCTGTTATGTCTCTGTGGGTTTGTTTTTACCCCAACTGGCTTCAGCAATGGCATTGAAAGAATTAGATTGGGTTGGATGTTGGCTGAGTAAACCAACTAATGCCACATCCACTGCAATCAGCGATATGTTGACCGATGTTAATAGTGTTAGACATGCTACCCTTCAAAATAGAGCAGCAATTGATTTTCTTTCACTGGCACAAGGGCATGGTTGTGAGGAACTTGAAGGATTGTGTTGTATGAACCTGTCAGATCATTCTGAATCCATTCCACAAAATCATACAAAAACTGAAAGACTTGACAGCTCAAATTCAGGAAGATGGTGGGTCCTGGTTAGATGATTTGTTCCAAGAATGGAGCTTTGCACCTTGGCTAAGGGAACTTTGCAAGATAAGTCTCTATGTATTGGGTGTTTTGGTAGTGATATTGCATGATATTTGGTAGTGATTTGTTGCATACTTCAGTGTGTGCAACAAATGATGAACAAAACTGTCGAAGAAGTTTTTATCATACAAGAGAGAGAGGTAGGAAATGGATTCACAGAGAGTGCTCGAAATCTCACGGAGATGGTGGATGAAGGTATAGAAATGGAGGAAGGTTTTGAATTAAGACCCTGGAATCGACAAGACTTTTTTGAGCAATGACTTGTAACTATTCTCAGGCATAATTTATGCCCTTTCCACTGACTGGACTTTCACAGTATTAAATTGTTGTGTTGTAATATAGCAATGCTTAGTGAAAGCAAGAACATGCTTTAA
Source organism: Calcarius lapponicus (assembly GCA_039654755.1). Classification (NCBI taxonomy): domain Eukaryota; kingdom Metazoa; phylum Chordata; class Aves; order Passeriformes; family Fringillidae; genus Calcarius; species Calcarius lapponicus. The sequence continues at coordinate 58,220,935 of CM077481.1, read as the reverse complement.
GCAGGTAAAAAGCAGAAATATTATAGTAAGGCTACAAAACGCAAGTAATAAATTACGCAATTAGGAAGGTTTCTTTTAGGATGAACAGAGAGGGGGAATTGTGGGAATCCACAAAATTAGAGGGTTTTGGGAAAGCTGCAAGATGCAGGCCTCAGAGACAGCAAACCTGTGAGCAGAGCTACGCAGCAACCATGAGATAGGTCAGCAGAAAAAGTATTTAAACTGTAGAAAAGCAAGGGCAAATCGAACAATGGTCTGTGTATTAATGCCTGTCTGAATAGCTCTCTAAGCTACAGAAAGTTTATTTAGCAAGATATTAGGAAGGTTGAAGCTTAATAATGGAGCTCTGTGCATTGTGTTTTGAGGCTTACAAGTAGGTATTGTATTCGAAATAAGCAAGCACTGTTTTAACCAAAGGTATGTGTGCTTATGGTGATTGGATAGAACTACTGTCAATATGCTTTTGCTTTGTGTGATTGGTCAAGAAGCTTATAAAGTAAGTTGTAACATTAAGTTCTGTGTCTGCTGCCTGGAATGTGAGCTGCTGGCATCTTCCCATTGTCATAATCATGTAATGAGACTGGTGCTGAAAAATAAAACAGCTCAAGGCACTTTCCACAGCAGCCCCATCTCATTCGTGTCTGTAAATAGTCCCCCAGCTGGTGATATTTCTCCACAGTTTCTGCAAAATCCTGTGATCATGGGTGAGAGGGACTTGTCACTGAGGGATGGTGCAGCAGAGGGACAGTTCTTGAAGGGCTGGGTGCACTGGAGAAGCCACAACCCAAAGTGCCAGCATCTCTTCCCATGAGCAGTGCCAGAGTCTCTGTGCTGATGGCACAGAGCAGGAGCTCTGTCTGCAGGCAGCCTCACTGAGGACAGCCTGCTGGGAACAGGGAGCTCGCACTGAGGGCCACTGACAGCCTGGGGCACCGCCCTGCCCCATGGGCAGAAAGGGTGGTTTTTCAGCCTCTTCTTTCCTGAAATGAGCCTGCAGGTGTTTGGCTCCACCTTCCTCCTTGCAAGAAGTAGTGGTGAAAGAAGAGGCCTCTGTGAGTCAGTCCCAGGTGAGGTTTGCCTGCCCTGCTCAGGGTCAACAATGTCTTTTTCCCCCTGCCAGAGCAATGCTCAGGATCTCGCAGTCTTTGTGTTACCGGATTGCACGCTACCTGTTCAGGCTGCTCCGCAGAGAGGAGGCACGCTGGGAGGTGGCTGCCATGGCCTTCCTTGTTGAGGTGAGCCTGATGGTGAGCACTGCCTTGCGGAGCTGTGTCCCAGCACCCTGCCCTCTTGGAGATGCAGCTGCAGGGGAGTCCAGTCAGTGAAGGAGGGGCCGAGGGGGCTCTGCTCTGTGCCCTTTGTCCCTTGCTGCTGGGGTGACATGACTCTCTCACTGCTGTGCTTCAGGTCCTTCCTTGCCTTAAGTTAGACAACTGGGATGCGCGCATCCTACAACTTGTCCAAATCTACCTATTCAAGGAGAGCAGAGTGATGCGTCTCCTGGTGCTCAGATGCCTGATAGTACTTTGCAAGAGACCATCTATGGTGAGAAGCAGGCTGCCCAGCTGAAGCTGGGCAGGCAATGTGGGGCTCAGTAACACCGTAGCTTGCACTTGGATGGACTTCAGAAGATGGGCAGCTTCTTCCAGCTCTCCTGACTCCCTATTTGCCTGGCCAAAGCCTTTGGCTTCTGGGCTCTAGGGCATTAGCATGGAATTAAACTGCTGGAGTGCTTTTGGCAATGGAGCCTTTCATGGCTTCACATTGCACTGTGTTTCACACAGGCTGAAAGCATGCAAAACCTGAGTGAAGGCCTCACAGAGGTGCTGAAGGATGAAGACAGGGAGGTGGTGTGGATGACCCTCTCTGTGCTCAGTGAGATGCTCCTGAACAGAGATGTGCCAATTGCCCGTTCCCTTGCTCTGCAGCTGGCTGAGGCACTCCGGCCACTCTTTGACAATGTAAAGCTCTGTGCCTACCTCTTTTCCTCTGCCCCCCTCACCTCCCCCCCTCCCCCTGATATGCTGCCAGGAAATTGTTCCCTTGTGGATTTTCAGTTTCATGCCCAGGTGGGCTTGGAGCAGGCAGTGCTGAGTTTCTTGCCCTCTTCACTAGGATGACAGCCATGTGCAGCTGCTCTCCATTCACCTCTTTCAAGCAGTGATGGAGTTGGTGGGGGAAGGAGGAGAATGGGCCCTGCAGGACTGTGTGCGCCAGAGCCTGGTCCCACTCTTCTACCACATGTATGATGAGAACCAGTTTGTGGCAGAGGTAAGGACACTGAGCTACTTGAATCCCCTGTGAGCGAGCTCAGCTGCCTTCTGCTCTAATGCCGCAAAGACTGCAGCACTCTGGCCTCCTTCTGGCCTTTGGCTGGGCCTATGCCCTGGGATGCTGTGCCATCTCCTAGTCTCTGCTGATCTGCAGGCCTCCTGGGAAACTCTAATTCAAGCAATGATATTACTGAAGAAATGGAATCTTGTGCAGCTTCTGGAATCAGAAGAGCTGTGGAGGTTTGGCGAGTGCCTGGTAAGGGTGGCTTTAAAGCCCCAGACTGTCTGAACAAGCCGTCTGCCCTGAATACCCACTGTGAGGGGCTGGCAGCTGTGGCCCCTGACTACTGCTGCACTTATCTCCCAACAGCCTGCTCCCCACCCACTACTCCCCTCTCGCATGTGGCCCAGCAGGCTCCTCTCCAGGCTCCTGTGCTTCCCTGAGCCAGGCTGCCAAGAGAGCCCAAGCCCAGCTGTGCTTTGGCATCAGGACAGCATTGAGGGTCCCTGTGGAGTAACCAACTCTATGCTCCCTCCAGCCCAGCTGTTGGCTGGCCATCAGGAGTGTCGATGCAGGGATGCCAGTCCTGGATGCAGAGGCTGCCCATTCAAGGGGAAGAAACAATGCCAACCCTTCCCTCTGTCCCCTTGTGCTCTCTTCAGCTGGAAGAGGACAGAGACAGAGCAGATGGGTACCTGCGCCAGTCCGCGATGTACCTGCAAAGCCCACAGAAGTCCATACGAGAGGCAGCTGTCAGGCTCACTGGTGAGCCAAGACCCTCAGGGTACCTCTCTGCCCTACTGCAGCTTGGCCCCAGCCCCAGCAGCAGGACTCAGCCCAGTGGCTGTGGTACTCTGACTGTGCCTTAGGACTCCCTGCCACCCTCTGCCACCCTTGCCCTTGTCATTTATACATGGCTCAGCCCTGCCAAGGGGAGAAGGACATGTGGACAGGCTGGCAGCACTGGTGTTGGGGAGCTGTGCCACTAGGGTGATGACAAGCTTGGTGTCCCTAGTACTCAGCAGCTGCTGTTTGAGCAGACAGCAGGAATTGCTCCAGGTCACCTGTGAAGATCAATGGGAGCAGTGGGATGTCAAAAGGGACGGGTGTGATTGCATGAAAGATTCTGGGCAGGGCTCTGCTCTGTCTACAAGGGAGTGGTGTGGGCAGAGCAGAGATTTAATGGACGCATGAGGTATTCGTGGCAAGCACCTTACTTGGGCTTATCCTCTTACTTCCAGTTGCCCTTCTGGGCATGGGAAGATCTGGGATTGGATGAGGTGGGACAGAGGGGGGACGCCATGACTAGAGTTTCCTGGGATCCCTAAAGGTCTTGGCTCTGACCTTGTGACCAGGGTGAATGGTGCTGCATCCAGCTGGCTGCCAGTCACCAGTGATGTCCCTCAGGGGTCTGTGCTGGGGCCAGTCCTGTTCAATATCTTTATCAATGATGTGGATGAGGGTATTGAGTAAATTTGCGGACGACACTAAGCTGGGATCGTGTGTCGATCTGTTGGAAGGTAGGAGGGCTCTGCAGAGAGACTTGGAATGGTTGAATGGATGGAAAAAGTTCAATAGGATGAAGTTTAATAAGTCAAAGTGTCAAGTCCTGTATTTTGGCCACAATAACCCCCTGTAGCGCTACGGGCTGGGGACAGTGTGGCTGGACAGTGCCCAGGCAGAGAGGGACCTGGGGGTCCTGGCCGACAACCAGCTGAACATGAGCCAGCAGTGTGCCCTGGTGGCCAAGAAGGCCAAGGGCATCCTGGCCTGTATCAGGAATAGCATGGCCAGCAGGAACAGGGAGGTCATCCTTCCCCTGTGGGCAGCACAGGTGAGGCCACACCTTGAGTGCTGTGTCCAGTTCTGGGCCCTCAGTTTGGGAAGGACGTTGAGTCACTTGAGCATGTCCAGAGGAGAGCAACAAGGCTGGTGAGGGGCTGGGAACACAAGCCCTGTGAGGAACAACTGAGGGAGCTGGGGTTGTTTAGCCAGGAGAAAGGAGACTCAGGGGTGACCTTATCACTCTCTACAACTTCCTGAAAGGTGGCTGTAGCCAGGTGGGATTGGTCTCTTTCACCAGGCAGCAACTGACAGAACCAGAGGACAGAGTCTCAAGCTGCGCCAAGGGAAATATAGGTTGGATATTAGGAAGAAGTGTTTCACGTAAAGAGTGATAAAGTACTGGAATTGTCTGCCCAGGGAGGTGGTGGAGTCACCATCCCTGGATGTGTTTAAAAAAAGATTGGATATGGCACTCGATGCTATGGTTTAGTTGAGGTGTTAGGGCTCAGGTTGGACTTTATGATCTTGAAGGTCTCTTCCAACCTAGTCATTCTGTGAATTGTCTCTGTTCCTCTCTGTTCCAGCCCGTCGACACATGGCAAATAACTTTAGCCCCTCTATCTGTAACCTCGTAACTCAAACCCGGCAGTTTCTAAGAACTGGAGAGAGAAATCCTCACTCCAGAGTTAGGCTGCTGCAAAACCAGTTCCAAGGGGCATGGAGGAAGCGAGCTTCTGTCTTGGAAAATGGCTGGTCTTCTCTCTGGTACAATGTTGGGTCACAAAGCTGGAGGTTCCCCCACTATTGATCCCAAGAACTCTCAGGGCTGTCTGAATAGAAATATTCAGTGGCTTCTGGCCTCTTCCAACCCCCAGAAGAGCTTTCCTCTTAGGGAAACTTTTAGGATCACTTTTCTTCACCCCTTTTAAGGAAACTATTAAAATGCAAAATAAAGAGGCACTAGCTCACAATCTCTTTCCTTGGGTTCCTGCCAGTCAAAGCCCAATCTGCAGCTAGCACTGCAGCTGTACACTGAGCTATCTGCATTGACTAGATATCTTAACACTTATCTTAACACACGTGTATTCATTAAGCATATCTGCTAATACACTGAGAAGGAAACAAAACCATTTCAATGCATTTTACCACTACTTTTACATACAGCATTATAACAAGTAACAAACTTAACAGTATGAAGGCCAACAAGAATGTCATAGAACAAAAATGTTTATTGATATGAAACCACAAAGGATCCTCATCAAGAGACTGATCTTTCTCTACTTGTTAACATACTAAGTCAAGCATTCATCACCATCTAACAGGCCTTAACTGGGATGTAACTTCACACAGAGAATATTTTGAATTGGAAGGGACCTACAATGATCATTGAGGCTGACTCTTTAAATATATTCATATGGGGATGGTGTGAGAATACATGAATATGTATGTGACGTTGGTGTTGTTAGTAAGCTGACTGATTGTATTTGATAAGGACAGTAGAACAGAACAGTATAGCCTTGGAAAAATAAAAATAGGATGTAACTTAATCAAACAGAGGTCCTGCAAGACAAGCAGGATGTCAGCTAAGCTCTGCAAGGCTGACAAAGCAGGAGTTATAAAGAATATTGTGCTTACTCAAAAGTGGGGGTCGAGGAGCAGCCACCTAAAAAAGACACCAGATGTTGAAGACCATGGAGGCCCCCGAAGAACCATGTAAGGACTTCTGATAAAGGGTGTGAGAATGTAAAATAAAGTAAAACATACACATCAAGTAAGTGGGGATAGCTAATGATTATGTAAATCAGTGGGTATGATAAAATCTCTGTTTATGCAACACTCAGGGCAATTAATTAGAGGAAAGGTCCTCCAAGTGATATCAGCATGCTTCAATAAAGAATGCCTGCTTTCCAATACTCAGAACTCTTGTAGAAAGTTTTGATCTGGAAAATTTTGGTATCATATTTGCTATAAAATGAGCCCTGATTTCTTTAAGAAGTCTTCTATTATTCCTCCTGAATAAGTCTTTTTTGTTGGAAAAAAAGGCTTCTGCCCAGCCTGACATCTGGTCTACTACCACCCAGCCACAGGTGGTATGTCTGCAGGGTCTCTTTGCATTCCTGGAGAATGGAAATCAGTCCATGGTCACCCTCCTAACTGTGAGCTCAGTCTGCTGCCTGAAAACTCATGTCAAGTTGTGCAGCCATTTGTGATTATCTTTTGTGGTGGCATAAATTCCTGGAGCTAAATTCCTGTGGTGGCTACTGCTGGGCATATTTTTTGTACTTGGATATATATTGCCTGTGTCCCTCTATAGGATTTATCATGAAACCATCTAGCCAGAGTGACTAAATATTCTTTGTCAGAATTGATATTCTGTTTTACTTGAAATGTGTATCACTTGTTCACACTGGTGATGTTTTTCTCCATCATTAGGTACTGCTATTAGATTTTTAGATTAAAGGTGTTAAGATGTGATATCTGTGTGTCTGCTGTGGCATTAGAACTTTGGGTTCCTCCTGCTGCTGCCATGGAGTGAATACAGGCTGGTGCTCCTGCCACAACTGTATGTAGTTGCAGCCGATCTCTTGTGAGACCCTAATTTCTGCACTACCTCTCTACTAGCTATTCTTGAAGTTCTCAGTTGTCTCAATCAAAGACTGAGTCAATTTCCCTAACCTAGGAATCTGTGGATGTCAGATGCCACAGCTCTGAGAAACCCTCAAGCCTACTTTTTGTGATCAGATGTGGGAGCTTAATTATGGCCTCTCTTTGTTATAATTTATTGCCCCTTCCCCAAAATACAGTCTAAATACTTAAATTTCCTTTTGACACAGCTGAAACATGGATGGAGATGCAGTCTATTCCCTTTCTGCTAGGGCAACACAATCTAGGATTACAACCATTCTTTCTTATCACAATTTTTTAAGGAAAAGTTATTTTCATGAACTGTACAACAAGAGCTGATTCCAGTAATTTTGTATCTTAATTGCAGTGCAGTAAGTGCTGAAGTCTTTGCAGATTCAAGGGGCCTAAAATACTTCCTAAAGGTAAAAACACTTCCTCATTCACCTTTTTTTTTAAACAGCAGCTTTTCCTTTTGTTTTTCATTAAAGGGGCAATACAAAACACTACGAAACAGAGACAGTTTCTTGCTCAGGCAGTACTCTTTGCATATTATCCTCCTGTAAGAAAATGAAACAGATTCCCCAAGTTAATAGATATAACATTATTTTGAATACTAAAAAGATTTCCTGCTCCTGTAACTGCACCAGTAAACCAGACCACTGAGAATGCCCTTTGTTTATGAATAGCAAACCTTACCAGACAACTGCAGCAGTTCTCCATATTCTGGAGGTAGTCTTGAAATATTATTTGCATGTTTACCATCCTCACACTTAAGAGAAATGTACATGTAGAAAAATGTGGGTTTGTAACTACTGTTTTGACATATAAGCAGAATTACCATCATTATTACAATTACTAGTTGTGCAAGTACAAAAAATAAAGCAGCACTTCAGCATAACTTCTGAAGAACCTCCTTTTGGCATGGTATTTCAAATTTACACCACAACAATCAAATAGTCACAAACATGGTTTGAAGATGAGTGTACCTCTACATCAGATTTTGTGGGCCCCCCTCTTTGAAGAGACGGTGTGCACATAGCAATCTAGAGTCAACAACTCCTTCAGTGTGAGTGCTTTCCAGACATGTGGCCCATCTATGCACCAATTGCCTATTAGTTGCAAAATAAACTCTTGAAATGTGTTCAAGGAATCACCACACATTAAAGCACTGCTGCTTTCACATGATATAGCACAGGTTTTTAAATAGTTTCCTACTTTATCTTTTGAAATGCTTAACTCTCCTACCTATCTTTTCTTGCTATACCAAGTTTAGTTAATGCCTCAAATCATCCATCAGTATTCACAGAGCAATGCTGGGATATGGGCAGTTCACCTTGGAGACGTGCTGTGGATATGGGTACAGTGTGACATGGACTTTCCCTTCCCCTGGATGGCAACAGGCTGTTGAGAACTCACTGGGCACTGTCAGAACTCTCCCTGGAGCTCCTGATGGCTTCTCTGGGATGGGTTACATCAGCGCACTTGGTGCCTTGCGACACCCATCTGTGCCAATCTGGATTTGGGAATCTGAGTTCATCTCCCCACTCCAGCTGGTGAAGAGCAGCAGAAATCACAAACCTGTTCTGAAGAGCTTTTGCCTGTTATTTAGGATTGACTGACCCAGTTCAACAGCTGACCTTCAACCTCAACCCCCCTGCAGGCCTTCCGAGGGACCCCTGCCCCTACATGCCTTACTAGGGACTCCAAACCCCCAGCATGATTTACAGGGGACCACAGCTCCCACATGCCTTAGGAAAGATTTCGATCTCCGCTGCACATCTTACAGGCGACTTCAGTCCCCTGTGCAACTTGGGAGAGACCCTAAAAACCCCTTTAAGTGTACTTTTTGCTGATCAGGCTGTGCAGCCATGCTCTACACACTAACCTAATTTCACCAACTATGTACATAACGCTGCAGGAAGGAAAAGTCTGAAATAAGAGAATTTTATTAAAAAATAATTGGAGAGCCTTGCAGTTTATGTTGAATATACTTGGGGAATTTTAGCATTCATCTTTTGTATCCTCCCTGCTTCAGAGATCTCAGGTGAACTCAGGCAGTTCCCCATGAACTCCACAGCAGCTGGATGTTTGAATAAGGGAGGCTGTGAAGGTGGGGGCCTAGGGCCCCTTTTCAACTGACAAACTGTTGAGAAAACTTCCCTGTTTGACCATATAATGACCCATTTGGTTGGGGATATGATGTTCACTGTAAATTCTTTGTTCCCTTGAACAAAGATGCCAGTCCACATGTCAGGGACTTTTATCCTTTTACTATACAGTCACCTAAAATCCAGCAACTAGCCTTTCCAGTACTTCTATATAACTGCAGAAGTGTTGGCTAACAAGCTCTCAACTTCTACAACTAACAACCTGCCAGTCCTCAACCACAGACTGGCACAGACCAAGGGGTAGAATATATTAGCCATACTTTGCCAAGACATAACAAGAAAGGAGAGAAATAAAGACGGAAAAGAGAGAAAAAGAGAAGGAAAGTCTTGATGACTCCGTAAAACATTCAAAACAAACACGGCTGAGGACTACGATATTACCACCCACTCTGAACGTCATTCAGTGAAATCGCATGATTCCTGACAGGTATCAGCGCGGCTTCTCCAGTCACAGCCACTGCGGCACTATTGCGCAACAACGACCGCAGGACACGCTCCGTAAGGCTCCGCCGGGCACAAACCCCGCCAGGCGCTTCCTTCCGTGCGCAGGGCGGCTCCGCCGGGCACAAACCCCGCCAGGCGCTTCCTTCCGTGCGCAGGGCGGCTCCGCCGGGCACAAACCCCGCCAGGCGCTTCCTTCCGTGCGCAGGGCGGCTCCGCCGGGCACAAACCCCGCCAGGCGCTTCCTTCCGTGCGCAGGGCGGCTCCGCCGCCCGCCGCCGCCGCGCCGCTGCGCTCTCCGGCCGCCCCCGCCCGGCGCTGGGCACACGTCACGGCGCCGCGCCCGCCCGGCCTCGCTGCTGCGTCGGTGGCGGCGCCCGCGCTCCCGGCGTGCGGCGGAGCCCCCGCTCTGTGCCGGAGCCATGTCGCGGCCCAGGAACGTGCCGCCGCGGCAGCACGGCGCGGGCACAGCGGGCTCGGGCGCTCCCGCCGCGCCGGGCCGCGGCCGAGGTGGCAGAGGTCTGAAGGATATCCGTGTGGACGAGGAGGTGGAGATCGCGGTGAACCTCGCTCTGGAGCGGTTCCGCTATGGCGAGGACACGGGTGCGTGGGGGAGCCGGGCCCGCGGGCTCTCCCGGCAGGAGCATCTCGGGCGGCCGCGCTGCCCCGGGGCGGCCGAGTCCCGCACGGGTGCCCGGGGACAGCGCTGCCGCCGGTCCCGCTGTGCACGGGAAGCCTGGTGCGTTTGGCGACTGATAAACTCGCGGCGCCGAGGTCTTACGTCAGGGATATTGCCTGTTGAGTTTTTGTGCTCGGGTGTTTATTTTTTAAATTCTCTTTCCAGAATTGGAGTTTCCGTCTTCTTTCAGTAGAACCGAAAGAGCATTTGTTCACCGGCTCTGTCATTCTCTTGGATTGATATCGAAGAGTAAAGGGTAAGTTTGACTGCTATTTTTATGTATTATTTTCTTTTTCTGGTACAAATTTATGGGATTTCGTTATCAGTGTTAAAACGATCTGTGTTTTTAACTTGTCCTGCACTGTCATGGGGAATGGTACTAGAGACGAGACTTTAAAAAGTAAATATAAAATAATTGTCTCTGTGCTTTGCTTTATGTCTGAGTAAAAAAAATGCACGACGTACTAGGTTGTAATGCAGTTTTCAGGACTTCATGTGCATGAGGAAGACTTCTCATAAAGATCCTTCCTGGTTTTTTTCCCTGCACTAATGTGTTTTCAGTGGTTTTGCATAGAATCCCCTGCGTTGACAGGTGCAACTTACAATAAGAGTACTTCTGTTGGGAAGCATAGTAAAGGGTTCAAGTGTTGTTGGCAGGCAGAGGGAGGTCATAGTTCACCTCTGCTTAGCACTGATTAGGCTACACTAAGAGTGTTGTGTCTGTCCAGGGCTGGGATCACCAGGAGGACAGAGACCTAAACTGGTGAGAGTTCAGTGAAGGACCATAACCTCGTGTAGGGGATGGAGCATCTCCTCTGTGCAGAAAGGGCCAGAGTGCTAGTGCTTTTTAGCCTGCAGAAGACAAGGCTCAGGGGAGGTCTCAACAGTGTATGTAAGTACTTGAAATGAGGATGTAAAGAGGACAGAGTAGTTTTTACCAGGGGCTGCTGGAGGTGGCTGTGCCTCTCCTCACAGAGGCTGCCCTTGCCAGCACCTGCATACGTACACCCATCTTCCACCCTTGACAGGGTCAGGTCACTGGGCTCTTAGTGTGACCTTCTCTTCTTACCCTGAGAAGTTGTTTTGAAACTGTTGATGTGTCAGTTGTAGCCCAGGCACAAGTTCGTTCAGTTTCAAATACATTTATTACAATTCTTTGCATTTTAGAGTCAAGGGTTCAGTCTGAGAAGTAGATCAGTGTTATGATTAAGTGTTTTGGCTCCATTTCTACATGATAAATCATTGATAATAAACATCCTGAGATCTGATACATTTTTCTGGGTTTTGTTAAGGCTTGGAATGCCACTAGTAGGGAGCTTTTTTGTCTATTCTGCTTATTTGTTGATTTTTAACTTCAAAATCTTTCAGGTTAGTCTAAAAGTCAATTTGATGTCATAACTCAGTATTGATTGATAAAATGATTGGTAGAGCTGGCTGTATTTTGGGAGACAAACACAATGATAACCAAGGCATAGTCGTCCGATGTCTGCAGTGTCTGTTCTGCACTACCCCGCATGAATAGAAGCTGCTTTTGATGATGATTGTTGTGAATGTTGCATTATGCTACTTAGGACATTATTTGGAGGATTCTTGTTATGACATTGTATTTGAAAATAAGCTGAAAGTCACATTGAAGGAATTATTGTCAAAGATCATTACATGGAGGTAACTAGTTTGCTTATTCCTGAAATGCCTTTTTTCCTTTCTCCCAGAAAAGGAGCAAATCGATACCTAACCGTAAGAAAAAAGGATGGATCAGAACTAAGACGTGCAGTAATGACTTGTGCCTTAACTCCTGGTACAAAACACGCTGTTTGTACTTTAATTCGAAATTTTCCTGTCACAAATAAAGAACGAACAGAACTTCTGCCAAAGACAGAACAAGGAAATGCGTATGCTGTTGGATCTGGTATGTTCAGTGTGTCTTGTCAATATGGACATGGACTTGTCAATCAATACTACTTGAAAAAACAACCCACAACCCAACCCCAAAACAAACCCCTCTATTTTCTGTCTCTTCTTCTGTCCTACACTCTTCTTTCTAAACAAACCTTATCATTTCCTTGTCTTGTAATTGTTATTATAGGATCTTTTAAAACCCATGTCATAAGATGCTCATGCAGTCATGTCACCCACATTGCAGTGTCTCCCCTGTATCAAGTTAATTTTGATTTATTTGAGACGATTTCAGCCAGATTTTTTTTTAAATACAGTTGTGAAATATGGATCTCTGCAAGTTCCATGGGGTAAGATTAAAGAGGTAGCACTCTGTGTAAGAATACCCTTAAGAGAAAATGAGACTCTCTGTTGTGCCTATAGGAATTCATGTCCTTGATAAAATAAGGAGTTCATGTTTTGTTTTGTCATCTAAAATAGATTCGGTCTGTAAGAGCTATTAAGTAAACTCGGGCTATTATGTAAACTTGATTTTTTGAGTATATAAAGTCCTCTGGAAGACAAACTTCTGATATGAGATAGGTTTTTTAAATAATGCTTTTAACGTGGTTGTTGCCTTAAAGTTATGTTGTGTTTCTGTGTACAAAGATTGGTGTAGTGAAGAGAGAACATAGCAGTAAGCCTTGTTTAAAGGGATATTTCTGATCAATTGTGTTTGTTCTTTAGGTGCTTCCTTTGCTAGTTTTCCTTCTCAGTTCTTTCATTTGTTTAATAGGATTGTTTAGTGAACAGAGGGAAACTATAATAAAAGTACCAAAAAGCAATTTCTTACGGATATAGGGTATAAATTAATGAATAGTGTAACATTTATCTTTCTTTACATCTCCAGAATGGTCTTTGACTCTTTTAATCTGTTAGTCTGTGTCTGTCTTGGTAAAACAGTGTTTGGAATTTACCACGTAAATCTGTTAATTGCATTAAATAATTGCATTATGCCTATATAATTGCATTGACAGTGAGCTTCTCATTCTTCTGGAAAAAATTATTAAGGAATTGTAGAGTAGCATTAAAGATACTGATGTTGAAGTAGCCTCCTCAGAAGACTGCAGGTTTTTTATCTACTTATGCGTTGCTTTCTGATACATCACACTGCTGTGTGGCTCCTGGGCTCTCAATACATCATGTTTAAATTAGTACCTGTTAAGTAAGACAAATCTTATGGACTAGACTATAAGGTTATGTAAGACTGACTGAAAGACAAGTAAGGATGTGAAAGAAGGCATGCTAATCACAGTAAAGTTGTCTTTTTGTTGAAAAACACACTTGTCAGTTTGGAATAACTTAAATCTTTAACTCTCTGGTGGATTTTTGTAGGCAGAAATCCTTGATATGGGAATGTGTAAACAGATAAAAAGGCCAAGGCTTTTTCTGGCTGATTTAGTTTCTATTTCTCTTTAAGCTTTCCATGCCTTTTTTTAACTTGAACAATGTACTGTGATAATTCAGTTTAATACTGTGATAATTCAGTTTAAAATTTCTGTGTAAGTAAAAAGTCATTTGAACTATATTTATTTCAATCACATAACAGGACGTGTTACCGTGAAAATTACTTTTAAATATCTCATGGGTTTCTCACTTTATTAACAGGGATGCTAATAAAATAAGAAATGTTCATTTTTAAGTACAATTTTAACCAGTGTTTTAGTGACCCTCCTTTATAATTTATTGACTTCTTTTCACAGAAAACAAAGAAGTGAAGACAAGTGGACAACTTAGTGATGGTATCCCCCAGGTTCCTGTGAAAAGAGGGGAATCAGAGTTTGATTCTTTCAGGCAATCACTACCAGTTTTTGAAAAACAGGAAGAAATTGTTAAAATAATAAAGGACCATAAAGTTGTTTTGATTGTAGGAGAGACTGGATCAGGAAAAACTACTCAAGTACGTTTTAGTGAAAAAACATAACAGTATTTATACCAAACTGATGCCAAATATATAATATTTTTGTAATAAGGAATGTTTTAAATCTAGTTCTAAGGATTTTGTTTTGCTTTGTGGTTCAAAGTCTAGTGTTCCAGTTAACTTTTTTGCTTTTGCAGTGCTAAACCAGTAGATACGTATTTAAAGCATAAATTATTCTGCACAATTATCTGATGGATATCAGCTATTTTTTAAAATAATCATAGAATATTGAAGGGAAAGAAGCTACAGTTTTGTATGCCCTTTTCCTTCTAAAGCTACTTCCTAGTATCTGGAGTATTATTGTGTTGGAGTGAAAGATTGTATACAAGGGTTTTTTACATAAATTTCCCTGAAGTGGCAGAGAGAACTTCAACCTTTGGTTGGTTGGTTGGGTGTTGCTGTTGTTGTTGTTGTGTTTTGAAAGAGATGAAACTTAATAGACGAAATTGACTTTTGTGGCCTTTTTTACTACTTCAGGTATGTTTGAAATGATAATCCTATTGTGAATAATTTTGCAAGGTGTGTGATACTGAGGTGTAGTTAAATTGCTTCATTATGATAAAAAAGTTAAAAGTCTATCAAACTAAAAAGTACATTTAAACCACTTCTTTACAGATCCCCCAGTTTATTCTTGATGACTGTCACAAAAATGGAACTCCCTGCCGTATATTCTGCACTCAGCCAAGACGTTTGGCAGCACTTGCTGTGGCTGAAAGAGTGGCAGCAGAAAGAAGAGAAAAGATTGGCCAGACAGTTGGTTATCAGATCCGATTAGAAAGCAGGTACTGATGACATTTTTTAGAGTCAGTTGATCTGGTATTAGTGTTTTGTGTCTTGGTTATTTAAACTACAGTGTGTTTGGTTTGCAGCCCAGTAAAATATCACTGTGTAGGATAAGTAGGATGTGTTATTTTGGGTAATGAATGTTTAAGAGTTGAAAAGGATGGTTTTTCTCCTGTATTACGCAGTTTCATGCAGTGAGTTCTATAGAACTGAACTGCAGGTGCTTTCTCTTGATTTCTTCTAGGGAGTATGTGTGTGGATATCCTTGGCCTCTCTGCTTTTAACATTGATAAATCCAAAAGTTCTACAAGATTTGAAAATAGCTAGTAAGACCAGTGTGCTGTGACAAAAGCTATGTGGGGAGAGTTTATAGGGCAGAGAAGAGGGAAAACAACAAAATTGGAAAGTGAACAATCTACTTTGGGTTCAGTTTACTCTGTTTCATATTTTATGTTTCAAGCAAAAGCAGAAATTCTAGATGACTTGAGGAATTTGCTCCTAAAACAGAGCAGGGTTTCTGAAATCTTTGAACTGTGTAAATAGTGGGATTTTCAGGAATGGGGAGCAGCTGGGATACAAGTGAGAGGAAGATGGCAAAAGGTATGGCTGGTTATGTTGCTTATATGGGTGAAGATAATACATTTCTAATGAAAATGAATGCACTTGAGCATCAAAGCCAAGTTGAAGAATTTTGTTATGCATACCGAAGGCCACAAGGCTAGAAGAAGAGCATTAGAAGATTAGAAAAGCATGTAAAGATTAATTGCAAGTAAGGGGGATGATTATTGTGTGGAAGACTTATGCTGTATGAAGAAAACAAAGTATAGGTCAGATAGAATTACTGGAAGCAGCGCAAAAGAACGAAAGAGTTCACTTGAGAAAGAGCAAAAGGGAGAGATGGCACTGTTTCCATCTTGGCAAAAAGTGTTGGATGGAAGTGTTTGCAGTAACACAGAACTCTGGTTTTTTGTGTTTTAGTGTCTATTAGACAGCAGGCTGATGAAAAAGTGAGAAGAGATTAAAAAAGTAAAGCATTTCCATCTGGTATGTGCTCCTGAATTCAACATGTAAGAGTATTTTTGAAGTGAAAAAAGAATTACATACTTGAAATAGAGACATATGTATGTGTGTTTAGTACTCTACAGTACTCTACTTTAGTACTCTTTGTTTAGTACTCTACAGTTTTTTGTGGAAGTTTTCAGTACTTACAGTGTCAATGTTGGAGGAAGTAATTGCTGTTTTTACTTGCACAACTAGCACTGCCACAGGTAGTTGGTACTTTTAAAGTATTTTAGATTCTTGAAAAATCAGAGTGTTTGAAAAGGTTCAGCTTATCTTTGAGATTCAGTCAAGTATAGTGTATTGTGTTTGTATGGCAAAGTTTTGGTAGTGAGGGGGGTGTTTTTTGTGAGAAGAAGCTTCCCACGTGTCTGATAAAGCCTCTGGCCGTTGGCTGTAAGAGAGGCCCACCTCTAGCCGAGGCTGAGCCCACGGGCAACAGTGAGCATGACTCTGGAGCAGCGTATTTGAGAAGAAAATCTGCGCAGCAGTAGAAAGAGAGGATTGTGAATATTTGAGAGGAATAGTTCTGCAGACACCAAGGTCAGTGCCAAAGGAGTGGCACGAGGTGCTCCAGGTGCCAGAGCAGAGATTGCCGTGCAGCTTGTGGGGAAGACTATAGTGTGGGAGGATGTTCCCCTGCAGCCCATGGAAGTCCACAGTAGAACAGTCCACCTGCAGCCTGTGGAGGACCCTAATACTAGAGCAGGTGGTTGTCCAAAGGAGGTTGTGACCCTGTGGGAAGCCTGTGCTGGAACAGGCTCCTGACAGGACATGTGGCCCCACAGAGAGTGGGGTTTTCACTGGAGCAGTTTTGCTGATGGGACTTGTGAACCCATGGCGGTCCCATGCTGGAGCAGCCTGTTCCAGAAGGACTGCACCACATGGGAGGTACCTACACTGGAGCAATCTGTGAAGAGTGGGAGAAACCCCCTGCTGTGAGGAGGAAGGAGCAGGAGAGACAAGATGTGAATTGACAACAGCCTCCATTCTATGTCCCCCTGTGTAGTGAGGGGTAGGAATTAGAGAAAAATGGAAGTTAAACCTGAGAAGAAGGGCAGGGTGGGGGGAAGTTTTGTAGCATTTGATTCTATTTCTCATTATCCTACTTGGATTTAATTGGTAATACACTAAACCAAGTTGTGCAAGGCAAGTCTGATTTGCCCATGGTGGTAACTGGTGAGTGATCTCTCCCTGTCCTTACCCTTAAACCTTTTGTTGAATTTCTTCTCCCCTGTCCAGCTGAGAAGGAGAGGGATAGTGCAGCCTGGGTGGGTGCCTGGCATTCAGCCAAGGTCATCCTACCACATGTAGACAAAGACTATATGTGAGGGTATGTGGAAGAATTGTAACCTGTTTTTTCAAGGCTGTCCGCCCTGAATTTTCCAGTAAATTAATACAAACAACATGGCTAGGTTCTCCAGATTCTGTTTCACTTGCTTATTAATTTAGAAAAAATGAATAATTCCTTGTTTATTAATCACTTGTCTGAAGCTTTTGAGCATTAGCAATAAGAATCCTTAGGAACTCTTAGAGAGCAGGCATAGTTTATAAACAAATAGTATGCGAGAACTCTGGTGACAGAACTGTGATTCCACTTCTGGTGAGGAGCCTTTCAGTCTTTAATTTTCAGTAAATAGTGGAAAGCTAGCAGCATTTAAATGGTGAAAAAGGCAGAAGCATCTTTGTTCACTGTTCTCTAGGGTTTCTCCAAAGACGCTGGTAACCTTTTGCACTAATGGCATACTGCTTCGCACGTTGATGTCAGGAGACAGCGCCCTATCGACTGTGACACATGTCATTGTGGTAAGGATCTTGTATTTCGTGTGAGGTGGAGCAGGATGTGTTGTTTCTTAATTGGAAGATGAGACCCTAGTTTTCTATATTAATTTGATTGACATTTAAGGTGTTTTTTTAAGTTAGAATCTGAATTAACTTTAAAGAGTTACTGATTTTTTTTATTGTAATATGCATATTTTTCTGGGGTTTGTTGTTTTATTTTTTTCTTGTAAAAGCATCTTATATTAGGTTTTTGTCAACAGTTAATTTTGGAATGGTGATGTGATTGTGGAGGGCAGAGGTCAAAATTTTTCTGAATTTCTTCTGTCAGCAGAAAAACCTTAGGAAGGTTCAATACAAGTGTGTAAGAATTTCTGCTATCATGTACTTGATTCTGCAGTACCAAGTTTGCAGTCCCTTTGTTTACCCAATGTTTTCAACATAAAATGTAGTCTAATTTCTAGCAAATTATTTATGTTCATGTATGATTATGTGAACTTCCTATTGTGGAGTTTGATAAGTCAGTGGAACCAGAATGTTTACTGCAAGTTCTCCATTGCTGAAAAAGAAAAAACCATGGTAAGTTTAGGTGGCTGTCTGTTTACCAAGGAGGAAAAAGGCAGAAGAATGGTTTGTGCATTCTTGACTTCAGCCTGCAAATCTTGTTCTTGATTCATGCATTCAGAATATAAAACTAAACAGAAGATAGGCAAAGATGATTAATGAGACGTGTGCCTTAATGATAAACTTTGTGCATGATTTATTTGATCTAAGAAAACTATCTTTCTTATCATCATGTGGTATCATAATTTTTTTTAAGTTCTTATCAGTCAGGAAGGGTAATTTTATTGAAATAAGATTTTAGTATTTGCAGTTTGTGGCTTTATCTTGAAAATGAGATTCAAGTGCAAGAATTAGAGAAGTTTCAGGTGCTCTTTTTGATCTCTGAAATTAAGGTCTGTGATGGGTTGTTCATTACAGTGAGTCTACTCTGATACCATTATAAAACTTCTTGAAGTATTTTTTTTTACTTTTAAGTTTTTAAAAAAATCCTTCTTGAGTTAAACATAAACATTTTAATACCTCTGCAATGCACCACCAAATTACATGTTTTAATTAAAAAAAATAATATTTGTGAAAAGTTACGATCTTGGATCTGTGATGTTTAGATGTTCTTTTTTTTTTGTTTTTCTTTCATACAGGATGAAGTACATGAGAGGGATAGGTTCAGTGACTTCCTGCTAATAAAACTGAGAGATGTGCTGCAAAGCCAAGCTAATTTAAAACTAATTATTTCTAGTGCTGCTCTAGATGCAGACCTCTTTATTAGGTATTTTGGATGTTGCCCAGTAATACACAGTAAGTATTTAAGTAGACTCTTAAATCTCAGTTTACCTGCCCTGAGACTCCTAGATCTTAACTGAACTGTACCAAACCATTCTAAGTAAAGGCAGGTGATAAATAACACTTGCAGTTACCAGCAGTGGTTGTTCCTTGTTTACTTATGTTTGTTATTTCTTAACTATTTGCATCTACCTCAGAGGGAATTGTTTTTATCAGTGGATATTCTGTAAATGCAGGGATGTCCTGTTCCCCTCTGTGTTCAATTCAAGGAGGAGAAGGTTCTTAAAATGCCAGTCTGCGTAGCAATACAGAGCCTAGGATTTACAAGAGCGTGATGTCTATTAGTATATTACAGTAGATTGTAGTTCTGGCTTCAGAGATTGCTACTAGTTAGAGAATGAAACTCAGATGACTCTATCTATTCATTTCAGAAACGCAGTCCTAGGCAAATTAGGATATATGTTTTAATCACATGATTCTTTGCTTTGTTTAGAATTTTTTACACAAGTCATTGGTTAATTTTATGGGATGTTAATAAGAAAGCATTATTATTTCTTATTTACACACAAAAGTGTTCATTTCTGGTTTTCAGGTTTAAATTATTGCTTAGGAAAATAAGGCTTGCAGCTTGTTGGAGGCATGAATCTGGAAGTTACACTTGATTTTAATATTTGGCTTTTTTTTTTGGAGGAGAAAAACCTCATTGTAATTTTTGTGTGGCTTTCCAGTTTACTTTTTTTGCAGCTTCTCATCCTTTTAGATTAATAGATTTATTTTGGAAATTCTGGCTACTGTCTCTTTCTTCAGTTTACTGCAGTATAGTATACTATTATTGCATACTGGACTTCACAGGATAGTCACAA
This sequence comes from Calcarius lapponicus, assembly GCA_039654755.1. Lineage (NCBI taxonomy): Eukaryota > Metazoa > Chordata > Aves > Passeriformes > Fringillidae > Calcarius > Calcarius lapponicus. The sequence continues at coordinate 58,201,279 of CM077481.1, read as the reverse complement.
TTGATGAAAAGATGCTTTTTCCAATTTTGCTAATTCAAGAATGAAGAAAAGAGGGTTTAGATACTTTATCCATTAATATAATGAAAAAGCTTTGATTCTTCAGCAGTATAGTTGACGCAATCATGACCACAGAAAGCAATATTTTTTAGTTGTGGGTTTCTGTAGAACACAGAGTTTGTGATTAGTGTTAGAAGACTTCCTTTATGACAACTTCTAAAATATGTGAAGTGTAGCTTGTTCTTTCTGAAAGAGAGATAAGTCCTAGGTAATCTGAACTTAGTTGTGGTAAGTGTCTGCTAAGGAACCTAAAATAGATACAAATTCTTCCTGTGTAGAACAATAATTTGATATCCATAAATAAGGTCTAGAAAACAGTGATGTTTAAAGAGAAATCAGAGTAAGTTCTTAGGAGAGAAAGACCATGGGAAGTGGTCAGCAAAGAAAGCCAAAAATGGCTGTAGTAATTGAGGACATTGAGAGAAGTCCATCTCCTCATATACTTCTTATGAAAGGAGGTTGTGTCTGAATACAGACACGGCAGTCTGCTTATGGGATCTTACACTAAAACTGTCTTAATTGCTCTTACATTGAGTAACTCAGGTGGCTGACGCAGTGGAATTTTTTTTGTACACCTAAAGAAAAGTGACTATTTTCTTCTCATTTGATAAAATTGCAGTAAATAACTGTCAGTCTTACATCTCTTGCTATTAACATTTAATAGAATTGAAGAGGTTAATGGAAAACATGGTATACACCTGGCATTTCCTTTTTGAATTTTTTCTTCTGTCCCAATCACTTAAAGAAGATAGTATCAAGTGAAGATACTCTTACAAGACCTTCCAAGGAGTATAAGAATTCATTAAATCTGGCCCTAATCATGTTTAATTCACTTTTCTGTCCATAAAAACTATTTATAAGAACTAATGTTCTTAAAGCAAAACTTGGGGATATCTAATCTTTCTTGAATTATTTGTACTTTTAGTCCAAGGAAGACCATTTGAAGTTAAAGAGATGTTTTTGGAGGACATTTTACGAAGTACTGGGTATACAAACAAAGAGATGCTAAAGTACAAAAAAGAGAAGCAGCAAGGTTGGTGGACTTGTTAATTGTTATGTCTTGACAATGAGTCTAATTGATTGATGGATTGAACAAGTAAAATGATTCTCTGTTAAAATTCTAAAGTCAGATTTTTAAATGAGACTATTAGATGACATCACGTATCTTTAAAACTGTGTTTACATTGTTGATGGAAATTGTGATTGAAAAAAGTATTTTTACTTTCAGTGGTTATATTCTTATTTCTTTTAGTTGATAAATTTTATATTTTTTCCTAATTATTATGAAGTAGAATTACATAATGCATGCCCACATGAACACTGTAGAAACATAAGATACAATATGCTGACATTTAGGTGAAGATTTAAGTGCAGCCATTAAAGAATGCAGGATTTTGTATGTCTTGCACATACAAAAGTGGTTTCTACTATTAACATTTTTAAGTGCATTCTTCAGACATGGATGCAGTTAACATATTTAGGTCAAGGAGCAGTAACTCCTTGTTACTTCTCCAGTAACACTTGAACCAAATATAGGGGATTCTTTTCAATTGATTAAGTATTTGGGTATATTGATCACAATATTTGAGAAGTTTTTCTGACAGATGAAAGTAATTATCTTCATGAGTATTAAAAAAAATTTTTGAAAAGGCCGATCTCAAAGCTGTAACATGCAATCCTAACTACATATTTATCATGATGCTCAGCTCTGATCACTGTAAGTAGAAAAGGTCAGTTGGGGCACTGATGGCTTCTACTGTTTCTTTTACTGGTATGCAAAAATTAATTGCTACATGCAAGAGTTATATCGCTGCTCTTTGGCATTTCACTTCTGGAGGAACATCTGGATTGAGAATTGTGTAGAAGCTACTTAGGAATCTCATTTGAATACAGCAAGTTGCAGGCTTAATGGTTTAAGCAACCAAGTGGTATTTCTTGCCTTGTTCTTACAGTAGATTTTTGCCGTGGTGCACTTTGGGTGCCCTTAACAATGGAATTTATATTGGACTGGTAACAATGTTCTAGATTAAATAAGAGATCAAACAGTTTAAACTTTGTAATTATATATTGCAATTTTTTTTTAACTGAAATTAATGGATAATTAGGATGGCTGTAAAACTTTTCATGGAAATCCTTTATGCGTTGCAGAAGAAAAACAGCAAAGCACTCTTACTGAGTGGTGTGCTGCTCAAGAAAATAATAGTAAGCTGGAATCTGAGAGACCAAGTTTTGTCCCAAGGGCAGCTGAAGAGTGTAGTCCTCTGGGTGATGAGGGTGACACAGTATTTAATCAACTGGTAAGTTTTTCCTTTTGTTAGAAAATGTGTTTAAATCTGCTTTAAAAACTGTTTTCCAAAAATACTAGTCCTGTAGAATTTCTTGAAGGGTATTAACATATCTTATAGATGATATTTTTGAAGTTATCAAGAACTACTCTAGCCAGAGTGTGCTTTTCACTTAAAATGGTTTGTGCACAACTTCTCTTCAGCTTAAATTGCTGAACTGCCACTGCTTAAAGTACTTGCATGATACAATAAATGTTTTAACTGGTACCTGAATGCTGGATTTCTGATTTCTACTTGGAAAAGTAACTGTTGAATTTTTTAATGTGTAATATAGGAGAACAAAGATAAATCTTGGAAGACATCTGTCTTTCAATACTGTTTTTCCTCTTCAGACTGAAAAAGATGCGAATTGCCTTGAACTATGGTTAATAAAAGAAATGGATTCTTGTCTTTCTGACATCTGGTTGCATAAAGATATTGATGCCTTTGCTCAGGTGTTCCATCTCATTTTAAATGAAAATGTCAGTGGTAAGTCTGTCATCTTATAACATAAGAAAAAACCAATAATAAATGACTTGAATTTCTGTGGCTGCTTTATCTCCAATTTCAAACATTGTTAGGTTTGAATTCTGATGCCTGTTGGAAAAGTGAATAGAATTCGCAGAATTAATGAATTGTTTAGTTGGTTTTTGTTTGTACTTGTTTTGAAGTATTAACCGATGTTATGGTGTGTCTAAAATAGTGTTAAATTCATACAAACTGAATGGTGGGATAAAGTCAGAAAACAGATTCTCTCTGGCCTAGATTTTAAAAGTCATGTAAGCCACATTCATACCACATTTAGGTGAAACAGTAAGAATGCTTTTATTTAGTTTGCTGGTTTATTTGTTTATTTATTTATTTGTAATTCTCAGTTGATTATAGGCACAGTGAAACCAGTGCGACTGCACTAATGATTGCTTCAGGGAGAGGCTTTTTGAGTCAAGTAGAGCAGCTGATCAGTATGGGAGCAAATATCCACTGCAGATCATCTAATGGCTGGTAAAAACAAACAGACAAACCAAAATATAGATTCATCTGTCAATATACAAATAAGAAAGTTTAAATGTTGATGAAATTTCTAATTGCTAACTTATAGACTACTGTACATAATAGTAAATTTCAACATTCAAAGCATTTTCTAACTTCTGTTTCTCACATTTTATTCTGGAAGTTATAAATTGAATTCTTAATTCAGAGTCTTAGGCTGTGTGTCTTTTGAAGTGAGAAGTTTAAAAAATATCTCTGTGAATTCTTTCAGGATGGCTGTGGACTGGGCTAAGCACTTTGGACAGACTGAGGTTGTTGACCTGTTGGAATCCTACAGGTAAGCTATAACAACTTTGCAGAAACAGTTGAAGGGAAATGTTGAAGGGAAATTTGAATTTTGTCTTCTAATCAGAACAATTTTTAGCTTTTTATGCCTTTAAATCTGACCTAAATAGCAGGATTTATTTGAGACCAGGAATGTTTCAAAAAGATTCTCTTTAAAAAAAAAGTGTGTTAGTATTCAGTGTATTTATTGATTATGTTTGTGCAAATCGTAGGATAAATATAGTTAGAGTTGTGTAGACTTCTTTCATATTGTTATTTTTTATCATTTTGATGTGGGCATTGCTGTCATGATTATATGTCTACGCAGGATATGAATATACTAACTTAGATAAATAGAGATAATGATTCTACCATGTACCATTTTAATTTCAGATGCTTATTTAGGAAACAAACCTGTTGTGTTTGAAGTAACAAACCTGTGTCACTTCTATTAAATTCTTTAATATGGCTACTATGTATAGACAACAATGTATAGATAAAAACAGGTTTGTTTTTATCTATACATTGTTGTCTATACATAATAGCCATATTAAAGAAATTTAATAGAAGTAACTTTTACACTAGGTCATTCAAGAATTGGTTTCTGATTACCTTACAGTTATTGTTTGGTAGAGACCAGTATTTTTAGAGAACTTTTTAGTGTAGTTTCCGTTTGAGTAGTACCTGTTCAGGTGAGGAAAACATTTGGCAAACATTTCTTTTAAACACTTTTTATTTAACAGGTAAACAAATAGTGTCTTTATACTTTGAATTCTGGCACTTTGCTTATGGCTGTGTTTCATTAAAGAGTAAGAAAAGTAAATTTATGCTAGAAATTGAAGTTTCATGCTTTGTTGGATTACACTTAAATCAGTGAACAGTAATAGTATTTTGGAAATGCTGTTCTGCTATTCTTTAAAATTTAAATTCGAAGGGAGTAGTCTTGTTGGTGTTGATCGAAGTTTACATGGTGGCTGAATGCAAACCTGAAACAAACAGCCTTGACTCTGGTCTGTGCATTTTTCTATTTTAGTGCTTCAGCAGGATTTGGGAATCTGGATGAAAGTTCCCTGGTCCAAACAAGTGGTAGTGACCTTAGTGCAGAGGACAGAGAACTGTTGACAGCTTATCATCACAGTTTTGATGATGAAAAAGTGGATCTTGACCTTATTATGCACTTACTTTATAACATCTGTCATAGTTGTGAGACTGGTAAGTATAAACACACACTCCCAATAAATGACTGTACTTTCAGCCTTTGATGAATCCTGCCCTTCTTTTGGAAACACTAAGTAGGTAAAACCTTCCAAATGCTACTCTATACAGTACTGATGTGTATTTTAAGTGAATTTGCTGCTTAACTCTGCCAACCCCCTTTTTTTCAGGAGCGATTTTAATATTTCTTCCTGGATATGATGAGATAGTTAGCCTGAGGGACCGTATTCTATTTGATGACAGGAGATTTGCTGACAATGCACACAGGTAAAGCCAAGCCTCTGGTTCCTATGGTTGAGGTTTTCATTGTGTCTTTTAAAAATACTTAAATGTAGTCTTTGTCTTGCACTAGATACCAGGTTTTCATGCTTCATTCAAATATGCAGACTTCGGATCAGAAGAAAGTGCTTAAAAGTCCACCTCCTGGTGTGCGCAAAATAGTGAGTTTTAGAGGACTTTATCAGATAGTGTATGAATCTCTTTTGTCTTTGCTTTTAACTACAGTTTTGGTTGTTTTATTTGCAGATTCTTTCTACAAATATAGCAGAAACCAGCATAACAGTCAATGATGTTGTATTTGTTATTGACTCAGGCAAGGTGAAAGAGGTATGAATGGTTAAAACTTTCTGTGACAAGTAAACTTCCTAATATTATTCCACAGTACATAATACATAAATTTTAGAGTTCTATTTTCTTACAGTAGGCTGACAGCTAGTGCATTTCAAGTATCAAAGATCACAGAAGTTGTGACATTTATTTTATGACAAATACTGTAAATAATTAGCTGTTGATAAACCTTGTAAAAACTGTTGTAGATTGATAGCTAATGTATTTTTTTTAGTTCATAGTTTCTGTTAGTTGTTTTAAAAGAAGTCCATCTGTTTAGACCACCATCTTCCTGAGACTTAAGAGAGCACTGGGAGTCCCTTTGTCCTAGTATTGTGTCAAGTCCAAATCAAAGCTATTAAGTTTTTAAATATTGCTTATGATGTGTTGAATGCCCATTCCCAAATTACGTGTGAAGGAAAGGAGATATAGTATGATGAGGGTAGTTTAAGACCTATGCCTTTGAAAATGAAGTTGGATTTCATAGAGGAGATACATGCCAAATTTCTAAAGTTCTTATGGTAATGCAGTTTTTCTGGAACTTTGCATCAAATGCAAGAAAATAAGGATGTGATTTCCGAGTGAGACAAGGAAGACTTTAATCAATACAACAACATGTTTTTTTCCTGATTTGTGATAATTCAAAATACAGTCTGTATCTTTTATTGACTCAAAATTACCTACTGAGACTAGAAAGAAAGCTTCAATTTAGGAAACTATAGCACAAAGATAATATAAAACATATATTATAAATTCAGTTGGAAGGAGGTACTTCAGAGCATACCTTTGTGCCAGAAGCTGCTGATGTTTGTTCAAATTATTTTTTCTGTTTTTCAAAGGACTTCTGTTAAAAGCTTATTAATAACTTTTTATTTCATGTATCATGGTTAATAATGGTTTTATGTTCCTTGCTCTGCGTTTATAGAAGTCTTTTGATGCACTGAGTTGTGTTACAATGTTGAAGATGGTGTGGATTTCAAAAGCCAGTGCTATCCAGAGAAAAGGCAGGTAATAAATGCTTCATACTGATTTTTATTTTGCAGATATCCACCATCCCAAATGCTAAGAGTAAAGTGCAAACCTATAGCAGCTACGCTGGGTAATTTTTCTAGGCTAGTCCAGTGTCATGTTGAACAATGGCTAATACTTCCTCTCTGCAGTAAATGAAGAGTCAGCATGTATTTTCTTGGACTAATTTCCCATGATACAGAGAAGCGGCACTCAGGAATGTCCCAGAACTTATATTAGGTCTAGGTTGTTGTCCCCTGTGAACCTAATTCCTCATTCTGCCATGTAGCGCCAGCAGCCACAGTAACTTGCCTGTGGGCAAAGGACTGCCAACTGCTAGTTTTTAATTGATATCCTGGCATCCCTTCTTTAGAAGTGACACTGAGCAGTGATTCCTTATTGACCAGCTCCAGAGTATTCATGAGTTTGTATATTCACCAGGATGCTCAAGATAATATTCTTCCCAGTGCAGTGAGTGAGGGCTGAGAAGTTACGTGTGTAGACAGCAACAAATGCCTGTTTGGAGATAAAATGTTGTCATTATCCTCCAGGTTTCTGAGCATGAATTGTGAGCATTTGCTGTCTCTGTTCCTTCATTCACATGTTTTTGGGTCTTCATTTTACCATTTACATTTAGACTTCTAACTGGGGAATTTGAAGGGGAAGAAACAAAGTTCCCAACTTAGGTTTCCTATGGCTGAGATGGCTGAGATTTGGGTTGATCTCAAGTTAGCAAAAAATTATATCACTTTATTTAGATAGGTCTTGCTTCTTTTTTATCCAGATTTTTCTTAAAATAAAATTATAAGTATTTTCTTATAATAGAATTATATGAATTTCCACACTGTCAAAAATAATTAATATATTGGAAAATTCTTTTAATTCATATGAGGGACTTCCTCTTAACAACAAAATTACCGTTCTCTTAGACCTTCTTCTGCATTTGCATTCTAAGGTTCTGTGGATTGCTTTTTGTTTGGTTGGGTTTTTATAAAAAAGAAACTCTAATTTTCACAGCTTCCCACATTTTATTTTCCAGGGCTGGGCGCTGTCAGCCTGGGGTCTGTTTTCGTCTCTTCAGTAGGCTCCGATTTGAGAATATGTTGGAATTTCAGACTCCAGAACTTCTAAGAATGCCGCTTCAGGTGCGTGTTCACTTAGAAGTTACGACTTCTAAAAAATGTATTATCACCAGACCATACTAAATAACTCCAAAAAGGTGTGTAAGTATTTTCTCTTTCCCAAACCTTAATAGTATTTTTCTTCTTTTTAATTTGCAGGAGCTTTGTTTACACACAAAACTTCTGGCCCCAATTAATTGTTCAGTTGTTGACTTTCTTATGAAAGCTCCTGATCCTCCACCAGCTTTAATTGTGAAAAATGCTCTGCAAATGCTCAAGGTCAGCAGAGGAATACAGTTTAGATGGGAGTTGTGTTAATTAGTATTTGTGGTGTGGTAACATATCTTACTGACTTTTAATAGTACTGAAAGTCTTGTTTGCTTACTTACGGATGCTTTGAGTTTTTGTTGGTTTTCATTTTGTATGTGTGTGTATGTGTTTTTCCATGTTAAGGGAAGGGACTACTGTAAAATCTTGAATTGAAACTAGTTTGACTTGCTTCTTTAGTGTTTGGGAGCAAATCCAGCTGATGTAATTAATATATTTTCTGCTTTTATTGTAAATTGATTTTGCCCTCTTACCCCTTCTTCCCCCTTTTCCCTACATCCCCACCTTTTTTCAAAAAGACTATAGATGCCATGGACCCTTGGGAAGATCTCACTGAACTTGGTTATCATCTCACTGAATTGCCAGTGGAGCCACACCTCGGTAAAATGGTGTTGTGCGCCATTGTTTTGAAGTGCCTGGATCCTGTCCTGACCATTGCCTGTGCTCTTGCCTACCGAGACCCTTTTGTGCTGCCCACGCTGGCCTCTCAGAAGCGGGCAGCCATGCTGTGCAGGAAGTGTTTCACTGCAGGAACCTTCAGCGACCACATGGTGCTTCTCAGGGCTTTTCAGGTATCCTTTCAGAACAGGGACTGTTCACACATCAGAGTAAATGAGCTACCAGCCAAGCTGGATGCAGAGAGGTAGACTATGGCCTTCCTGTATATTGAACTCAAATTCTGAGGGACGCATTTTGTCTGACCTTTTCAAACTTGATTAAATTCTGTAAGTTCCAGCAAGATGCCACTTTATATCCCGTTACATGGGTGACTTAAAATAGTGATCTCTATAATAACATAATGAACTTAAAATAAATTAATTATCATTGTATTTCAGTTAGGGAATGGGAAAAAAATCTAGTAGTTAAATAAATCAGGTTTGATACATTTACTTTGATTAATTGTAGTGACATAAATGTAGCTTTTAGAACTCTGCATTTTTGAATTTTAGATATCTAAATTAGTAGGCAAATGTTAAAAAATTATTCTTTACAGGCATGGCAGAAGGCACGCAGTGATGGCTGGGAGAGAGCCTTCTGTGAAAAGAACTTCCTGTCTCAAGCCACAATGCAGATCATCGTAGGAATGAGAACACAGTTGCTTGGCCAGCTTAGAGCCTCAGGTAAATAGGTTAGAAAAAGTTCTAACATAGTTTTAGAGTTAAGAGTTTACAAATTGTAAGGAAAGCAGTGTTTACTTGTCATTTTGCTTCCTAAGTTGAAAAAGACCAGTATATATTCATGCTGGGCATGGGGGAGATGCTAGGGTAAGAAAATGTGGCTGGGGAAAAGCTGGCATAACTGAAAGCACCCTGATTGTTCAACATCCTGCTGTCTTGCAGTGTGAGACATGTTTCCTTGGGTTTTTATGTTCTAGTAAATTTTTTCCTGAGGCAGTTGTTAAAATGAGTTCAGACCCTAGGTTCTGAGGCAGAGTCAGTTAATTTCAGCTCAAGCTGGATATCCCTGGAGAGTGTCCTGAATAATGAAATCCCTTTATCCCTTACTGTCAGTGTGCCTGAATTTCACGTGCCCTGCTTGTTCCTTGCATACTTCTCTTGATCCAATGGCAGTTTATGGTCTGGGGTCTTCCACTAACTTTGGGTGGGCAGCCCATCACCTGCTCTTGTAATACAGCTTGAGCCAGCCTTGGGGCCCTTCCGAGCTCTCATCCTTTATCCAGAGATATCTTTTACTTCCCCTGATTAGCTGTTCATGCTAACAAACACTTCACCTGCACTATATTTAAAGTTCACCTACTGTAGGTTTAAGCAGGGTCCACTCATGCTAAGATACAAGCAAGTTGCAATTAAATGACACAGTTTCTAATGTTCTGTTAAGAAGTATTGTAAAAAGTAGTTCTATTTTGCATTAGTATGAAACCCCTTACCGGGAAGGAGTTCAGTTGTAAGAATTTCTTCTTGGTGCTGTTAAGGTTGGCAATTGTGAAAAATGGAACTAATTTGTAGTTTATTTAATTTTTTTTTCAAATTCCTTTTGAGAAGCAAAAAAGGAGATCTTAAATACGAGCAAACATAACAAGTTTTGATCTCCTTCTTTCTTCAGGTTTTGTTAGAGGCAGAGGAGGAGCTGGTATTAGAGATGTTAATGTTAACTCTGAAAACTGGGCTGTAGTTAAAGCCGCCTTAGTGGCTGGGATGTATCCCAATCTTGTGCATGTAGACCGAGAGAGCCTGGTTTTAACTGCACCAAAGGAGAAGAAAGTGCGATTTCATCCAACCTCTGTTCTTAGTCAACCTCAGTATAAAAAGGTAAAAACACTTTCAATGTTTTAGAAAATATTTTTTCTAGCAGGTGGTAGAATGAAAAATTGGAGTTCATGTATATTTCCAGTATTTCACTTAGTCCTGCTTAGTGAACAAGACAAAATATTAAAAGAAAAAGCTAGTTGTAGAAGTATTTGGATGAGGTAACAATCTCTGCTCATTGTTATGAGGAAAAAGTTCTGCTCTGAAACTGATGTTTCTTTAGATTCTCTTTTAAAACAAAATATTTTCCTTCAAGGTAAGAGGATAACTTTTAAGTCTGGTTGAATATACTTGTGCTTTTCTTATTCTTGTGTATGTACATATTTACATATTTATTTCTACATACATAAAGTAGGAACTAAGTTTAAAATTTATTAAATTTTTTGTTTAATGACACATAGATGATAAAATAACCTAGTCTTACTTGCTCCTGCTCAGATTCCTCCAGTGAATGGCCAAACTGCAGCTGTTCAGGCCCTCCCTACAGACTGGCTGATATACGATGAAATGACGAGAGCTCACAGGATAGCAAACATCAGGTGCTGTTCTGTTGTAACACCCATCACTGTGGCTCTCTTCTGTGGACCAGCTAGGTTACCAAGTAATGCTTTACAGGCATCTTCATCCCGTCAAGGTATAGCGGAGTCTGGATTTGGAATGTTTGCATTGGTATTATGCTAGTACGTGATTTGGAAAACTTATTTGCAAGTTTATTTTCTACATAATTTGGCTGTTTCTTGAAATACAGAGCTATATATAGTTCCTGTAGCTGATCAGGAATAATTTATAGGCTGTGTAACAAATGTCTTGAGTTTTGTGAATCCTTGTAAGTTCATAATCTACGATTCTGGTGTCTCAGAAATTACAGTATAGTTTTCAAAAAAATAAAAAATGCAACCAAAATGTTTAAAGACAGTACTAATGCTGAGAAGTGCAGTATGTATATTTTTTCTACAGCCTAGTATATTTGATACTTTGAACCAATATAGTTACAGTTAATGTGGCAAATAATCACATTGCTTTCAGTTGACACATGGATTTTAAAGACTATTTTCTACTGATAAATGTTAATGTCAATTAGCCATATTATTAGCTAGAAGTAGTAGACAATTTATTAAAATTTCCTTTTTTCATATTTAAATGGCGTGCTGTAAGAATAGAAGCAAAACTAATCTTACCTGTTTTTAGTTCTGTAGAAATACTATTTGAAGTAAGAGTCCAGGCTGACTTTCCTGACTGCTCCGAAACTGTTACCTTTAAAATAATGTTAATACTAATTGAATTGCACTTTGAAAAAGGAATCCTAAATAGTCATGTGCATTTATAACTTTTTTATGAATCGTTATACTAAGATATAAAGCATAGAGCAATGTGTGGTTTTACAAACAACTTCAGGCAAAAGTTTGATAATGGCTTTTTATTGATGAAGATACATGAAAGAGTCAGATCACATCAGTATAGGTGTTCATGTAGTAGGGCTCTTAAGAGGTCAGGGGACCTGTTCTCCTAACTGAAGTAAAGACCTTCCCTGGGATGTATATGCAGAAATGAAAAAGTGTGTTTACAAATGTTTACATTTTAAGTGAAAATTTAGAAGGAAAATTAGCTTATTGCTGGTAATATAGTGATGTTCAAGTTTTTGTGTGTAAATGTAAATAATAGAGAAATGTTAATGCACTTTTTATACTTAATTCAGCAGACAGGGTATCTAGTGATAGCAGTGACAGTGAGATGGAGGACAGAACAACTTCTAATGTATCACTGCTGAAGCTAGATGAATGGCTCCACCTCAAACTGGACTCTGAAGTATGTAATCTATCACTTCCATGCTTGTTTTGTGTAGAAGAATATTTATGCTGTACCATCCTAAAAAGATTTTTAAAACAGTTGGATAGCCAAAAATTTGCTGTAAGAATGGCTATTGTGATCCCTTCAAGTCTCTCAAATTTACAGGAAAACACACACTAACTTTTAGGTAACTTATTTCACGAGTTCAGTAAGAAAGATGAAAAACACGCAAACATGGACTCAATCTTCTTTTGCCCAGGCTAGTAATTTGCGTGAATTCACATATTCAACATCCAAGTTGTAGGGCTTCCTATGGATTGCAAGAACCCCTAACTCTTAAATCTTGCATCTGTGAGCAAAAAGGAAGAAAGAATTAGTTACCTAGCCAACTCCAAGTGTTCGTTCTTCTTCCTCTGTCATGGTGGGGCTGTCCTACACATCACACTGGGAAGCAGGAAAGCCTCAGCAGTCATCTGCTGTTGGATTTGCTTCAGAAGCAACTTGAGTATCTGATGTTTTATGATTTCCAGCTTGGCAGTTTGATCCATTTCCATAAGTTAGGAGATTCTAAAGAAACTGCCAGACAAAAGAAAATGGGTGCAGGGAGCAGCAAGGTGCAGGAGTAGTGGCTGTATAATGGCTCTTCTGCTGTTTGTGGTCACCTGTATTGCCTGTGTGGTGCTCCCAGCACACCAGACCTTAGCTTGAGCTGGCTTAGGCAAAATTTCAGCAGGAGTTGAGAGAATAGTAAAAATGGCATATTGTGTATTTCCTCTTCTGAGAGGATGACTTAAGTTGCTTGACTAAAATGGAGCACCTGAAACTGGAACTGCTGAAAGAAAATTGCTGTCAGGTTTTATAAAAAGAAGAAAAGAGCCCCAGCCTTGAAGATACAAGTCTTCTGGTTATTGCGATGCTAGGATTGTGTTAGAAGGTAGAGTAACCAGAGGTCTTTTCCATCAAGTATGTTGAAAGAGCCCATAAATACAAACTGAACTGGCAGGAAGTGCATTAGACATGAAAAGACTGCTTTTAAAGAAAATATAAATTTTTAAAGTGAAAAATGAAAAATCCTGTGTGTTTACAATAGAATTTTAAGTTTTGTGCAATGCAGCATGAAATAGTTTAGAAATTACCTTGGAACTGAGGAAGGAAAAGATAACAGCATAATTTAAATGTGAGGTTTTCTTCCCCCCACCCCCGAAACCTTAGACTTGCCTTTCAGTTTGCTGGAATGCCACCTGCTGCCTGATAGGAAAGATGTAGGATACCCTTTGCCTAACTGATATATTTTTTATTAGTCTTTAACAGAACTGAAATTCATTACAGGCTGCTGGATTGCTGTTGCAACTCAGGCAGAAGTGGCATAGCTTATTTCTGCGTCGCATGCGAGCTCCTTCTAAATCGTGGTCTCAGGTTGATGAAGCAATTGTAAGAGCAGTTGTAGCTGTTCTAACTGCTGAAGAACAGTCTGCTGGTTTGCAGCAGCCTTCAGGAATTGGTCAGAGACCAAGACCTGTGGCTTCTGAAGATCATCTTTTACCATCTACATGGAGGTCAACTAATACCAGGAGTACAGCAGAACCTGAATTCTTGGACTCCTCTAATGCTGAAAAGTAAGATGTTGAGATCTTCCAGAAACTGAAGCTTGTAATTTATTTATTGGTAAAAACATTACTTGAATTTCTGCTAGTTTTAAGAAGAAAAAAACAATATAAATACAGCTGAAAGCTTTGATACTGCCCTGTGCTGTGTTGTAGTTGTGATTTCATTGAGAACTATTTAATATATATGCTGGCTGTTTGGGAGAGCAGTCAGAAATAGTGTCCATGAGTTGTACTCCTTGGGAAGTAGCAGAAGAGGTTTAACCATTACAGAATGAATGCATCCTTTTTTATTTAGTGTTTAATATGTTTTGGAATGACTAATATATGTGGTCATCCAGTAGGCTGATATAGATATAAATTATTCTGTGACCTCTTGCAAAAGTCACCGTCTGTTGCGTATCGACCTTTACATTTTAGAGTTCTAATGAGATCTACACGTCCCATACTTCATGAGCCAAAGAAGTACAAACGAAAAAATATTTTGCACTCCAAACAAACTTCAGATGACAGGTCAGATCGATCATCAGTGAAATCTGCAGACAGCAGTACCTTCCCTAGCCCCTGTGCTAGTCCATCTTCTCCAATGTCTGGAAAGGTACTGTTCTCATAAACATATTACCCTGCTCTTCAAAATTAATAGAATCTCTTGCTGATGTCTTTCAGCAACTACTAGGTATTGTATTGATATATTAAGAACCTAACTTAGATTTTCATTGTTAACAACCACAGAATATTTCTTTTGGAATCAAAAATCAAGAATATATATCCTTGTTATAGAACCTATACAAAGTAGAAAAAAAAATCCAATTTTGAGGTTTTTTTTTTTTTTAAAAAACTTGGTATAATAAACAGTGACAGTGTGTACAGTACATGCATTTCTGAATTCTGTGGATTCTGTCTTTCTCTGTTTCTGTTAAAGCATACATTGGTACTGATTCTCTGTAAGTTTTGTGTTATCTGCAACATTATGACTGCTTGGCAGTTTTTTTGATGATTGTTTATTAAAGCATACATTTTTAGTGAGGTTATTTTCATAAATCTTCCTGTATTTTTTAAATTCAGCCAGTGTTACAGGGAGAAAATTTTTTTCCAGAAAATGGAAATGCAAGTGTGCTGCAGGCTACAGTCTAGAGTGATTAATTTTGTGTCATCTGAAGTTGTCTCAGACTTCAAAAAATTGTATTTAATCACTAGACTCTGTAGGCCTGTTCTGCCATAATTGTTTGCTGCCCCTAATGAATGAATTACAATTTTGAAAAATGCTTAAAAATGTAAAATATATGTAAATATACTTTCAAGTAAATTCTGACAGGAGCAGCTGATAGGTAGTTTTTTTTCTTGTATAACCTTGGACAAGAGAGGAAAAACTCCTTGAAAGGTCTGTCTGCATGCGTGTAGAACTTCAAAGCTAAAGCTCGATTTATTTTATTTATTTTTTTTTTGTATTTTATTGTATTTTTTGTAATTGTATTATTATTTATATTGTATTATTATTTTATTGTATTTATTAATTTAATTTTATTTTTTCAGGCTTCCAAATCGCCTTCACCAAGAAAAAATACGCCAGTTCGGTACTTTATAATGAAAAGTAGCAACTTGCAGAACATTGAGATTTCTCAGCAGAAGGGTATATGGTCCACTATGCCAAGTAATGAACGAAAACTGAATGGAGCCTTTCGGGAAAGCAGCATGGTTTACTTAGTATTTTCTGTTCAAGGGTCTGGACACTTCCAGGTGAGTCCTTAGCTGATACCAGCTGTTGGTGGTGGTTGATGGTTTAGGAGAGTGCAGCAAATGGCTGTGTACAGTATGGAGGGCTTTGCTTATGACTTCTCACTTCATAATAAGTAAAGTACTGTGCCAGTGTGTCTGATTGCTGAGGAAGAGTACTTAATTCTTCTCCAAAGTAGTCCCTTTTAATGAATTCAAAGGATAAAACTAAGTTGCCTCCAAACATAATGAGTCAGAATAAAGTTTCTACCCTACATAAATGCTTTAAAACAGCAGCAGGGAATTGCTGACTTTTTCTCTGCATGCCAAAATAAATGTTTTAAGTGAACAAGAAGATACAATCAAGTCACAGCTTTCTAAAGCCAGTAAGTCATATGTCTTTAATACAAGTTTTAATAAAAACTGTTCTGCTGGAACTGTAGTTCCTCAAAGTTAGGAAGCTGGAAAGTCATGGCCATGTTTCTTTTACAGCTGTCTTGAGTTCACATTTAGTGAGGTATTTGTCAGCAGTTTTGTTGACAAATTTGTGGCCAGTTTAAAGGTAAAGACTTGGCTTGCTAGTACAAAGTTGCAGACTAACTGTTATGTAGAGTCTGCTAAACTCAATTGCTCCATGTAAAGAAAGTTCAATTTACCTCTTTATATATTATAAACTATTAATAGAAGTCATCTAAACTTAAAATTTAATGAACCAGTCCAAACATAGAGGTCTTGATGATACCACTGAAGGATTGTGGTGAAATGTACATATGTGTACAGTGATTTGGCAAGGGCAAATGCCATGTTGGAAAGTAATTTTCAGCATGCCATTTGAATCTGAAAATGGGGTGTTGTATTGGTGCTCTTAGACAAGAAAGCTGGGAGGGGAGGACACACTGAACTCAGGATGTGGGTGGATTATGTTGCCTTGTCCTTCCAGTTTTGACAATGCACTGTATCTTCATGGGAATGTGAGATGAACATTTCTAATTATATTTTCTTGCCTCAGGTGTGTCTGCTTTCCACCTGTATTTTTCCTCTGTTCCTTTTATTAATTTTCATTTATTTTAATTTAAGGCTTGAGCTCTCTAGGTCTGCATCACTTACAGCAGCAGTGTATGCTGGTAACCTTAGCGAGTGCACTGCATCTCTTGGACTCCTAAGTCATAACTGGAGTAAATTTGCCTGAACAGTTGATACATTGTGCATGGCCTGGGTTTATTTTTGTTTTGTTTGGTGTGTGTTTAAAGGGTATACTTAAATAAATTAAATGCAATCTTGGATTTGTGGTTTCTTTCATTTTATTTCTGAATACTTGTCTTGTTGGAATTTCTTTCAGCTTCATTAGAAAAGGAACTTTAAGCAGCTTTAAGTTATTTCTTTGGAGAGCAGCTCCACATTTTTAATTGTATATGAATGTTTGTTAACAAAGAGGGCATAATGGAAGGGAGGGAGGGAGGGAGGGAGGGAGGGAGGGAGGGAGGGAGGGAGGGAGGGAGGGAGGGAGGGAGGAAGGAAGGAAGGAAGGAAGGAAGGAAGGAAGGAAGGAAGGAAGGAAGGAAGGAAGGAAGGAAGGAAGGAAGGAAGGAAGGAAGGAAGGAAGGAAGGAAAAGGAAAGGAAGGTTGGTTTGAAAGAATTTTGTACAAGTAGTAAGGAATAGCTAATGGGCATAGGACATTCATCTTGATACCTTGCACTTTTTACAGCAGCTTTTCAACCTCTGTTACGAAGCTTTAAAAAGCTGCTTGAATGTTAATTGTGAAAGATTAATTGAAAGATATTTTTTATGCTCATATTCTAGAAGGTATATTTGAAGTGGAAAAAACAAATTATTCTTTTAACTTTCTAGGTGTAAACATTTTGGGAGGTCCAGCTTCATGTGTGTGAGTGTTTGATTCAATCACTGAAACTAATTTGAAAGTTTCATATGAAGTCCACTCATTTATTTCATTCCAGCATAAATACATATGGTCTCATTATGTCTGTTCTTTCATATTTAAATTTTTCTTCCAGGGTTTTGCTAGAATGTGTTCATCAATTGGGTGTGAGAAAAGTAAGGACTGGGGATCTGCTGGATTTGGAGGTGTATTTAAGGTGGAGTGGATACGAAAAGAAAGCATTCCTTTTCAGTTTGCACATAATTTACTCAACCCTTGGAATCACAATAGGAAAGTGCAAATAAGCAGAGATGGCCAGGTAATTATTCTCTTCTAAAGTCTTCTTTTCTTGGTGGAACTGTGTTTTCTTCATTAGCTTGTTCAGCCTTGAACTCAGCTGTGCTAATGTGTGTATTAATCTGAATCACAGTTCCTTGGAGTGCATTGTAGCTTCAGCTAATGCATAATTACTGTTGCAGTAGTGAATTTGTTAAAATCAAACCAGTTTCTTGCTTAATGTTGTTTAAAAAAAAAAAACTGAAAGCTGGATTTTTCCAAAATAAATGAAGTGTTGGTGGTGGTTTTCTTTTAATTTCTGGAAGATTGTTTCCTGTTTGATTCAGATGTGTTCTCTGAGATAAAATACCCAAATAACTGTTCATAATTAAAGGTTTGCATTTTCTGTAAAGCCTCAAAAGTCTTCGTATTTGAGGCAGAATAAAGCTTAGTACTGTTCTCCAATAAAGCTAAATGCAACTGCAAAAAGCCAGAAAAGAATTTGCACAAGCATTCTGTGCAGCAGTTTTTGCATTCTCCTCAGTCCCCTCCCAAGACATCTCCTTGATATAAGATTCTGGAGCTAAACTTTTTGTATTGTCTTCTCACTGCTTCCCCAAAAACTCTTCAATTGAAGACTAAGGAAAGGAGTGTATTGTAAGAACAAGGAAAGGAACATAGCATATGTTGAAGTTGACAGTGCTTTTCCTCTAAGTGGCTCTTAAGACGTAAAGAATCTGAACAATATCAAAAATAAGTGATTTATATTATTGTCTGTGATTCCACCAAGAGCCACTGCATTATCTGTGACTTGCCTTTCTACATTCTTCACTGCATTTAATGGAATTAAACCTAAAAGATGTGGAGAATAATGATCTTTAGTTAATAAGGAAGTGGCCTGTGGAAGGCACAAATTGTACAGCACATCTGTTCTAGTGATGATATCTTCATTAAGAATTCTTTTTTTTGAGAACTGACATCTTGCCTGAAACAAAAAAACCCAAACAGCTGGTAGGTGAGGATTGCTTATGAATGTTTCTAATCTCCTGTAGACCCCTTGTTGTAGGGATAGTTGTAATATAAGTCACAATAGCAAAAGTAACAATTCTTTCAGAAAGACCACCAGCAGCCTCTTCTAGGGATTTTGTAATAAATATTTTTTACATGCACAATGGCAGCAGTGCTAAAAAGTTTTCTAATTTCCTGATTGTTTCTAGGAGCTCGAACCACAAGTTGGAGAGCAGTTGCTGCAGCTTTGGGACCATATTCCTTTGGAATGAAAAAACTCAACTGATTAAGCATGTCAGATCATGAGATGGAGGTAGTTATTATTTCATGTATTGTGTTCTGGTTTTATGATAGAGGAGAAGGTCTCAACATACATGATATCATTTCAGTACTGTCATTTGTAGCTTGTGGAAGAACAGGTACACAGAGAACTAAATGTTTTCTTCCTTTTGATATTTTCTAGCTGACATTGTTGAAACATCAGCTCTAACCACTAGAACCAGCAGCATGCCTACAATACCAAGATAAGGAAGAAGGTGGCACAACAAACAAATTCCTGAAGCTCTTTGTCATTCTAGCCCTTAGCTAGCAGTGGGAAAAAAAAGAGGGAATTATGTTTGTTTCAGTGTTTCCTTGTTGTAAAAAACGTCAATAAGGTTATCCACCAGTCTTTTTTTGACTGATTTTTTTTTCTACAGTAGTGGGCAGATACTTTTTCTACAGTAGTGGGCAGATACTAGTGGTAAAGTTCCAAACTAAATTTAAAGCAATCCACCACATGTAAGTTGTTTGTGGGTTTAAAATAGCACAGCAGACAATTTACATAAAGCATTCTCAATCCAGTAAATGTATGAAAGAAGCCAGTTTAATGTTAATCATTCTTGCAATTTGATTAAAATAAATAAATTGAGAATAGATGTCTCCAAATATGTTGGGAGATTCTGTATTGTTTGTGAACTTCTGTATGCATAGTACAAGAGAGAATGATATATTCAATTACAAACAACTAGACAGCTGGAGAACACTAGTTTTTGAATTCTAGTTTAAGTACAGAAAGGAAAGAAGTATGAGACTTTTTTGAGTGTGGATTGATCCAGTGGTATTTCCAGTTTCAATGTTTTTGCCTGTAAAAATACTCACACTTTGACAAGCTGAAACAATCTTTCAGAGAGGCCTGTGGCCAGATGGTATTCTAATAGTTCAGTAACTTGAGCATTGTTATAAGATTTCTACTTCTTTTATAAAAAATAAAAAATAATTACCAGTACATTGGCACCAGTTGCTTCATCTTTCAATGTAGTCTTCAATTTTTCTTTCTATACCTTGTCTTTCAAGTTTGTTTCTTTCTTCTGTACTACTGCTTTTTTCATTTATTGGGCTTTTCCTTAGTCATTAACATACTGTAATGTAAGGCTGTTGTCAATTCATTCTGCTCACTGTCAGCGGTGTTGCTCATTCTTGAGTTAAAATGAGAACTTTTGCTGCTTCTGAGCTTCTACTTAGTTTCTCATGCCTTAGGATGATGTTCTCATAGTTCAGACTATCCCATGTATTCATTAACTCTGGCACAGCATCATTAGAAATTTAAGTTAGACCTGAAACAGGCTACTGCAGGGCCTTGTGCAGTCAATAAAAAAGCTGCCAAGGATATGAATGGCTGTGAAAGATAAGAAGACGAAAAAGGTATCCAAAGATTTAAAAGAAAAGGGATCTTTAGGCATTAAAGAAACAACTTAAAAAATATATGTATAATATGTTTTCATCTTGAATCTAGAACTGAAGACTCACTTGCACCAAGTAATGTTCTTTAAAATCCATCTCTCTCATTTTTTTTTTCCTAGGGAGACATTTATTACTTGTTTAGCACCCTATTTAATTTATATAAAAATAGTAAATATAACCTACAGGAACCCTGCTCTTAGAAAACAGACAGATTTTTGGCATGTTGCTACTTCTCTCTGCCAATCAAGATGCAATAATTTCATAAACAGGCCTAGGACATGCTTGTCATGTCCTCTCTGACTGCTACCTTTTCTCTCCACATGATCAAAATGGTCATTGCTGTTCATTAACATGGCATTTGGAGGAATCCTTATTGAAAGGACCCTAAGCGGTGAACTTATTTCTTTGTATGAGTAAAATCTGGAATGTGTAGTTTTTTCCCTAGATCTGAAACTGATGGAAGGGAGGCAGAAAATCTGTACTAAAATGTTGAGCTTCTCAGTGTTCTCATTGAACAAGATACTTGGCATAAACTGGATTTTGTGGACTTTGCCTTTCTCTATCCTCCAGTTTTTGGAGTTTTTTTAATTGTCTTCATGCTGTCAAATAACCTGTATGAAAAATTTTGTAATGAAACTGTAGATAAAAGTTTTTGTATTGATCTTGCTTGAAGTGGCTCTGTAGTTGTTCTGCAGTCTCTTGGAGCATTCCCAGTTGTCTGTGGGGCAATTGGGATGTATCTATTTACTGTTTAAGGGAACCATTAAAGTTTGGGTTTGGTTCACATCTGCTGGTGGAGGGAAGGTGCTGAGTAACAGAGGTAAGACAAAATAGTGTCTCTGGGTTTGGAAGATCTTAAGAACCTCCTTGCTTTAATTTCAAGTGAGGATAAGTATAGCATGGAACTAAGATCCAGATCCAAACTGGAGAGAAGCTGAGTTACACAATGGTTCCTGCTTGTCGTGTTCATTAAAATAGGTGTTTGTCTTTCCTTTACTTGCCTGTAGTCTGTGAATCCTGCTGCAGCTGGGCTTTTATACTTTGTTTGGCTGGATTACAGGTAATTAGTACCAAATGCAGAAGGGATAGATCTGGCTGACACACTGCTTCTGGAGGCCTTAAATTAGAGAAAATAATCAGCTGTGTACCATTTGGTGGTGATCCAAGGCCTAAATGAAGTGTAATGTGAGAAGTGGCCTACTGTGTTAGGCAAAAAAAAACAGACCTTCTTAGAGAGATCTGGTGAAAGCTTAATACCTGATAAAAGTTCCTCAGGATTGTATCAGGTGTAGAAAAGGGTACCAGATCCAACTGGGGAGTAATATCTGGGAGGTAGTCCAAATATTTAGATCCTGATGGTTTCTTGTGAGGGATGTTTTCTGTGATATAGCACCAGTATTTGATGCAGGTCTCCTGGAATGTACAACAGCTACCTAGCTGCTGGTCTTCAGCACGTGAGAAGGCTCTGTCTGGGAGATGACACTGATCCTTCTCACACTTCTCAGGGCCTGGCAGAGGTGTCCTGCTGATGTTCTCCTCCATGTTGGGCAAAGACATTTCTGGGTCCTGCTTGCCCAGGGGAGCTGCCACAGGCATGCTGTGTGCCTGATCCTGTGTGGCAGCTGACTGCTGGCTGGGCCTCTGGATCCCAGTGGAGACCACATGGGTGACTTGTACAGGAATACAGCACCTGTGTGCTGTGTATGTGTCATGGGATGAGGTGCAGTGCAGCCCCCAAGCCCTAAGAGCTTGTGGCTGTGCCTTGCTCGCTGTGGTTGCCCCAACAGTTGGGGATCATGTTCTCCTCCATTGGCCTCTCTGTGGTCCTCTCCTGCAGGACTGGTCCTGGAGATACCCAGAAATGGGAGGAAGAAAACTTCTTGAGACAGAACTTATATTAGTGTCCATGGTGAAACCACCCCCTTGTGAATCCCCCCTGGAAGGAAGCATCCAATACTCGTAAATGCTGGTGATCAAAAGGAACAGCAAAAGTGACATGGTCTGCAAAACCTCACCAAGTTTTATTAGAAACTAACACACTTGGCATGGAAATTGCTATGTTTATGTTAGTCCATACCCTGTCCTACACACAAGGCAGAGGGTTTGGGAGAGAGGGCAGGTGGATGGGAAAGCAGAGAACAAAATATGAATTAAACAGAGGGAGGGAAAGAAAAAAAAAGTGCGTGAGAGACCACTAGTTCTGGTTCTAAATTACACACTTGGCATGGAAATTGCTATGTCAGTCCTAGCCTACCCTATATACACATGGCAGAGGGTTTGGGAGAAAGGGGTGTGGTGAAAGAGGGAGAAAATGAGAGGTGGATTAAAGAGAAGGAGGGAGAGAGAAAGAAAAAGGGAGAGAAGAAGAGACCAGCAATCCTGGTTCCATCATCAACCCAGATGATGGGATGTCGTTCCTGGTTCTGTCATTGATGCAAATGATAAAATAGATGCCCATGGTCCTGTAAGCACTGCCCAGGATTTAGGGGCTTCCTTTCTATGGGTAGGTTTCCCTGCTTGGAAACCAGGTTTCTTGCTTTGTATGCCAATTAATTGTCATGCACAGTCCATTTTTTCAGACCTTTCTGGAAATAGGTCAGAGGCTTAGTGGTGGTTCTTGCATGGTCTTGACTCTGCTCTACAGCCTAGGCTCATTTCTTGGCTTTATTCTTACTGTTTTGCTGTACTGTGTTGTGTTTACCTTCAGGCACTAGGACAAGGATGTTTGTCCCAGAGAAGTGGTGTCCTACCTCTGCATGGCCCCCTTCTCCAGTCACAAGTTGTTCTTTCTCATGTGCAGTTATTACCAATAGTGCTGGATTCCTCCCAATAGCTCTCACATTTTTT
Organism: Calcarius lapponicus; assembly: GCA_039654755.1. Classification (NCBI taxonomy): domain Eukaryota; kingdom Metazoa; phylum Chordata; class Aves; order Passeriformes; family Fringillidae; genus Calcarius; species Calcarius lapponicus. The sequence goes on along the minus strand of CM077481.1, from coordinate 58,178,204 downwards.
TACCAGGAGTCCTTGTCTGACTCCACAGCTATGCAGTTACCAGTGTTTGAGACACAAACACAGTGTGGACCTGTTCTCTTCTGGCATTCTCCACCTGTGTTGCTCCTGTGGGATGCTTAGCAGGCTCAGGGCAAGCCAGCATCTCTGGAGCCTTACCTGGTGCTGGCAGCGGGCCACTAATGCTTAGGGCATCCTGCCATGCAGGCAGAGCAGCGCTCAGAACCCAGAGTGCCCACCTGAAGTGGGAGGGATGCTGGCTGTGGACAGCCTGAGCCCTGCTGAGGCCATGGGCTCCCCTCTGGCCGCCCTGTGCTGGCCCCTTGCCGAAGGCCTGTGCCTCGCAAGGGGTGAGCCCCTCGTATGCAGGAGTAGTGAAGCTTTGGCCTCTGTCCCTTTGCGCCTGGGCTGGGTGTGGCTTGCCTTCCCTTTTGGACAGTTCTTTGTCACCTCATGCATAGGACAGGTTATGGACTCTGCAGTCTTCCCTTTGCTACAGCTCTTGCTTGAGATTCCCACTTACAGCCATAGAAAATATAATTGACAGAACTCCAGAATGGGGCCTGGAATTGAACTTTATTGGCAGGAAAGGCATAAATATGATCCTTCCAGTGCATTTCTAAGCAGAAGAATTTGGGAGAATAAGCTTTAGCACACATTTAAAGAGGCAAAGCATTTATGAATATTCTGAAGTGAATTTCCTGAAAAGAGACCATTTTGTTGAGGTGATTCTTCTCTGATTAAACTGACTGCAATGTAGTTTCATTGTCTGAAATACTTTCTTGCTTTTTGCACAGATTTGTGTGGCTCCTCTGTGTTAGTTATAGCTGTGTTCATGACACAGTGACAGGTATGTGACAAACAATGTGTCTTTAGAGAAACGTTCTAGGGAACAGTTCAATGTGGGTGGCTTTTAAATGTGTGTTATCTTTTGTTATCTTTTACTTTATTTAGCTCAACATAGCAATGACATTTAATTGTATATGTCTCTGAACACATCTGCAAAAATTTGGTCTGTTTCCTTTTTTTTTTTTTTTTAATATTTAGAAAATATATACTGAGTTAGTCTTTATTTTGTATTTCTACCTTTTAAAATTACTCCAAAGGTGAACAGAGTATAACTGGAGTGGTGGTATGGTCTCACAGAAAGAAACACTTTAACAGTGATTGCAATACTAAGTGATTTGCTTGGGAGAAGCTTATCTACAAATGAGACCTCCATCTTGATTCTTAGGTATCTCAGAGCCAAAAAAAATATTCCGAAGAAACGTACCAATTGGACTATATGAGATGCTGGTAAAAATGGGGTTTAATTCTATGATGTGTACTGGCCTTGTTTTAGGGTATAACATGTAATCAGAATGCTATTTCCACTTAATAGTTGTCACTACTGGGAGGATTTTCCTAAAAACGTCTGAATTTCCTCTTTCTTAGTAGTTTACATGTAAATTTAATTCTAATTTTATCTGATATTAATGAAATAAATTGATCTGAGATAGTGTCAGCTAAAAGGATACATTTTCTTATCCAAATAATATTGTTACTTAACTATTATTCAATTAATCAGTCTCTAAAAATATTCTTATGTTACTTTAGAGTGTCCTATTCAATCTTCCTTAGGAACTGTTTCCAATGTAAATAAAAAAAGAATTTTTCTTCACTTAAATTTTCTTTTTTTCTTCTCATCAGCCTTTTGTTTTCGAGTTCTAATTAGCTTTCTGGAGGCTCCTGTAAGCACAGATGATCACTAGGTGGTGATGTTCTGCCAAAGAAAAGCTTAAAGTGTTGGAGCTACAGATTCGTGAGTAAAGGATGAAAAGGGCCAGAGAATGTAAAGATTACAACTATTTAGTTATTGCAGTTTCTTCTTTATCATTTTGCAAAATTTGTAAGTTCAGAGGGAAAAAATCCTCTTTTCTGGTTGATTTATTTCAAATTTATGAATTATTTGTTATGAACCTTAACTTGAGTAATGGCTTTGTACATGAATAATTACATCTTCCTTCATCAGGCAATTGACACTACTGCTGTAAAGATCTTGGGAAGGGTGGTGGCACCTGATACTGCATTTTCAAATCTGAAGTTTAAAAGCATGCCTGGAGTTGATAAGGGAGTAAATAAGGTGCTGAGATTGACATGTAGTTATGAGACATTTCTGCTTTCATAAATGTATTGGCTTTGTTATATGTTTTCATAATCTGTAAGGACATGCAGAAGTGTTCCTTAAAACCTGGATGGTCCTCCCTTAAATAAGAGGATAATTGTTCCTTACGTCACAGGCAATAGTATAAAGGGTACTTGAACTTTCAGAATAATCATCTTTTGATAATTTTAAAGCAGATGTTAAAACCTCTTTGATTTTGTCCCAAATACCAATTTCTTGTTATCTCCTAAAATTTTGACCAGATGGGTCGAATTTGCCTTTCCAATGTATAACAGAAGTCTTGGTCTTTACTTCTGTATTAAAAAGAAGCAGAAAAGACATATTTAGTTCTCTTCTGTCTGGCAGTTGCTGCTTGCAGCTTATGTTATGAAACTTGCAAGAATACAGAGCACCTGTATGCTAAAATAAGTGAATTCAGTCATATCTGCCTTTGATATGTGCTTCTCTGCTGCATGACTCTCCTTTTCCAGCAAATACAAATACTTTCTTTAGTGTGACTACCATTCCTACTTCTGCAAAGTTGTTTGTCTTTGCAGTCTCCTTAATGTAGATTAAGAGGGAGCAGAAACACACTGGAAGCTATGAAATAATATAAGAATCTTTTGGGTTATCAAGAATGTTAATCTATGAGCACAGTATTTTGGACTGGATAGGCACAAGGGCAAAGAAATAGTCTCCGTAGTCTGCAGCAACCTGTTTTAGGAGTTATTACACGTCTTTGAGAATTGTGTATGTGTGAAATGGTAAACCAAAATTTTCCACCCAGGTCCTGTTCCTGCCAATTACACTCCAAAACAAGTTTCTGAGGTCTGATTAAATAAAAATAAGAATTTAATTTTCCTCCTTTGCCTCTTCCCCCAAGCGTTTTTAGGGACAGTGAAAAACAAATGCCCAAATAACTTATGGCTACCCACCAACTCATAAACAACACAGTCAGTTATGAAATGACCTCTCCAATAGAGGAAGGAGAGGGAAAGGCATTGGTACAGGTAGATGCAAAAAGCTCTTCCAGGTCTAGTGATATCTCTGAGGCTTGTGGGGTAAAAAATAAAATAATGGGCATTTTTATACCAGCAGAGTAAATGTCTGGTGCAAATGCAACTCATTCTCACAAACAAGTCAATACAGTTTATTTCATTTGTGGCAGTAGTAACAAGCTGTGTCAGCATAAGCAGCCTTGCTGTGTAAGCTGTATCTGTCCTGTGGGGGTTCATTAACTTTGCTGTAGACCAAGCCTTTTAGAGGAGCTTCTTGCTTACTTACTGGCAACACACAAAAAATGAGAGAGACATTAGTGACTTCAAATTTTCATCTGATTAATAAGTTCTATATTCATCCCTTAGAAATGTTGTGACTATTCCAGCATTCTGTAGATACTGATGAAACACCCTAATATGGAGGTGGCTCTTAGGCAAAAATCAAACCACACTGTGATAGCTTGCTTTTTTCACAGCAGAAAACATGCACCCTGTAAGAAGTTCCACAACTCTTGCTGCCCCACCTGAAAGCTTTTGTCTGTTTTATGCCATGTCTAATCATGCTGCAAAAGGAAAATCTTTCCAGAGCAGAAAATACTATTCTATTACTGATCATATCTTGAAGACACAAGTGCTGTTAGAGGGGCAAAACCATCCCAACTCTATAATATTTAAATCTTAAGAAACTGCTGGACAATCAACAGGATGCTATGCAATTAAATTAGGAGAGTACTATAAAGATGCCTCTGTTTATTACACATATTTTTAATTTCATTGTCTCATTTTAGAGTCAAGTAAAAAGTTGTATCCAACATAATAGGGGGAAGCTTGTCCATGAGCTTACCTGGATTTATCAGGTCCAGAGGATGAGTCCTTAGCATTGCTGGTGAGAGGAGCATTTAGCAGGAGTCTGTGATTATCCAGCACATTTTTTCATTTAACCAGAAATATTTAATAAGAAAGTGAAGTAGCACATTCTAGCACATTCCTCTTGCAATAAAACATTTTTCAATCCACAGGCTGCTGGCATTTAGTCCTTTGGAAAGCTAATAACCTTTGAAATGTCGTCATTCATAAGGAAACCCTGTTATATTTTCTGAAAAAAAAATAGGTATTCAGCTATGCTTTCCATATTAAATATTAGGATTTGGTTGAGAAAACAGGATTCATATTTATATTTGAAAACTGTGATTTCTCTGTAAAGGTCTCAATTCTGTAATAACATTTGAGTTTTATAGATTTTTAATGCTGCCACTTAGGAACTTTGCAAACTCCACATCTAGAAAAAATGTGCATAATCTGTAATCATGGTAATCTTTTAAGTTAATTTTGTTTACCCCTGACAGAAAGCCAAATTTTAATATATTTAATTATGCTGCACTTCTTTTATTGTGAACATTAGGAGGAAAACCACAATTTAAGCTTTGAGACTCCTGCTTGTACTCTCAGTAAAATAGCTGTGCTTCTCTTATAGAAAATAATGGTAGATCTCAGTAACAGCAATATTCTTTGGGTTGTATTGCAAAGTAATAAAATGCTGAAGCCTGTTAACTCTGTTGGTGATGAATTCAGAATGGCATCCATTCTTTCAACATCTAACTGATCCTACTTTTGGGTGAAAGGAGATTTTGGGCATTCAGTTAACTTCTGGAACTGGAAACAGCTATCAACAGCATTCTAATGCCAGAGTTGTGCACAGGTAACTGCTTTTACTTCAGTATTTTTTGTTATCTTTTACTTTATTTAGAGTAAAAGAGTAAAATTACTGCCAAATATCAGTCATAAGGTGCTTTTCCTTCTGCTGGGTGAGTAGTGGAATTAGCATAACAGTTATTTTACTTAGTTTTTCTAGTTTGGAAGATTTTCATTCATGAAGACCCCAAGAGATGTCTGTGCAGTTAAGCCATTCCAGTAATGCCAATCCCAACCCCAACGAGGTCATTGTGAGGAGCCTGTGTGTTCAGGGGTGTGCCCACAGCAGAGCTCTCTGGCTGCAGCAGGAGAGTGAAATCAGCATCAAGTTCTTCAACTTGTCAAAACCCACAAATATAGTGAAGGGGTAGCATAGCCTCTTTGCTGACTGGGAGGAGAAACCTTGTGCTACAGTTTACAGAGGCCAGATTTTGCATTTGAGAAGGGCACTTTCTTTGGGTTCAGGATCGATACACCTCTTAATTTCATGCCTTTTTGTGTGATTGTGATCAGGTGATGGTACCTCTGTCCTTTGATACTTCAGAACTTGGAACTGGTGATAAAAAGGTAAAGAGTTCTTCACATCAAAAACAAACTGTGTTTTGCACAGCTAATTAAGGTAATTAATAGAGGGATTTTAAGGATTACGACCATCCGGACATATAGCAAAAATACATGGAGAAGAGTTAAGGTCACTCAGCTGTAATGAGATAGTGTTCTTTAGGTATTATTTTTAATAAGCTGTGCTGCCTTGAAGGTAAGCCAGCAGGAGAAGTTAACCCCGCACAAATACCTTGTAAGAGACTTTAAGTCAAAGTTAAAATTTAATAGAAAGGTTACAATAAATGCAATGAATACAGAAAACTGGCTTAAAACCACAGGATACAACGTGGCCCCTTAATCAGGGTGGTGGTCTCAGTCCAGTTAAGCAGTGGTTGTGGTGCTGTTGAGAGATGATTTCAGTCTTGTCAAAAGATGTGGTCCTGTGGAAAATCTGGTCCCCCTCCAGATGTCCAGTGGTGGGTGGTTGTCCTGAGCCACAGATTATATACAGGCAGGGAGTGTTTGGTACCTCCCCCAGGGTGGGCATTTTCACAATGGAATGATGTCTTCCTATGAGCCATAGAATGTTATGGGGGGGGGGGGGGGGGGGTCTTTGATGGCTCATTGGCAGAGATGATCCCCCTTAAGGATCATCATGTGAAGACAAAGAAAACCTTACACCCAGCTCATATGTGGGATGTACATGGGACAGCTTCTGCAAATGGCCCACTATTAGCAGTTCATCAGGAATAATGCCGAAGGGGGTGGAATGCATGCTTTGGCCTACACCCATATTGGTACTGTTTCTCATGTAACCACAACATAAGATAATAAAAGATTTTATGAGGACGAAGTGGTGTGGTTAGATCACAGAGTGCATGACACATTTTCACCCCCATTTCATTGAGGAAAAAGACTTCTAATTTTGATTTCTTTAGCTCTGATTGTAAGCTCTGTATTACCCTCTGGCCAGTAGCTAAGAGTTAAGGTAGGTGACAGTGAAGGGCTTTTTGTCAGTAGACCTATGTCCTGCCTACATAGCAGCAGGTGTTGTGGAGAAAAAATATTAATAAATCTGGAGCAATGAGGGGTTTTTGTCCTTAAAATATCCAAAATCTCTACTTCCTGTAGAATAAGTTTTGTTGGAGATCTGGAATGGAGAGAAGCACTCAAGTATTTTGTGTATATTGCTATCAAATTGAAAAATTGCTGTTGCCCTGCCTTCAATAACTACGCCATGTAAGACTGCAGAGCTTTTGCTTTCTGACAGTAGCAAAATATTGATGTTAGTGAGGCTTCTTTCTACGCTAAATTTCTTCTCTGGGGGGTGATCTTTTGCAGTTAGAGGTGGTACCTCTGGTACTGTAGTGATCAAATCTGTATTGACCATACACCCTATCTTTTCCATCTAGTACTTTACCTCCATGAGGCTCGCCAGTCTGTTCCACACTAAGCAAGTGAAGCAGTTCTTGCAGGATATTGTCTTGTATGGAGGTGCTGCTGCGGCAAACATAATTGATCAGGGGACTGGATTACTTTACTGTCTTGCAAAGTAGATTAAATAATCCAGAAAAATTTTTATGAATTAGCAAGGTTCAAATAGTAGTATCGCTTAATCTCTCCCTCTTGACTCTTGTAGATGAGACTAGCAGATTTTGCCTTCTGTTTCAATTAATTTTTGAAACATTATTTCTGTGTTCTACTATTTACATATTGCCAACAAAATAAACAATTGTAGTAAATTGTGCCATAGTGTTTGGTATGGGTACCAAATAAAATCAATCTCCTTTTGTAATATTTAGTAATTATAACTGAGTTTTACTTTGGGAGTCTCAAAAATTCCAACTCAATGAGATGCTTGCTGTCAGTGGTGTGTGCTGTGCTTCACCTGCTGTTTACCGGTTATCACTCTTACCAAAGCTGGGTCACATTTTCCTTTGTGTCCAATGCTTCAACCTTATGATTTAAAGTAAAATTTAGAATCAAGCTGCAGTAAAAATATGGAAGTGATTGAACATATCCAGGCAGCACTAGTCTGTTTAGTATTTAAAGTATAGTATCAGCTTTTGACCTTCTCATTTTATTGGCATAAATTTCTTCCCTTACTTCGCTGCTTACTATTAGTGATCTGAAGGTTCCCAGCTGAGTGTTTCCTCATATCTCCAATCTAAATCACATGAGGGAGCAATCCACAAAGCTGTGTGCCCACAACAGACTTTAGTGGTTTTGCTATATGAGGAGAAAATAAAAGAAAATGAAGAATTTGTTTCCCTCTGTGTCTACACACCTAGATCCAGGACACATTTTCACCATCTTCTTAAGGGAACACAAAAGGACAAAAAGACAGCAGTTTGCCTTGTTGTTGTACTTGTGGAACTACAATTAGTGCAGCAGGATGGGAGTTGAAAGGTGGCTCCTGAAATACGCTTGTGATTTCTTAGGGGCTCCAAAGGTTACCAGCACATACTCTTTACCCACCTTAGCTGGACTGACCCAAATGTCAGTTTTTCATGAAAGCAAAAAGACAAAAAGGCAGGGAAAAGGCAAAAGCCAGGATGGGGAAATGTGCTGGAGAGAAAAAGAAGGTGAAGATCTGACTGCTGCAGGAACTTGCCGGGAGAATTTTTATGCAAGATGTTTGTCAGTGAGGACGGTCGGCTTATGACTACAGGCATTCTTGTAACCTGAAAAGCTTTTGTGTTTAGTAATTGGAGACTTTTAAATTTTCTCAATGCAGGTGGATACCTTTGTAACACATAAATACCTACCCAAAACATAAGCTTTTATGAGCTTTCAGCTGCCCTGGGACTTCCATTTCTTTGTGATACCACCAGGCAAATATGCAAGGTGAGAGCACAGCACCCAGCAACTCTCTGTTCCCCACCTCGAGGAGAATTTATAAACAAGGCAACTGACATGGTGAGGAGAGAATGTCAGGACATTAGATTGCTTTTCCTGATGCCTGTCTCTTTGAGGCTGACTCCAACAAAGTGATTATTTATGTATGTTTGCAGCATGATTGGCATTTCTTCTTGTGAAACCTCAGGAGGTGCAAGTCATAATAAATGTGAGTGACAGATCTGAATTATGAAAGAAGCCAGAAATCTTTCACAGGGGTGCCAGGAAATATTTTTTAAAATACAGGATATATTTTCTGTAAGAGACTGAAAATACTTCAGTATTTAGGATAATAATTACTCTTAATATATTAATGCATTTCTTTAATGCACCAGTCCTTGCACTCAGATAGCTTGGAAATTATTCAGAGGAATCAAAATAATCTTATAAGTACTCATTTATTCATGAGTCTCTCATTTGGGTGATTCCCTCTGCCACCCCCTTTCTTTCAGTCTGCGGCAGATGAAACTGTTCAGGGTTTTATATTGCAGTGAACAGTATCACCAAGAAACAGACAATTGATAAGAGGTTGCCTGGGAAACCCTGTGCCCATTGATTTTCATTTTGCTGCATTATGTACTTGTAAGTGTAGCTATTTTCTGCCAAAAATTCCCCAGAAATTCTCCCCATGGAATCAGGGGAGTGATGGGGAAATTACTTTTTATTTTCTAGAGAGTTTAATCTTAATTTCTCATTTGATTTTTGATCATCTCTAACAACAGGGGTGTTTGATGTGTGGGGGTGGGTGGTGAAGTGGTGGAGGTTTCTTTGGAAACTACTTGCAGCAATAGAAATTCTGCTTGAGAAAGCAATATGGAAATAAACTGCTTTAAATGCAGCTCACGTACAAAACATAGTCTCCTTGCCAATGGAAAAAACCCCACCAGCTCTCAAGAGAGCCCTGCTCTGATCAGTCTGAGTCGATTATTCCTTCAGCTTTAATAATTCAAACTCCCTGTATGCCTTACAGGGAGTTTTCCTCTCGCCTGGAAGACACATGATGCTGATTTGGGAGATCCCCAGTCTGCTGCTCATATTTTTAATGATAGGTTTGTTCTTGATGCTATCTTCTTAAAGAAAAAAATATCTTTTTCCTTTTAGTAGGAAAATCTGTATGGAATCTAAGAGATTTACATGGACTTTCACTCTACAGTTACTTGGGATTTTTTCCCCCAGTGAGAGGAAAAATTCAAGGTTAAATATTTAATTTATTCTAACAGTAGAAGTCTAATCAAAGTTACGATCAACCTGTTTCATCTGACCTGGTATTCTGAGCATCTTAATACCCATTGTGTATTAAGTTAGTGTCCCAAATGGTTTGTGCCCAAACTATTTTCTTGGTACAAGATTTGATGCTAGGGTACGGATAAAGAAATACAGGAAAACCTGATTCCATGTTCTGCATCTCCACTCTGCAATTTTCTGTGTCTGTGCATTCCTCTGGTGGTATTGGCAGTACTTTGCTGACTTTGTTGCTGCAAGGTTTTAGCTCTGAAAACCACAGTACTAATGGTGAAATCCCAGGAAGCCCTGCAGCCTATCTGTGGCCTCTGCTCTTCTGTCAGGATGGGTCTCCCCAGCCTCTCCTCAGAGATGAGTAACAGCAGTCAGTGTGTCTGGGAGAAGTGGCCATTACTCATGGCCACAGCATCCTTCCCTCTAGAAGGGAATTAAGTCTGACAGACAAATATGATCAAAGTAGGAAAAAAGGTGACGGTAGTGGTGGTGGAGGAGCTCTTCATCCATCAGACCGATTTTGGTAGGTCAGTGTCCTGCTGGAACTGCCACAGTGGGGAGGTTTTCCAGGGCTTAAGCACGGCACTGGTGTACTGCCTCCTGGTGCTGTCCATGTATGCTTTGCATGGGCTGTTTCCACCTGGCCACAGGAGAAGTGGCTGAATCTGCACAGCACCTGCATGTTAACAGAGGAGCTTGAATATGTGGGGCAGGAGGGAACAACTGCATTCTGTGCTCACACAGAATTTCTTCACCCACCTCGCTCACAGAGCAGCAACAGAGCAGTTCAGCTTGCAAAGCAGCCTCGGACGGAGGAGCAGGGAAATGGGGTCAGCCGAGGTCTGGGCAGGGACTTGTTTCTTCAGCTTCTCATGCTGCTATGTGCTGTTCTGCATCTGCAAAGCTCTCTCGTGCCAGTCGGGGCTCTGATACAGCATCATCCTCACTGCACGCCCTTGAAAATTTTCCACCTGGGGTGAGAACAGCAGTCAAGCGAATTCAGAGCAATGAATTGATATTCTTAGTTGCTTTTCATGTACACAGTGGGAGTGATACTCATACCTTCAGGTGACCACAGACCAGTGCGGTGGCTGAAAGCTGCTGAAACACAGTGTGACAGAGGGCCATTCCAGAAATGAGGACATCTATCTTCATCCTCTTTGTGGAGCCAATCTGCCAGTGGGGTCAAACAGTGTACCAGTAAATGCAGTACGTCAAAAGGAGAACTGGGTTCTTTCTCATTCTTTTCCTCTCTCTTTTCTTTCTTGTCCACTTTTCTTTTTCTTCCTGTAAAACCTAATTTCTTCTCCTAAGACTGCATTTCTGCCAAGCACTCACTTTCCTTTCTGTCAAAGGGTGAAAAGAATCAAACCTCAACTTTTATACCACTTACTATTATATGAGAAGAGTGGTAAAAGGAAAATATTTATATTTCAAAAAGCTAATAGTACAGAATGTAAATACAGCTGACTGCCAAATTCACTTCTGTTGCTATGCGCAGATTTTGATTCAAGGTTACACAGCTCCAAATACTTCCCTGAAAGAAGTGATACTTTTAGTTGTTTCAAGTCCTTGTTTTCACATAGCTGTTACTTCCATTTATCCAATTTTTTTAGCATACATTTTCTGCAATAGATATATATTTGATTTCTTCTTGGCAATGAAGCAATGAAAAGATTTGGTTTCCATACAGATATATTACATCTTCCAGGAGAATTTCGAATTGCTAGCAACATTGCTTAAGCACAGAAATTCGTTTAGTAAGACAGATTTATTGGAGCAGTACTGAATTAGTTGACATAATGTATAACCCACAGTTTGATATTGCCTTCTGCCCTCTCAGCTTTACCAATATTAAGTAGATTAGCTTGACCATGCAATAAGCTATGCCTGCAATTTCCTCTTTTATGGGGAGGTTAAATGAAACACAACAGAACAGTTGTGCTGACTGTGCTCATAGACTATACTTGTCTGGACAAAATACAAGTCTTTTATTTTCCATGCGTATACCCTACTCCAATGATGAGACTTCTTTTTGACATCTGTTATTTTATATGCTGTATGTTTTCAATTTACATTTCCAGTTAAGTATATTACTGCCTAGTATGTTACTAGTTAAAAAGTAACTAGGTTATGACAAACTGTTTTTACTTGAAGTGTTCTGCTTTCTCTTAATAAAATATATGTGATTAGGTTTTGTGTTATTTTGTACTCTTTTGGTCTTATTTCTCCAAAGCAGAATGTCACCTTAATTTTCGTGTTTCCAGAAGTTACAGTACTCTGCTATGGGTAAAAAATGTTAGCTAAGAATCCAAATGGTAGAGAAAAGTAGAAGACTTTAAAATATTGAATTTTGAAAAACACAGAAAAGACAGTAGGAGAGGAGATGTAAGGGGATACAAAATTCAAGATAAGAGTATAGGGGCAGCTAATTCTTCAGTGCTCAGTAGTTTTTCCTTGATAGAATAAGAATTGAACCACTTCTGCTGTTCCTGAGATAGACAGTGGCTTCAACATTTCATCAGGTCATACTATTTTACCCCATACTAGTGGTCTGCCTTGGGTTTGGGACCCAGCAAGCCTAATTTTTCTTGAATGTGGAAGACTACATTGCCAATATATTCATAACCTGAATCTGGCTATCATAGTGTAAGTTGGATAAACTTTTGTGCATCTGAAATGGAGATGAGAGTCTTTGCTGCTACTGCTGAAGTTGGACCAGAAATTCAAGTGAAGTCTTTTGCTCTGCAAATTACATATCAAGATACCAGGAAATGAGGCCCACCTAAAAAGAATTTGTATTTAGTAAAACTCTCTAACTGTAAACTGCCTATAAATGTATTTTGTGCCAAGATTTGAGTCTTGTACACTGGGAATACTGGATGTCTAATGGAAACAGACAGCAAACATTTGTAAAAGTTGACTACCACCATTTTCTATCCATTATGTTCCTCAACCGCACCCCCTAATCTTGTCTTCACTGCATTACTCTGAAGCACTGTTCAACCATAGAAAAGTGGTCAAGAAGACATCCAAAGTCAATTAAAGGTGTCTTCCTCTTAGCATGGGTCCCATTGTCCTGAGCAACCTCCAACTCTGAGCAGCTCATGTCAGGACTTCCTCAAGTGCAAACTGTCAAAGGTTGGTCCTGCCAGTGCATCTCACCTAAATTTTGGCTTTTGCGTGACTCTACTGTAGGTCTTCCCACTAGGGTTTTTACACTGATGCTGAGAATAATTCTGTTCATTTTGAGTCCAGTTTCACCCAGCTGAGACTAGTTTCCATCTCTTTCTCTGGCGTCCATCATTACCTCTTAATGGTCTTCAGGTACTTGCAGTCCTATCTGTCAAGCCTTAGTGGTGGGACCTGAGATTCGTCTTTTCCCCCAAGAAGTGAATTTTCTCACTTTCCAATGGCTCCTAGAGGGCTGTTGGGCCTTAGGCCCATAGGAAACAAATCAGACTGCAACAACAGACATTGGGAAACCCAAAGAGTTAACGATCCATGAGCCTTTACTCTTAGCTGATTGTCAAGCTGCTGAAGCCTCTCTATCTGCTCTTTATTTTTAGAAGAATTATAGTAATGTGCTTGCTCAACTATGGCTAAGATGATGTTGGTTTAAAAGTCAAAAAATGAGGATCCTGAACATCCACGCAGTGGTTCAGATTGTCTCAAAATTTGCTGTTTCTCTGGGAACGAGGCAATTACCAAGATTTGGATACTCTGAAGCTTTCAGTCTGCCCAGAACATGGTCACAGACACCCTCCAGTTCCTCTTGCTTTTGTGCACAGTGGAGGCTAAAACTGTTGTTTCACTTCTCTTTGAGGGGGTCTGTTTTACTGGGGATTTACCTAGTGTCTGGTAAAACAGCAGAAACTTCTGTTTTGGCAAAAAAGCACAGTAAATGTAAAGAAGGGTGAAATCTGTAACACCAATGAGGATGAGAAAAACAGTGGACTGGGAGACTGCAATGGATATATGCAGCAAAATTACATCAGCACAAGACAGCATCTCACTGCAGACCTGAGCATCTCTAGACAACTTATCTGTAATTTCAGAATCTCAGCTACATTTGTGCTTTATGGATTTATAACTTACATGTATATGTGTGTGGGGAACTGCCCTAAATGAGACCAGTGCTTCTAGGCTGAAAATTCCAACATATGGTACAGAGCACAGGCTCACCCTGATTACATGTTAGGAGGAAAAGGGCACTGTCAGTGACTCCACACCTCAGTGGTGAGGGTATTTGTTGCAGCCCATGGTTTTGTATTGCATGTGATACAGACATCCCAGTAGTAGTTAAGTATTACGCTGTTCTTTCTGACTCAGCACAGAAAGAAGTTACTCCAAGCATGATAATTTGCAGCTCGTGGAACTGGTTCCAAGCTATTTTCCAACCCTGCTTCTATGAGTTTTTCTTTTAGTGTCACAAATGAATAGAAGACAACAGGTTAAGGTGGTTTAAATTCTGTTTCATGTTTTTTCCAAGTAGGTCAACTGACATCATGATTATTTCTTTTATCAGATGAGGATCTTCCCATCCCATAGTAGAGCTAAATAAAAAAGGACATCTTTTCTCCATCACAATCTTTCTTATAAGAGTAGATAAAAATGAAGAGTATTTATTTAAATGCATTCTTCTTTAATCTTAGCAGAGACTTCAAAGACACTGCATCTATTACTGATACAAAATTCAAAAAAAGTACAAATCAGATGCATCTCACTTTGTAACTGCTGCTAAATCACACTAAAGCTGGGAGAGCACTATAAAATAGTAATTGTTCATCCCAAATGCAAAGCACAAGTCAGTCTGGTTGCCAGGCTCCTTCTCATCTGACCATTTTTTTTCTTTATCCCCTCACGTCAACTGCAATAGTTACAAAAAATTAAGGGACATCTAAATGGTAGAAAGAAAGCCACCTATTCCAGATATTCAGAGCAAAAATCAACTTGATTGATGATGTCCTTGTGCTGAAGGCAATGCAAACCCATTTGCAATGAAGAACAGAAAACTGAATGAGTGTGGTGCATCACCTGTGTTGTCTAAACAGCTTGTTGCAAGACAAATTACAGAAGAATAACTGACTAGGTGAAGGGAAAACGATCTGGGCCTTGGGGACAGCCATTCTTGTCAATTTAGCTGGTAATGCAAGTTTTTTCTTGTTAAAAGAGGCTTTTCCTGAAGTCCTGCATGAACAGGAGTTTTCCCTTTGGAACCTAAACTAAGTTATGAGATGGATGAAAAAAATATGACTTATTTTTCTTTACTTTCAAACAGTGCTGTACTTCAGGGTTTGAGTTATATTGATGCAATGATCAGCTTTCATATAAATAGTTCAATTGACACATGATCAGATGTCTCAATGTGTGGAAAAAACATGGTGCTTTTTTCTTTTTTTTGCTTTGGAATTTCCGTGCTTTTACAGTCATGACAGTCAATGAGCTTAATAGCCTGCACTTTAAGTATGTTCTGGGGAACAAGGACTTGCTTTCCTATTACTTTTAAATTTCACAAGGTATCTCCCCAAATTGTATCCTCATCAAACATGCTAATTACCTGTTAATCTTTTTTTGTTGACATTCACATACCGTTTTTTTTCAGCAGCTGTTTCCTTTCAAGGCTCAAGGAATCCTCATCTATTTATCTTATCTTCCTTGAGCAGCTGTTCTGCAACACTGATCAGCTACACCACCTTTTGCTGTTATCTCTTCAATTTCTGCAATATTACTCTGAAAAGAGGATACATTTTTCTAATTTTTTGAGGTATTATTATATTATATTATATTATATTATATTATATTATATTATGTTATGTTATGTTATATTATATTATATTATATTATATTATATTATATTATATTATATTATATTATATTATATTATATTATATTATATTATATTATATAGATGAAGTTGCATAAAATATCTATATAGTAGCAGTGTGGTATTTCCTGCTCTGCGCTTGATTTCTCCTCTTACACTTCTTAACACTCTATTTGCCTTTTTGAGTAATGTTAAATATTGATGTTATGTTTGCATGGAACTGTCCCAAATGCTCTAAGCTTCTTCCTGAGAGATACAGGCTAAATTAAAACCTGTAATTGTATATGTATATCATAAAGAGCTTCATCTTTTTTGATTCATGGTACTTCACAGTGATGGATGCAGAATTTCACCCATTGTTTTATGCCTAGTAAATGCACTGGAGACATCTTTAACTCATCTCAATTACTTTCTGCTCTGATACATAAGAAAAAATTCTATTACCAATAGACCCCACAGTACAGCCTTGCTTTTTTTTCCTAGTACCTGGTACAATGCTGTGGTTTGGGTTCAATATGAGAATAATGTTGATAACACACTCATGTTTTGGCTCTTGCTAGGTAATGCTTACCCTAAATCAAGGACTGCTCAGTTTGCCCATGCTCTGCCAGTGAGTAGGTGCACGAGAAACTGGGAGGGAGAACAGCCAGGACAGCTGACCTGAACTTACCAAACATAGAGTCCCATGTTCAGATTTATAAACCAGAGGGGGTTGGCTGTAAGGAAGTGCTTAGGGAAAGGCTGGGTATCAGTCAGTGAGTGGTGAAGATTTGTATCATGCATTGCTTTTTTCTCTAGGATTTTATCCCTCTCTCCCTTTTTCCCTTTCATTGCTATTTTTATTAATATTAATATTAGTATTAATAGCAGTATTACTGTATTTTCCTTCTTTTCAATTACTAAACTTATATCAAACCACATATTTTACTTTTTACCAATTCTCCCTAACCTACCAGAGGGGAGGCACAGGGAGGGAGGGAGTGAGTGAGTGAGTGAGTGAGTGAGTGAGTGAATGGAAGGTATTTAGTTGCTGGCTGGGTTAAACGAACACAGGTTTTTTTTGCGCCCAATGTGGGGCACAAAGCATTGAGATAATGGCAGATCTGACCAGAACATATTAGAACAAATTTATTATAAGCATTAATTGTATTAGTTTAATAGCTGGTTACAATATTAACCTCTTTCAGAGTTGTTGCATTTGTTCTCAGGATTGTTTTATGTAACATCTTACTTGCAGTATGTGTTCTTGTCATAACCTCCTGTTTATAACCTCCAAGGGCTGGACTAAAGTTAGCATGTTGTTGTACTCTAACACTGGCTTATGATATTACAGACCCAGTGGTCTTGAAATTAATCTGGTATGGTATTCACTGTTGCTGTCATGTCTGTACTACAGGAGCCATCTTTTGGAAACCTAGTGATTGCACATCTTACCTTTTCTCCAAGAACCAACCTATGGAGAAGGCACCTTCGCATGTTTTCTCCTTCTTCTCTAAGTCAAATGCTGTAGCATTTGAGAATTTTGAAATTCAAACCAGCATGGTGCTACTGCTAGGAGCCATGAATGTGGCTCGGATCTTGCATAGGGTAAGCAACTGCTTGTGTCTACTGCAAACCATGGGAAAAGCAATGCTGCTGCTCAAATTCTAGCAACAGACAGTGCTTGTACTCAAACCCCTGTGGCAAGCACTATCTCCTCAAACCCCAGCAACAGGTACTGCAGCTACTGATACCCCAGAGATGGGTGATGCAGCTGAACCAGAGAACAAACCCTTGCCTGTATCAGTTGCCCCTATACATGCAAAGAAATGGACAGGAAAGGCAGGTTGTTTACTACAGGAGCACAAAGTGGGGACACCACAAGGGCAGAAAGGAGAGGCAGAACAAGAGGTAACCACTCGATCCCGCTTCCCAGGTGAGCTGTGTTGTGTATGAAAATGTTTCAGCTATTGTCCAGTGTGAGCACATTGTTACCTGGCTGCTTGGATGCTGGCATCGTGGGGCCAGTAGCCTGGAATAAAATGTTAGGGAAGTCAAGCAGCTGGATCACCTTCTAGGAAAATGGGCATTGACAATGTGATTGAAAAATGAACATAAGTCCTCAGACTCTCTGAAGGTGACTCCTGTTAAATGCAAAGTAAAGGTATCCCAACAAAGAAGATGTTATGTGACACCCTGGCAAGTGGACCACAGTTGGAAGAGGTAACCCATGCCTCAGGGAATTAGCTGTGATAGAGATTACACATCTGCTTGCAAGAAATGTGCAATTACCCACAGAAACAGACCAAGTCCAGTGCACATGAACCATGTGTGGACCAGTATCTCAGCTATTAACAGGAAGCCTTCTTTTGATCAAGAGGGAGTTTATAGAAAATACACACCGTGGGGTACTATGTGTATATGGAGAAGGCATGATTAAGTGGGATGGAAAATCTACCTCAGCCCTAGAGGCATGGGTACCTGGAAGGGAAAACAATCACAAATGAGGGGTCTTGCAGAAATCTTGCTGTCCAGTCTTCAGTTACTAGTTCCCTTGGCAAAGTGGAAGGATTGATCTTCCTCAATATCACATGGAAAGGAATTCTAATCTGTTTTTACAACAACTAAGTGAGGAATTCTATGACCAGGACTAGAGGGGTCTGACCCTTGCCAGGTGGAGGAGTGGGACACGTTTTACTGGACTCTATGGATCTGATGACCTGGCCCATCAGCCCCATGGGGATCTCTAATAGACACCAGTGCACAATGTACCCTTAATGCCATCAAACTATGCAGGGAGAGAATCCATTTGTGTTTCTGGAATGGCAGGGGAATCCCAGCAGCTACTGTATTGGAGGCTGATGTCAGCCTGACTGGGACTGAGTGGAAAAAGTGCCTTACTATGATTGCCTGAGAGGCATCTTTGGAGTAAACTACCTCAGGAGAGGATATTTCAAGGACCCAAAAGAATAACAACTGGTCTTTGGTATAGCTGCCCTGGAGATGAAGGAAGTTAGGGAGCTGTCTACCTTGACTAGTCTCTTGGAGGACCTTTCTGTTGTGGGGTTGCTGAAAAACAGCTGGTGCCAATTGCTACCACAAAGGTGCACCAGTCAGAGGTTTTTGCAACTGAGACTCCATGGTTCCTCCCCATAGGCTGGTTTGCTGATGGAGAGCCAAGGGGTGATCAGCAGGACCTGCTTAACTCGTAAAAGCCCTATATGGGGCTTTTAAGGGGTAAAAAGCCCCGATATGGGGCTTTAAGTGTGCAAGTTTAACAGAGAATGGAGAATTAAAGAAGATTATTGTGGCCTTGGGGGGAAAGAAGGTCCAAGACAGTTTGTTATACAAGGATGGCTTCCTCAGGCTCAAGAATGATGCATCGTGATGAGCAAGAAATTAGGCAAAGGAGTGGGACATCTGCATGGATGAATAAAGAACTCGTGTCATTACTCAAGTATAAGCAAAAAACACACAGAAGGTAGAAGTAGGGTCATGCCACTTAGAAATAATGTTGAGAGGCTGTCAGACTAAGTAAAATGAGACAAGGAAGGCCAAGGCCCACACAGAATTAAATCTGACCAAGGATGTCAAGAACAAAAGAAAGACTTTTTCAAATACATCAATAACAGAAAGAAAACAAAGGATAGTGAGGGCCTAGAGGACCATGGTAACAGGATGCAGAGAAGGCAGAGTTACTGAATGACACCTTTGTTTTGGTCTTCACTGGCTGTGGTATTCACATTCTCTGAACAGAGAGAGACATAATTCTCTTTTCCAGGATTTTTCCTAGGGAAGGCAGTGAGAACCTCAGAGAAGAGGAAACAATTCTTATCTCTATTCACTGCTCTTGTTGTTTTGCACATGTGGAATGTGTTATGGAGATTGTTTATGAAAAGTGATTTTGGTTATTGGTCACTGGTGAAGGTTGTTTTGTTTCCTTGGCCAATTGGGTCAAAGCTGTGTCCTGGCTGTTTCAGGCAGTCACGATTGGCAAGACCAGGCTGCAGGGATCTCTGACCCAGGAGACCAGAGTAAAGGAATGTTGGAAGAATTTTCCTTGGTCAAGAAGGGTTGGGTTGGAGAACACCTAAGTAAACTTGCCATCTACAAGTCCTATGTGCAGGATGCACAGGAGTGCTGAGACAGCTGATGGACATCATCGCTATGCTTCCTTAACTTTGAAAGGTCATGGAGATCAGGACTAGTTCTTGAGGACTGAAGAAAGCAAATGTCACCCCAGTTTTCAAACAGGGCAAGAAGGAGGATGCAGGGAACTATCAGCCAGTCAGCCTCACCTCAGTCCCTGGAAAGGTGATGCAGCACCTCATTCTGGAGGCCACTTCTGTCACAGGGAGGACAAGAAGGTGATCAGGAGTAGTCAGCACGGATTCATTAAAGGCAAATCATGCTTGACCAACCTGATTGCCTTGCATGATGAAACAACTACATGGATGGATGAAGGGAGAGCAGCAACTCCAAGGCTTTTGACGCTGTCTCTAACAATGTCCTCACAGAGAAATTCAGGAAGAGTGGATGAATGGACAGGGAGGTGGATTGAGAACTGGCTGAACAGCAGATCCCAGAGTCACAATCAGTGGCACAGGCTCTAGTTGGAGGCCAGTCTGTGGTGGTATCTCCCAAGGTTCAATACTGGGCCCAGTCTTGTTTAATTTATCCATCAGTGATTCAGACAAAGGGACAGAGGCCTCCTCAGCAATTTCACAGCCAACACAAAGCTGGGAGAAGTGGCCGATAGCCCAGAGGGCTGTGCAGCCCTTCAGAATGACCTCAGCAGCCTGGAGAGATGGGCACAGAGGAACCTTCTGAAATTCAGCAAAGGCACGTGCAGGGTCCTGCAGCTGGGGAGGAACAACTCCAGGCACCAGCACAGCCTGGGGTGACCTGCTGTGAAGCAGCTCTGTGGAGAAGGAGCTGGGGATCCTGGTGGACAACAAGCTCTCCATGAGCCAGCAGTGCCCTGGTGGCCAAGGCCAATGATAACCTGGAGTGTAATTAGGAAGAGCATGGCCAGCAGGTCAAGGGAAGTGATCCTGCTTCTTGTCTTGGCCTTAGTGAGGCCACATCTGGAGTGCTCTGTCCAGTTCTGAGCACTTCAGTACAAGAGAGACATGGAGTTCCTGGACTGTGTCCAGCAGAGAACTCTGAAGATGATTAAGGGACTGAAGCATTTTTCTTATGAGGAATGGCTGAGGAAGCTGGGCCTGTTCAATGTTAAGAAGAGATGACTGAGAGGGACAACATCATTGTCTGTCAGTATCTGAAGGAAGGGTGTCAAGAAGATGGACACAGCCTCTTCTTGGTGTTGCCAAGCAGTAGGACAAGAGGCAGCAGGCAGAAAAGGATGTACAGGAAGTTCCACCTGAATATGAGGAAGAGCTTCTTTACAGTGTGGGTGACCCATAATGCAACTGGTTACCCAAAGAGGTTGTAGAGTCTCCCTCACTGGAGATATTCAAGAACTGTCTGGACACAATCCTGTGCCATGTGCTCTAGAAATGTCCTGCTTGCATAGGGCCCTTGGCCCAGATGACCCACTGTGGTCCCTTCCATCACTACCTACTCTGTGATTTCATGATTCCATGATTCCATGATTCTGTGATTCATGCCATCACTGACTACGGCCATACCAGACATGCTGGAACCTGAACATAAGAACTGGTAAAAGTTAAAGGTAACCCAGTGGTACCAAAATTTAGATTGATGATGCATCTTTCTCAATCCCTTTGACAGCAGAGTGGAGACCACAGCCTTCACTTAGAGGGGTGTCTAGTACAGCTGAAATCACCTGCCTCAGGGTGGAAATGCAGCCCAAACATCTCCTATATACTGACCTAGGCAACTTTGAATACCAAGAGACAAGAAAGGTAATGTGTTATTAGGAAGTGCTGGACCTGGTATGAAGTAAATGGTATGGAATCAGGGGTGGATACTATCCTTGTTTTGGCTGTGATGGACTTTGTTTTCATCTTAGTAACTGGTACATGCTGTGTTTTGAAATCAGGATGAGAATAATGTTGATAACACAGCAATGCTTTTGGCTGTTGCTGAGCAGTGTTTATTCTGAGTCTACGACTAATCAGTGTCCTATTCTCTGCCAGTGAGCAGGTGCCCAAGAAGCTGGAACCGACCATGGACAAGACAGCTGACCTGAACTGGCCAAAAAGATATTCCATACCGTAGAACACCATGTCCAGTATATGAATGAGGGAGAGTTATGTGGAAAGGGGCCAAGTGCTTTCTGGGTTAGGCATCACTACTGTTCACTACTGTTCACTACTGTTCACTACTGTTCACTACTGTGGGTAGTGAACAATTGTATTGTGCATCACTTCTTTCTCTTGAGTTTTACTCTCTCCTTTTCTTTAAAATTATTATTATTGCTATTGTCATCATTACTATTATTGTAATTATTGCTATTTTTGTCATTAGTATTATTATTTTGTTATTGGCATTATTATTTGTTATTAGTAATATTAGTATTATTGCTATTCTTGTCATTAGTATTATTTTTCTCATTAGGAGTATTATTAAACTTTATTTTGTTTCAATAATTAAATGTTCTTATATTAAGCCATGAAGTTTAGGTTTTTTTCCTTAGGCTGCCCTTCCCTCTGGAGGAAAGGGGAGAGATCAAATGGATGTGTGATTCTTAGTTGCTGGCTGGGGTTAAACTATGATACTTGGCCAGACAGAAAAGATGCCAGCTTTCTACCACTAATACCACAGTTTCTCTGCTCACTGCATGAGAATAATAGACTGGAAGCTGCTTAACTTTGCTATTATGTCTTATCCAGATGTTCCTCATTTCCCTGTTCCTGTGGTCTGCTGCTCTTTGTCCAACTGCTGCTTTTGGAGCCCTTCCCCTGCAGTTCACAGGGAAAGGATGTACATGTTTTGAGAGTGAGCAATGTTTTGCTAGTTTTAAATACAGCTGGCAAGCTGAAGCACATTAGTCCTACTAACATAATTAGAATTATGAACAGCCACATTTGATATGTGTGTCCTAAATCAAATCCTTCTCTTCTCTTTGAGTTCACTTGTCTTCAGAAATCACTGATTCCCTTGACACTTCTTTTCAAACTATGACATCTGCCTGTAGGCACTTGTTCTTCAAAGCAGTAACACCACCAGCATTAAAGGATTACTAACTAATAAGCAGAAGTATGTAGTTGAAAGGGAATTCCTCTCTTTTGAGTGTTCGCACACATCAATGCATTCTCCTAGGGAAATTATTAAATTGTTTTTCTGCAAGGCAGATAAACTAATAATCACTGTAATGTTATAAAGTAAAACTTTTATCCAGAGGACTTCCCTCCTCTAACTTCTATATCACTCTTCCATCACATCTTACATTCAAGAACCTTAGAGAAGTTTGCAGATAACAATAATTTCCTAGCAGTGCTGAGAGCTGTGGGAGATTGGACCTTACACTACGGGTGATGAATGTAAGGTACAGGAGAAATTATTTAGTAGGCATTTATCAGAAAACGGAAGAAGAAGAAACAGGCATTATATGGCCTAACTTAGTACATACTAGGAAGGTCAAGAATCTCTCACTGGCTTCCGTCTGTCCAAATGGCCAGGACACACCTTCTATGCCTGCACAATCAATTTGACAACACAAGAAAAAAACTGAAACCCATTGCCTGTGCTGTGTACTTAGATTCTGCAGGATGAAGAACCTTCACAGATGCATTATGACTGAGAGACTTGAAACAGGTAGTGCTGCTAAGCTTCAAGTAAAGTGCAGGGCTGGACTCTACAGCAGAAGAAATGTTTAGCTATGAAAGGACATCAGCAATGCACAGACTAAATAAAATGATTGGCTACTGCTGAGCAGCAGCATAAATAAATGCTTTGGTCACCTGCTCTGTGGACAGATCACAGGATTATATATCAAAGAGTTATGTCTGACCACTTCATGAAAACCAAGCTTGGAGCCTTGACAATTTCCAGTGCTTTCCACCTTCTTTGTGAGGAAGATACTCATCCATATCCAATTTGAATTTCCCTGATGCTTAAAGCCATTCCCTCAAGTCTTTTTAGCACACACAAAACAGAAGAATTCAGCATCTCAGTCTATGCTTTCCTTCATGTCAAAGGTGTAGAAACAATGAGATAATGTCTCAGCCTACATTTCAATAAGCTGGACAAACCTAACATCCTCAGCTGCTCTCTAGTCCTTTCAACATGTTTGTTGCCCTCTTTAGGACACATTGTAGTTTTGTTTTAATTTTGGAGAACGCAAAACTGCATACAGTACTCAAGATGAGGCTGCACCAGTGCTGAATACATTGGCACAATAATTTCTTTTGGCCAGTTAGCTATACTGCACTTGACATACTCCAAGATACTGTTGGCCTTTTGGCTGCTAGAGCAGACTGTTCACTCCCATCAGAACAACCACTGACCAAAACTCCTCTATCCCTTCCTACAGTGCTCCACTTCAGAATCTGGTTGCCCAGTCTATACATGCATTTTCTGTTACAGTCTCCCAGGTACAAAGTGAGACATGCTGTTAAATTTTATACGGCTGGTGATCTTACAGCACTCTAATCTTTTAAATATCTCTCTTTGTAAGGCATCTCTACCCTCAAGGCAACCAGTTTCTCTTCCTAGTTTAGTATTGCCTGCAAACTTAAAGTGCATTTCACTTTTGTGTCCAGGCATCTGACATAAAAAAAATATAAAAGCACTATGCTGAGAGCCCTGAAAACACCACCAGTGTCTGGCCATGGCCAAGACTTACCCCCTTTACTACAGGTCTTTGAACACAATCCTTCATCCAATTTTTCAACCATTATATTGTGTATGTGTCCACCTGTATGCTCGACATTTTGTCCAGAAGGGTAACGTCAGAGACTGTACCTAAAGCTCTGCTAAAAATAAAATATCCCACATCCACTGCCTTCCCTTTGTCCACTAGACAGTAACCTTAAGAATGCATGCCCTTCAGGAACACATCTTGCCTTTGATTGATGACTGCATTGTCTTTCAAGTGTTTTACAAGAGTTCCCAGATAACCTACACAACATTATCATGAACTAAAGTGAGAATGATTAAAATTAAGTTTTGGCCACATGA
Organism: Calcarius lapponicus; assembly: GCA_039654755.1. Lineage (NCBI taxonomy): Eukaryota > Metazoa > Chordata > Aves > Passeriformes > Fringillidae > Calcarius > Calcarius lapponicus. The sequence goes on along the minus strand of CM077481.1, from coordinate 58,153,783 downwards.
ATTTTCTCCCTATTGTGTCAAACAACACTTCTGTTGTGGGGGCCCTAATGGGCCCCTGTGCCCCACTGGCTTCTTCCCTTGTCCCTGTGCCCCACTGGCTTCTTCCCCTGTTCCTGTGCCTAAGCTCCTGGGGCCCTCAGGCCCTTTTCTCTGATTGGGCCTTACCTGGGTGCTGTGTGGGGACTGCTGGGAAGCCCCGGGGGGAGGGGATTCGGACCTTGGAGGAGGACGGGGTCGGAGGCACAACACCTATGCCGCGGCTGAATTAAACATCTATGGACATTGTGCAAAAGTCTCTTCTGCTTCTTTACCTGGACTTTCAAGCAGCATTTTTATGAAATACAACAGATGGCGCCCAACGTGGGGCACGAACCCACGACCCTGAGATTAAGAATCTCATGCTCTACCGACTGAGCTAACCAGGCAGGTGGACCCCTGCTGCCCAAGATGGCGCAGACCGCATGGCAGGAGCCACGGGGTGCCCCATTCCGCCCCCTGCTCCCCACGCCCCCTCCGACGGACGCGGTCACCTGAGTTGCTCCACAAGACATAGCGGGAGTGGCGTGAGTCGGAGCCCTTCAGACGGGGCTGCCGCCGCTCCGAGCCGCGCTGCGGCTCTCCCCCTCGCGGAAAGCCCGCAATCACCCCGCCGCCGCCGCCCAGCAGAGCCAGAGCGAGCCAGCCCATGCTCGCTGGCCAGTGCCCCCTCGAGTGCGGGCCGGTGGGACCGGCGGGCCCGGGACGCCGCGGTCATGGAGGGGCCGGACAGCCCCGCCGCGGGATGGCTCGGGGCTGCAGAGCTGGCGGAGAGGCTGCCCCGCCCACCGCCACTGCTCCGGGAGCCCCGCGCGGGCCCGCGAAGCCTCTGTCGTGGGGGGGGCGGACAGCCCCGCAGCGGGATGGCTCAGAGCCGCAGTCCTGGCGGAGAGGCCATGGCCGCCCGCCTTCTGCCACTGCTCCGAGAGCCCCCCACTGGTTCCGCCCGCGAACACCGGCTGAGACAGACGCCCGGGAGGGTCCGCCCAGCGGAGCTACCCAGCGCCGGGAGCGGGACAAACTGCACGCAGCAGCGCACCAGCATCGCGTCCAGCAACACCAACACAAAACCCCTGGCAAAAGTAAAAAAGTCCTTGCCATGAACGTTTTGGGGACAGTAAAATGGTTCAATGTAAAAAACAAATACGGTTTCATAACCCGGAATGATAACCAAGAAGATGTGTTTGTTCATCAGACTGCTATAAAAAAGAATAACCCCAAGAAATATCTCCACAGTCTAGGAGATGGAGAAATTGTAGAATTTAATATAATACAAGGAAGGAAAGGCCCCCAAGCAGCTGACGTGACAGGACCTGGTGGAGTTGCAGTTCAAGGTAGCAAACATGCACCAGACTACAAACCTACAAAATACAGAAATCCTCCACACACCTACCAAGGAAACCAGCAACCATCAAGCCCCAGCAACAGCCTAAAAGCAAGAAGAGCACAGAACATGGGCGAGGTGTCCTGCATTCGAAAGCCCATGTCAATAATGAAAGAACCTTCCAGTCTGATAAGTCCGACTTCTTCCAACACCTTTCCCCAATTCCTGTGGCCTTCCTGGCCCCATCCCATTTTTCCCCTTTCCTTTCCATTGTCCTATTACCCCCTTTTTATGATTCCACCAACTACTAATCCCTTTCCCCAGAGTTCCTCCATAATACCAGAGGGAGCGTGATTACGAGAGAAAGAAAAGAAATGTCCCTAAAGTAACCACCCCATGTTTTTCTCTTTGAAGTAATGATTTCTGTTTGGAGTTTCCAACAGGCACACCACCACCTGAGCTGCCTTGTGCAGAGTCTATCACAGCCGAAACCTTCTCCGGACTCAGTTTCCTGAAAGACCGTGCTAAAACGCCATATCCCTCCTGCCAGCTCTAAGAAATCTGTTTAGACACTGGACACTCAGAATTGTTTACATTTTGAAAGTTGTCTTATGTTTTTGTCATGTTGTGTTAATCCTTCAGAAAAGCTTTCTTAATAATGTAAAAAACGGGGAGTTGTGGGGGCCCTAATGGGCCCCTGTGCCCCACTGGCTTCTTCCCTTGTCCCTGTGCCCCACTGGCTTCTTCCCCTGTTCCTGTGCCTAAGCTCCTGGGGCCCTCAGGCCCTTTTCTCTGATTGGGCCTTACCTGGGTGCTGTGTGGAGGCTGCTGGGAAGCCCCGGGGGGAGGGGGGTCTGACCTGGGAGGAGGACGGGGGTCGGAGGCACAACACCTATGCCGCGGCTGAATTAAACATCTATGGACATTGTGCAAAAGTCTCTTCTGCTTCTTTACCTGGACTTTCAAGCAGCATTTTTATGAAATACAACATTCTGTAACCTGATCTTGCTTCCAAAGTGCATACACTTTTCCTTTCTGAAAGCCATAGGTATTTCTGACCCTTGGTAAGTATCAGTTTGGATTATGTGATCTGTTTCATTCAGTTCCTATTCAGAGTTCATAATTTGACTGGAAATTGCAGTTTTAATCTGATAACATAGTTTCTAATCTTGTCAAAGGCTGAGAATTTGCTAGAGGTTGTCTAAGCCTCAGATGTAGAAAGAACATTTTAGTTCTAGTACTATAGTACAGCATAGATTTCTGTATTGCTTGCACTTTATGGGCCTTTAAGTAAAAACATCCTTATTTCTAAACTCCCATCCACCTCTTTTAAGCAGGTTGTTGACTTTTGAGAAGAAAATTTAGGAGAACAAGGATTTCAATTTTGTATGAAATTACCACCATGCAATCAATTTTAATCTAACTCTATAAAATTATGCTTTTGTAAATGAGTCTAATTCAGAACCATTAATGATTTAAAAGCATTTGGTATTTATAGTTTTTAAAGCTCTGAAGCCATGTAAGAATTCAGGAGTTATAATAAAGCAACAAAATGGAAAACTGGCAAATTTGGAATCCTATAAAAATAAAAATACTGCATTAAAATCTTCCTGGCTTCTTTCCAGCTTTGCGGACTTTTAAAAAATAGGTTAATGAGCTATTTATTCAAATATCTCTCTGTGCCTGGGAAAAAGGGTGTCAAATAAGTTCATTTGGTATAAAACTGTTCAATTGAAAAAGCTGATAAAAGGAGATTGCATTTTTTGCATTAATGAGTACTTGAAACTTCAATATGTTTCTATGTTTAAAAGGTGTGAAGGTGCTCCAAATTCTCTTCTCTGACACAGAAGACACCTAAAATATGTTTTAGAAGTGAAAACTTCTCTGTCTAGCCTAATACACTTCTCTTGATAAAGTGATCTAATGATTTCAAAGGCGTCGAGTCTTAATAAGAGTGGAAATACTCATTAGTAAAGCAGGAGATACAGAATAGACAATAATGTCCTCGTAGTAATGTTCAGGCCAGGTCTGCCAACCTGATAGCTGGATACCTTGGCACAACTGACCTGGAGAACCCAATTTTCACCTGTTGGAGGACAAGTCATGTTTCAGATGACTGAGCAACAACATCCAGAAGGAATAGCTCATATTTACATCTGTTTACAAAGTGGTGAACTCTGTAGGCAGTGTCCTGTTCCAGAAATTTGGTTTGATAATAATGAAATCCAGCTGGGCCTGAAGAAGTTTTATTTCCCTTTCAGAATGCCAGTAAAGCCTGTAAGTGTCCTTCTGTTTCTTCAGGGGGGCTCAGGTCTATTAGGGAATAAGACCCGGTGCTATAGTGTTTTTAGTTAGGATATGAAACCCTCTATAATAATTCATTTATTTTTTATCTTCATACCTCCTCCAGTGATTCTGCAAAAATATTGGCATGCATTATTCCTGGATGCAGAGCCTAGCCTGCTTCAAAAAAACAAGGTCAAACCAGGACATCTGCTTTTGTCAAGGGAAGACAGTAAAGGCATCAGTCCAAAGTCTTTGTTAGTTGTCAAGTCAGTTGTAATGCTCTTCCCATTGCCACAGCAGTCATGAGAAGCAGCTTTCCTTTGTTATTCAAAGTAGTTATTGTGCTGGCAATAATTTACCCCATCTTTCTTTCTTTCTTTTTCTGGACATTATTTTCAGCAATGCTAGTTCTTCCTGTTGTTTTCAGACATCTGTTTGTGAACACTTGCTAATTACAACAAGCAATACCATCTCCTCACTTAGTGACACTATTTTCTCTACTGGGTGTTGGTCGAATACAGAGGAGAGGTCTGGGATCTGCACCATGAGTAATTAATGTTCATTACAACTGAGGTAGGGTAGCATCTTAGCCCTCAACACAGTGTTCCTCAAAAAACAATACAGATGGCAAACCTTCATTTCTGAGACACTGATGTGTTGCCTGTTCCTTAACTTTTGCAAGGCAGCATCACAAAAACCTTCCATGTTTTCTGTTCATCTGTAGAGTGATTACATTTTTAGTCATAAGTAAATAAGTAAAATGTGTTCAGCATACAGTAATTTTCCTTTATTCATCTGTGTGTGAAACAGATTGTGTGACTCAGTATTATTTGTATGGAAAAGATTATATCCAACTACTCATTCACACTGTACTACTCCACTTTTCTCAAAACCTAAAGGTTACAGATTTCTTTGCACTTCTTTCTTACAGGAGTAACAAATTCTGGTTTTTTTGAACTTCTTTTGGACACTACAAACACTACTTTTAACTCTGCGCACAGTACACCTATAGAACACATGTTTTAAAATTACAATTTATGTGGTGTCAATCTGAAGCCTGATTTCTGCAGATGGGAGATACAGTAAAAAAAATGCAAGTTTTCTCCATTTCTAGAGGTGGAAGAACATAGATTTATAAATGAAAACACTGTCTGCATAATTTTAGCTTCAAATGCATCTTTGAAGCTATTTTTGGAATGTTTTTTCATTAATATTTGGTAAAATTCCAGTAGTTGCGGTGCAGAAGTTCTGCTCTGCTGTTTGTTTAATTTAACTATATGACCATAATGATGAAAATGGATTGCTCCCTGAAAATGAACTGCTTACTTCTATCGGACTGCATTTTGCCTAAATTTTCAGTCATTCTGAGATTCCCCAACTCACTCTGTATAAGCAAACAGATCATTCTAATTGTTAATGAAAAAAAGCAAAAATTTGTTATCAAGCCTTCGAATTGTTACCAAAAAACCAACCAAACTCTCTGGAACCTGTTAGAGTACCAGCATAAATATTTAGAATGATTATATCCACAGATTCCTCTCTGCTAAACAATGACTTCCACAGGATTTAATAAAATTTTATTTCAGACCTACCAAAAATAAGGCTTTAATTTAGTAATTATATGGATTTTCTGAAACAAGTTTTTACAGAATATTTTTTATTTCATTCTAGTAATGGTATCATGATGACAAATAGGAAAGTTTTGGAAGTGCCTGCATTAACCTATCTTTAGGATAGGATGTGCTCTGCTGTGATGTCCTGGAAGTTCTTGGCACTGTACAGCAGTATTCATAATTAAGGCCAAACCATTACAGCCAGCTATACTCTCATGCTGCTGTAGGAAATAAATGCTCATAAACTGCATTTTTGGATCAGGTAAGAATTATGGATGTCACCTACATGAATTTCTGTAAGACCTTTAATAAGCTCCACAACATTCTTACCTGTAAATTGCAGATGTAAGGATTTTGTGAAGGAAATGACTGACAGCTGCACCCAACAATTGCAATGAGGGTGGTGAGACATTGAAGCATGTTGCCCAGAGGAGCTGTGGATGCCTCATCCATTAAAGTGTTCAAAATCATGTTGGTCTGGGTATTGGAACAATCAGGTCTAGTGAAAGTTAACTCTTTTCATTGCAGGGAAGTGGGACTATATGACCCTTAAAGGTCCTTTCCAGCCCAAAACATTCTGTGAGTTGATGATTCTATATGTAATGTATATGCCATTTGGCAAGAAGAAGGACCTAGGGTGACGGTGTCTGTAAATCATTAGGTTACAGGCATATGCAACATTCTTTATCTCTGCTACTAGCATGTCTGTAGCTGAAAATATGATGATGCCTTCCTATTAAATTGTAGGGCAGTGACATATGAGCTAATGGTGTTGCTCTGCATTTACACCCCTGCACAGAGAGCAGGATCATCTCCTTGTACTTAATCATCCCTATAATAATGGTTTATATTATAAATTCTATCACAGTTTGTACAGAGACAGATGAGCAGCTATGGATGCCTTTGGATATTAGACAATGAGTGGATATTTATCATACCAAAATCTGGACACTTTTATATTAAATAGATGTCAGTAAAGCATTGCACAGTTTATAATACTAATTAAATTGTTGTATTTTTAGTATGGAAACCTTGAAAACTACAAGCCTTGATCTATGATGAATGATGCAGTCATTTTTGTACTGTAGGGTTAATGGCTTTTCTTGCCATGAAGGGCTAATTTAAGGAAAGTTCATCCCAGACAGTCTAAGACTACTTCCTTTCCTTTCTAGAGTAGAAATATAATACCAATAAGACAGTTTTCCTGAATACTTTAACCTTTTCTTTAAGTAATACAATGACAGTAGTTATTGTGTATTATGTGGGTCAAATTTTTCCATCTTTTGGGTGGAAGGAAAACAACTTTTCCAAATAAGAATAATTACAAAGTATTGAATTCTTTCAAGACCCTGTTTGTCTATCCGTGTAAAAGCTTTATGCTTCAAAACAGGAAAAGGTAATGAGCCTTTGAGATTCCTGAGACCATGTATCAGATGGAAAAGAAGTCTTGAGTCACCTATAGAGGATAAAAGAATGCGCAAGACTTCTGATTAGTACCCGTCCACTACTGGAATGGACGAAGCCCAATTCTGCATCCTCTGTGGTACAGAAGCTTCCTAAGTATCTGTTACTCTGTGATGCACTTTTTCCAGCACATGTGCCCAAGCACATTGGTGCCTAGCTCCAACACAGACCCTACAGAGGTCCAGTTAAAGGATGGAGAGTTCTTAGATTTTCTGAACATTACTGTCTGGTGTCTATGCTCAGAATACGACTCACACACAGACACAATCTTGAATTCAGAGTGATCATGGCTGCTTTCATTTAAAAATGAACAAGTGATAAGCATCCCATTGCAGAAGAAAGATAAAGCCTGTTTTAAAGACAAAATTTCATTACTTCAGGAAGCAAAATGTATGGGAAGTGAAAAGTGGGTCAGATAAGTAAGTGTGAGGTTAGAAGTACAGTGTAAGCTTAAGAAAAAACAAAACACAAAACAATCACGAAAATTACCTAGGTAACATGGAGTAGTGTACCAGCAATAAAGAAACAAAAAACTATTGCTTTGCTGATCCGTGTTTGATGCAGTTCTTCCTGGGGTTTGCCCTGGCACACTGCTGCCTCACACTGAGTCTGCTGCCAACCAGCACCCCCAGGTCCCTTTCTGCAGGGCTGCTCTCCAGCCACTCCCAATTCATGTTTGTGCCAGGTGATACTCAATGCCAGAGGCAGTGTCCAGTGTCTGTTTTTGTTAAATTTCATGCCCTTGATGATTGCTCAGTGCATCAATCTATCTAGAGCCTTTTGGAAGGCCTCTTGTCCCATAAGAGAGTCAACGGCACCTCCCAGTTTGGACTTATCATCAAGCTCTCTAATGGCGCATTCAACTCCAGCATACAGTTCATTGACAAATATCTTGAACAGCACTGGCCCTAGAATTGAGCCCTGAGGAGCACCTCTATCTCCAGAGGCTGTCTCTAGCCACTGGTAGCTTCCTGCAGTCCTTTGAGCTATTATTCAGACAGTTCTACAGCCAGTACACCTTTACCATACTCATCCCACAGCTGAGTAACTTGTCCAGAAGGATTTTGCGAGGGACAACAAAACAAGTCTTATCAAGACCAGAAAAAATACCTCCATCAACTTCCTGTCATGCCTTAAGAGAAGGTTTCTGTATCTGTCTTTTGAGGATGTTTATGGGCGCAAAATAAGATATCAGATTGCCTCCCATTGGCCACTGTCTATGTATGTCCTTCTTTAGTTTCTGTGATTTTATGGGTCATTATCTGCTCAGTTTCACCCACCTTCTTTGTGACAGAGGTCAGCGAGAGCCCACTGCTCCATACAGGAAGATGAGTGGGATAACAGGAATAGTAGCCAGGCAGATGGATCAGGGATCCCACTGAAAAGCAGGTGGGCTGGGGCTGGGGTAAGTCCAGTTCAGGGTCAGTGTCAGAGGCAGATATCAGGGTCAGATAGCCCACTGCTACATGGTGTTCTGGGTGTGGACTCATGGATTTGGATGTTTCTGTTTTTGACAGGCATCTACTGTTGCTGACTGGATGCATTGCCAAGCTTTCGTTCCTGGCTTGTTCTTCCTCTTTGCTGATTTTTCAGTGTCTGTTGATAAAGGCTACATTTGTCACTATGGGAACATTTATTAAACAGTGGTATGACTCTTAAACTAAGGGAATCAGTAAGAACTTGCTGAAGACAGCAGATTTCTGAGAGGTAAAACTGTTTCAAACCATATTCCCAATCAGACCTTGAGTAGGTATCAGGGAACCAAGAAATAGTAACAGCTTAAACCACTCATTCTGACCTATCAGGAAGGCTGTCATATAAGTGCGTTTCTGACAGGTTTTGGAATAAACTTCTGTTCAGGGAGTTGGCTTTTCTGTCATGGCTTCTCATCCTTTTCTCTCATTGAAGGTAATGAGAGAAACTCACAGCAACTTCCTCACAGCACTTTGTCCAACAGGTTAGACATGGCCCTTACAGTGGCTTGTGAGCCATCCAGCAAAACGGGAAAAGGTACTTCAGTACAAGCACTGTTTCTCTGGTCACTAGTCACAGATTTCATGGTCTGAACAGTCACTTTCTGGAAAGAGGGGCAATTCCATACTTACCTCATGACAATGTTTTCTCTCTGAAGCTGGAGGACACAAAAATTTGGAAGTGTTATTTCTTACTCTGTGTGTCTTCAGCTTAGTTGTAAAGAAAAGTCTAATTACAAATGCTTCAGTAATCACACAGAGGATTCCATTTTATGGATGGTTGAACTGGAAAATAAAAAGTCATTACCTGTGAAATACCCTAATTAAATTCTCAATGGCATGGTCAAATGTAGTTTCTAACGTAATGTTTAAAAGAGATTATAGTTTCAAAGTATAGTTTCAAAGGTGATATTTTTTCTTTTCATGATTACCACATGTACTCTTCATTGGAACTAGAATTTTACCGGGGTTAATGTGCTCTTTCCAAGGTCAACAACTATTGAACATATGTGTGGATCATGTAGTTTCCAACATGAAGATTTTAACTGTTGCAGAAAAAACACAGAAACTGGAATTTTGGGGCAAATCTGCAGATCACAATTCTGAAATGCTGTTTGAAAAGTAGACTTATCCAACATTTGAAAGGATGGCTTGGTCTGCTTTGAAAAGTTCATTAAAATCTGGCATTTCTGCTAAAAAATTACTTTTCTGAAGCTATCAATTTGTTTTGTTATGATTTTAGAAATTGGGTTTTGTTTCTACTTTATTCTTGTTAGCAACAGAAATTCAGAGAGACATGACTGTAATCTCTCTTCCCATGTAACACCAACAGAATTATTGGGAGAGTTGTTGAAAACTTTACAAATAATTTCTGTAAAAAAAGAGAAAAAATTTTTTCATGGGTGTTACAATTGCACTGGCAATCTTGTTTGCAGAGTTCTGAGACTGAATATTATTCTGAAAAATCTTAGTTACAACAAAAGACTTGGTCCTCCTTTACATGTAAGAGAACAACAGAAAATATGGGTTTATTTGAAAATTAAGTAGAACAGAAGAAGATGATGCAGGGCAAAAGTGGCCCTTTATTTTTTAACTGTCATTTACAGAGTGACATGATCTTGTTAATAATTTTGAATAGTTATTAATGAATTTTACAGTCATTAATAATAAGAGAAGTAGTAATCATCATCATCATCTTCCTCTTCATTACTTTCCCCTTGACATTGAGTCATAGAATAGTTTGGGATAGAAGAGACCTTTGAAACTCATCTAGTTAAACCTTCCTGCAATGATCAGCATGTCTTCAACCAGACCAGGGTGCTCAAAGGTCCATCCAACCTGACCCTGAACATTTCCAGGGATGAGACATCTGCAGTGTGTCTGGGCAAACTGTTCCAGTGTTCCACCTATCTGGAATCAATCAATTCTTGTCCGGTTGCATCAGGTCCTACTAAAAAGTAGGTTTCCACCTTTCTCAAAAGCCCCCGGTAAGTACTGAATTGTGGCAATAAGGTCTTCCTGGAGTCCTCTCTTCTCCAGTCTTTCCTCAAGTGGGGTGCTCCAGCCCTCTGATCATCTTCATGGCCCTCCTTTGGACTCCAGCAGGTCCAGGTTTTTCCTGTGCTGAGGGCCCCAGAGCTGGGTGTAGCATTCTGGGGAACTGGGTGTAGCACCCCGAGTCTCGCTAGAGCAGAGTAGAGAGATAAAATTGTCTCCCTTGATCTGCCAGCCACAGTGCTTTTGATGCAGTCTGGTTGACTTTCTGAGCTGTGAGTGTAAATTGCCAAGACACCTCCAGGTTTTCATCCACCAGGACCCTCAAGTCCTTTGTGGCAGGGCTGCTGTCAATCTGCCCATTCCCAAGCCTTTGCTGATATTGGGGATCGCTCCAACCCAGGTGTCACACCTTGCATGTGGCCTTGTTGTACCTCAGGAAGTTCTCATGAGATCACTCCTGAAACTTGTCCACATTCTTGTGGATGGCATCCTGTCTCTCAGGACTGTCAGCTGCACTACTCACCTTGGCACAAACTTGCAGAGGTTTAATTTACTGTAGCTGTCTGCTTATCACTGATGAAGATATGTTTCTGTAAATCTGCTAAAGGAAATCCTTTCGGGCTGCCCTGAGTCACCTCAGACCATATGATTGCTATTTCTATACCCTCTGTTTTGGGTTTTGATGGCCAAATGTTTACAGCAGCTGGTCCATGCATATTGCTAAACTAACAATAATTTGGTGTCAGCTAGATCTTTTCAATTCTGCTTTAGTATTCAGTATTTAAATGTATGCCAGTAATTTTACATTGGCTTTGTCATGATTTATTATATCTATATGTCTTCTAGTTTCCTTACCTTTTTTATTCCTTCAATAGTTTGATATTTCAGCTTAAGAAAATATGAGGTTTTTTGCAATTTCTCCCACTTACTCTGTGACAATTGTTTGAAAAATGAGGAATGACTTTGTGTGTGTGACATGGAATACTTCTGCAATACTTAATTATACCTGTTCTGCTCCTATCCTTGTGAACAACTTGGTTACTTTTATGTGCACAGAGGGTTTAATAAAAGCTATTGTAAGCAGATGCCAAGAAGTCAGTTCACCAGTCCTTTACTCCTAAAATTCCAATGAGGTCAGTGGAGATATTTCTGACTTATACTGTCAAAACTAAGAATAAAGGCAGTTCATGCAATCTACCAGGGTGCACCACTGACTTATTGTTTGAGGAAAATAGTGATTACATAATGAATCCTACCTAAAAATAGTGCTTTGTGGGAGAGTTTTACCTATTTTCTCTAAGTAGGTTTATTCAGATTTAAATGGAAAGTAGTATGAACTCTAGGGGCAGACTTAGTAAAAATTCTGGTGTTTAAAGTAGCAGACAGATGCTGAGTGGGCCTTTGAGAGCTGCTTTGGAGTCTTTCTTTCAACAAAATCAGTATACTGATATTCATCTTTTGTTATTTTGGACTTACATGGGAACTTTCTTTGTCTTTAAGAACCTCATCACTTTTGAAGTTGTCCACTATGATGCCTATGCAATACTGTGACAGTGTTCTAATGTCATAAGATAAAATACATCACAATCTCAGATTTCATGCTCTGGGAAAGACACTTAAGAGTTCTTGTTTTTTCAAATAGTCTCATATCCAGACAAGAACATTGTCCTGGGAGCTTAGGAATATACTCTTGGCAGGTTTAGAATTCATTTGTAGTTCTTGCCTGTTCATTGTCAGAGGGATAAATAGGTAATTTTGAATGTGATCAAAGATGACACACTATGTGGGGTGTTCTTTTAGGGAAAGCATGGTTAATGAGCTTATGGTAGGAATGTAGATAGGCTGTATTGGACTATACTGACTGCAATACTGAAAAGAATGCAGTAATTTTCACAAGATTGCTTCTCTTTACTGCATTAGATCTTTAGTGCAGGGACAGTTTTTCCTCTGCCTTTGCATCTTACAGGTCACGTCACATTTCTTGCAGTAGTATAGGAAAAATAAATTGCAGTAATAGTAGTCTGCAAAATTACTGACTGTGTAGTCTTCCCATGTGCTTGGATTAGAAAAGATGCAGTATACATGTTGCCTGGAGTGTACATCTCTAACATACAGAGATATAGGGATCTTGTGCAAAAGTATTACAGATATAACTTTTAAAGACTGATAAGCAAACAATCTAAATGCCATATTTTTTTCAGGAGCATCTCAGGGTCAAAATACCACATAAATCTAAAAATTTTTGAATTATAGTGCTTTCTTTTTTTAAAATTTACAAATATGCACTTTGCTACTGTCATTTTCTTAAAGTAATTTCAAGTTTTGCTACTAATACATTGAATTTCAGACAGGCTCATAATGGTTTACATGAAGATTTAAAAAAACAATTTGGTACATTACTAATTTCCCATTAAACAGATAAGCTCCTCCTTCCATCTCAATCACGTTGTAACTGAAAGGAGCGCAAGTGGAACGCAAAGTGGATTAAAATATTGGTAGTGGAGAGTTTTGTATTGGCTTTACAGTGAGGTTATTCAATGCAAGGTGCCAGGCATCAGGAATCAGCATAAGGGCTGGCAGTCCTCCTATGTTCACTTTCTGAACACAGATGTTAGCACAAAGATCTTTTCCTGGCAACAACGTAGTGACATTTTACAGCTCTGCTAATGGCATCCTAAGCAAGAAAAGGAGGAAAATAAAATTGGCAGAGAGAAAGACAGAGGCAGAGAGAAAGACAGGGGGAGACACCAAAAGAGAAAGAGAGAGAGAGAGAGAAAAGAAAAAGAAAGGGAGACTTTAAGTTTCAAACGTAGATTTGAGCTCTTTTTTTAACATCATCCGAATGAAGTCTGAGTAAGACCTGCCCAAATCAAGCACTACAGGTCCAGAGCATTATAAAAGTCTTTGTATCTGGTGAGAATGTATCCTTGCAAAGCCTGGAGGAAAGCTCTAGGGCAGAACAGGTCACAGCTGGCTGTCTCTGAACAAGAGCACTGTCATTTCCCAAAGCAATTGGAGAAGAAATGCATTGGGAGAAGTGTTCTGTGAGCCATGGCCTGACAGCCTCAGTCTGTCAGCATGTGACAGCAGCATGTGAAGAATAGTAAAATTAAAGCACCAGACAGTATGTACAGAAATCAGCAAATACAGTGAGATAAAGAGAAGTTGGAGTGTAAAATGTCTGTGGTCAGCTTGTATGGTTTTTGGCAGCTTTGCTTGTTTGCTCCTTCCAAGTGGTTGATTTTTTCATTTGTTTGGGGTTTTTAGTTTAGGTATTTGTTTGGTTCTGTTTTGCTTTGTTTGTATTTTCTAATCCACCTCTCCTGTAGATACTTACACTTTTCTGATCTACTTACACACAGTTGAAGACAGTGAAATGCATGCTATCTTTGGCACATTCAGACCAGGGAAGGGATGAAGTCTTCCTCTAGATGGAAAATCTATTTGTGATATTATAATGGAGATTCTTTCAGTTTCTTGGCCTTTGGCAGTGCTAAAACTCTGTCAATATCTGCCATGAAATATAGTTATATTGGAGTGTTACTTTGCAATGTTGAGGGAGCAAACATATTCACAGCTTAACCATTCAGTCACCAAAGCTATGCATTGTGAGTAATCTTCTGTTTTGCATTCCAAAGATTGGTAGCAAACCTGTGGACACCACTGTGAAGAGTGAATGGGCACATCAGGGCAAGCAAAACAGTCCTCCCTCAGTGCACCACTGAGCGAACACGATCTGGTTCCAGTCCCAGACCTTGACTTTCTGTAGCATCAGCCAGTTCATGCAGAAGAGGTGTGGCAGTCTCATAAACACAAACTGGTATCAATTTAACTCTTAAACCTCTCTCTCCCGTTTATTACTCTTTCCAAGGTCCTTTGACAACTTTTTCAAAATTTTCTTGCTTCTACACAGAGAATGTCCCAGCCATAAGCTTCTGACCTCAGGATCTGCAGAAGTGAAATCTCCCACCACCAGCTCCCACTCTGCTCAGTGCTGTGGGGATGCTTCCCTCCATATAGTGTGTGTATCCCTTGGTCCTTTTTCTCTCTCATGCATTCTCATCAAAGTATGCTCTACCTGTCACTGGTTACTTTGCCTATTAGCTCCCCTAGTGTTTTTTAGATTCTGCTAGACCCTTGCTCCTGTAGATTCCTTGTTTCTGCAGCTGTTCACAGACACAAATGTTGCAGGAAGACTTGTGGCAACTCACTTGAGATGGTTTTGCAGGAAGACTTTCAAGAAAGAGAGAGGAGCAAACAAATTAATTTTTTAAATTTCTTTCTATTGTGTGATAACTGTATCTTTTCTGGATGCATGGAAATAGCAAAATGTTAGAAAAACATATATGTAGAAATTATGTAATAATGTCCTGATTTATTTCCCTTCGAGTGCTTTCCTCCTTCTTTTATTGAGAAATAGCCATTTAGTGTAATTTAATGTTATTGCTACTTTTCCTCTTGTCTTTCCAGCTGCCCTGTGTTTGGTCAAATTCCCAGATTTCTTAATTATGAAAAATCCTCTTCCCAGGGGAAGTTTGGAAAGGATTTAGGTTTAAAGCAAATAAATACTACAAAAGCGAATAAGACTTTCAAGATCCAGCCTTTTTTTTTTTTTTTACACATATTTCTATCGTTTTTGTCTGACAAATGAGATGTGTCTCTAAGAAGGTTCCAGTAGTAATTTCCAGACTGCAGTCTAAAACTCAAATAACTAACTCTACAAAACATGACCGAGTACAAATCTTCTCAATCTTGGAAAGAAAATAGTGCATAGCTAAAGCTCAGCTGTGAAACATTTGTAGCTGGCTTTAAGATAACTGCCTTCTTGCACCTCAAGTCTTGACTTTGACCATTTCTTCCCATTAAAAGGCCTTCAAGATGAAAATATATACAGAATATGAGTTTCAGTTTAGTGCATGTCTGTATTTGACAGAACCTTTATCCTGCTTGTGTAGGTTTAATTTGAAAACAAATTACTTCTAAAATTGCTTCTGTTCTGTCCTTTACTCTAGTATTGTGCTAGAAGTTTGCTTTATTGTTACTAATATTGGAAATAGAATAGTTGAACAAATGCTGAAAATTCATTTCACAATCAGATTTGTTTCACTTTATATGTTCCGACACCTTTTATTCCTTTACAATTCATCTGATCAGAAAGCGCAAATTATTTCATGCAACAAAAAGTCTCTTTCAAAATTGGCTCTGTTGAGCAATTTTTTGCCAAATCTAAAAGGAGTTTCTGAAGGAATGTACCTAAATTTGTGACAGCTGTTTCTTCTTTTCCCAGCCCAGTGAAAATCCATCTTGTAGTTTTACTCTGGATCTGAAGAGGGAGGCATATGGGTTTGGGACAGCCAGCCAAACCAAACTTTCCTGGCTTTTATGCAGGTGAGATTCGGACGCTGCAAGAGTGGAATTCCTGACCCCATTTGGCTCCTGGCATTTCTGCTGGGAGACAGCAGCTGTGAAAGCTATGGGCTTCCAGGTATTCTGCTGCAGACCTGAGCATTTGGGTTTGAAATTGTCAAGGCTGGATCCAGGGCATCCAAATCACAGAAACTTGGTATGCCACCTTGAAGACCCAGATATATTTTCAGAGGAAATTATCACGATCCTCCTTCGTCTTTTCATAAAGCTGCTTCAGCTTTGTTTACAAATCTATGGGCCCTCATGAGATTCATGCAATTCCTAAAGAGCTAGCTAATGTAATTGCAAAATCTTTCATGATGATTTTTGAGTGGTCTTGGGAATCCAGAGAGATTGAGCCAATGGGAGGTTGGTGAATACAGGCATTGGTGACAGCAGGGGAAAGTCCTGCTTGTCAAACCTGATTCCCTTTTACAAAACGGCAATCCACCTAGCTAATCAAGAGAAGCCAGTAGATGTAATCGTCCTAGATTTCAGTAAAGCTTTCAATACTGTCCGTCTGAGCAACTGTCCCAGTTTAGAGCAAATCTGGGAGGAAACCTCTGAGGAGATCCCTCTAGAAAGCAAGTTCAAGTGGCCCCTACCCCCATCAGTTCAGGAGACATAAATCTCCTTTGAGAAAAGTGGAAAAAACTGTTTATTTAACAAGCAAAGTATTCACAAACATGGAAAAATGAATAATATTAAACAGTGGAACCACTCACTGTTCTGAAGAGATGGCAAATTCAGAGAGAGTCCTGTTGGTGGGTGTAGCTTGGCTTGCTCAATCTCTATCAGTCCCTCTAGTGCTGGAAAATGCAGCATCCTGGGCCCCAGTGGGCCACAGGTGGGAACTCCCAGTGTTCTTCTGGATTTCAGTCCATAGCAAGGCTGATCAGCTTTTTTCCAAGAAAAAAGAAAAGCCACAGTCAGAGGAACTTCCCTGGCTCAGCTAGCTAGAAAAAACTAACTAAAGGCAAAGAAGAGCTCTCTCCTGCTGTCCGTGCTGCAGAAAACACAGTCTGGGAGCTGGAATGCAGGGGAGCAAGTGCAGTTTCTGATAACAAACTTGAGCTTCTTTCCCCCCCCCCCGCTTCACTCTCAGAATCAGTCTTAAAGGTGGAGAACTTAATATCCAGCATAAACAAAACAGATGATTAGGATACAAGTATCATAATATCACCCTAGGATAGCAGTCTGGACAAGCTGTCCAGCGCACGGCTGGATAAAGACATCCTGTGATGGGTGAGCAGCTGGCTCATGGGTCAGGCACAAAGGGTTACAGTGAATGGGGTGACACCAGACTGGTGACCTGTCACTGGGGGGCTCCACAGGGATCCATGCTCAGCTCTGTGCTCTTCAACAGCTCCACAAATGGCTTGGACACAGGACTGGAAGGGTTACTAAGTAAGGTCACAGATGATACAAAACTGGGAGGAGCAGCTGACTCCCTCAAAGGCAGGAAGGCCCTGCAGACACACCTTGACAAATGAGAGGACTGGGCAGGCACCAACTGTAGGAAATTCAGCAAGGGAAAGTGCTGGGTTCTGCACCTGGGATGGGGCAACCCTGGATATACAGAGAGACTGGGAAAGGAGAGGCTGGAGAGCAGAAATGAATTCAGGAAATGGACATGGGTGTCCTAGTCAATGACAAGTTGAACATGAGCCAGCAGTGCCCTGGCAGCCAGGAGGCCCCCATGTCCTGGGGTGCATCAGGCACAGCATCACCAGCCAGGCAAGGGAGGGGATTGTCCTGCTCTGCTCTGCACTGGGGCGGCCTCACCTCGAGTGCTGGGGGCAGTTCTGGGTGCCACAACACAAAAAAAGACATTGAGCTGTTAGAGAGTGTCAAAGGAGGGTAACAAGGAGGGTGAATGGTTTGGAGAGGAAGCTGTGTGAGGAGTGGCTGAGGTCACTTGGTCTGTTCAGCCTGGAGAAGAGGAGACTGAGGGGAGACCTCACTGCAGGTACAACTTCCTTCAGAGGGGAAGAGGAGAGGCAGGCACTGATCTCTTCTCAGCTGTGATGATGCCACTGTGATAGTGACAGGACACAAGGGAGTTGCCTGAAGTTATGTCAGGGGATGTGTAGGTTGGATATTAGAAGAAGATTCTCCACCCAGAGGGTGGTTGGGCACTGGACCAGACTCCCCAAGGAAGTGGTCACAGCGCCAGCCTGACAGAGTTCAAGAAATATTTGGGCAACGCTCTTGGGTGTGTGCTGTCACTCTTGAGACTGGTGCTGTGCAGGGCCAAGACTTGGATTCTGATGATCACTGTGTGTCCCTCTCAGCTCAGTGTATCCTGTGATTCTGTGATTCTGTGATTCTGTGAAAGTGAAGAGTAACACCTTGCATAAATGCTGCTGAATTTTTAAAATTCTTATTAGAAAATGTGGAAATAAAAATAAGGCAAAATGATTGATTTTCACATGTGAAGTTGTCTCTAGAAATGAAAGTAATTTCAAATGTATCAAGAGCCGAATATGAGGCTATGACCTTCAGTCATTACCTTTGAACTACATTCAGTTTCTGTCAAACAGAAAACAATGCCCTCTACTTAAAGCTTTACAGACTATGTATTTATTTCAGTTTTCCACTATAAATTGTAAGGAGACAGGTTTGAGCTCAGGTGTGTCTTCGAGCTCAGTGATTTTTGAAAACCGGTCTCAATACAGAAATGAAAAGTTTTCTTTTTCCCATCACCTTTACCAAAGAACTGACCTGGTGGATGCTTAGATAGCACCATGCCTAGAAGAAAGTGATACAAGGCTGAACCAATGTTGGTCTTGTATATGTAGCCCAAAATCCTCAGTGTTCTGAATAGCCTCATGCCCCAGGGCAGTACATGCGATTCAAGATAGAAGCTTGAAATTATATCTCATGTAACTTTCCCAAATCTTAAAAATACAATTTGAAAAAATCCCCAGAACTTTCGAAAAATGTAACAAAAATCTCAGCAAGGTCTTCATGAATATAGTGGAAGGAAACTCTCTTCTATTTACCTTACGTTATCTTATATATCTGCATGGCTCAAAGACTGAACTATGATAAGTCTGAGGTTCCCAAGGATAAGCAGGGGGCACATACTTCAGGAGCATGTAGTTGTTTAGAGTTCTCTAATTCCTGTGTAGTGTTTTGATGAATTATTAAAGATTTTTTTTGAGAATGAGGTAAAATCTACTACAGCAGCAAGAAATTGCAATTATGGTAATTTTTGTTTCCTTCAGTCTAATTTTGCAGAAAGTACCAATCTTTACAGAGGAAAACAAAGTCCTCTCTGTTATTTTTTGGTGACTTGTTCTTCAGTTCACAAGTAACTTTAGTTAATAGAGATGCCTCTTGCAGAAAGTTCCCATATACTTCAGCCTGTGCAGACACTAAACTGCTCAGACAGCAAGATGAGGTAATCAAAAATCATAGTTTCTTGAGCCTGAATAAACATATCCTGCCTCTCAGGAGGCCTCTCAAATTGGGCTCTTTGTTGCACCAACTGTAGTCATGTAGTTTTTGGACAGTTTGAGCAGAATAGCTTGCAAGTGTGGAACGATTGCTTTTCACAGAATGTACCTTCAGCAGATCAAATCTATGGAGAAAAATCCCTTCTCATTAGCCCTGGCTTGCTTATGATTAAGAACAATTCCCGTTCTATTCTGTGTTGCGTACCCAACTGAATAAAAAACCAGTGTGTTGATACAGAAGTTAAGATGGAGGCTAAAGTCTCAACACATCCATCTGTGATGGTTACTTGCAGTTAAAAACACACTGCAAAAAACCAAAACCTTCTGATTCATATTGCTTGAACAAGGCACGCGGGGAGGCCAGTCTTGCTTTGGAGGGAGAGAATTACTAAACCCACATATATAGAGATTGACAAATGTGGCATGAACAACCAAAGGCTCCTAGCGCTGGGCACTGAACATGGCTGTGGCACATACAGCTTATGTGCGCATTAGGAGCGTGGCAGAGTTCATGCCAACAGATGCCATTGTGGCTCCAAGGAAGGGGCTCTTTGAACCCTTTTGTAGCCAGGAAGATCAAGGATGTTCTGGTCACTGCTGAGGTGCATGTGGTTGCCTTTCTTCTCCCTTGTTCCTTTTGCTGGTCATCTGCTGGGAACAGGAGGGGTCCTTCCAGCACCAACTCCCTGCCCTCTCCTGCCATTTTTGTTGCTGCTCTCCATGGAAGTGTCACTCCAAAAGCTCAACCCCCTTGAACAGCCATGTCCTCCCCTCCTCCACCCTTCCCTTCCTGGATTGTGTAGGGTAAGTAGGATGGAGAAAATCTGCAGGTGTACTCAGGTGCCATGGAACTTGCAATGGGCACACTCCTGTGCTGTTACCCAACTGCATGAGTTGGTTGCACTAGTGTTTACATCTGCAAATATTCCGTAGCCTGACAGCTTTCCAAATTGCCATTTTTAAGACAGTTTTCACTTGTTTATGTAGAAAATTATGATAGACAAATTTGGAATTCCTTCTACCTGTGTCTTGGCAAGGGGGTGAGTGTGACATTTATATGCCCTAAAGGATTTGAAAATGCAGAAATTCTGATGGAGTGAAATTCTGACTGGGTGAAGTGTTCATTCTCAGTTTACTTTTAGCCCTCCAAGTTACAGCAATACTGTTACATGCTGCTTGAATAAAACTTGGATGCCCTTGACTACAGGGCAGGAACTCCTTTGTGGAAACTTATGGTTACACATTTAATTTAAAGCACTTTGGTGGTGACAAAACCTTGGTATGAAAATTTAATCTTATAATTACTCCTGAGCCATGTAATTTTTATATTAAAAAAAAAGGCTGTAGTGCTACTAAAGACTTTTTACTCCCCTTCTAGGGCAGACTGTTCTTACTGTTTCAAATTTCACAGTGACTGTAATTTTTTTGAAATGATTGTTTATGGTTCAGTGTTTTTCAAAGATGGTGTAGACAGTACAAACTCTAAAGTTTGGTTTCAAGGTGTGGTATTTAAATCATACCTAAGTGAACTAATGAAAGAGGCAAATGCTTTAATAGGTTTTTGTCTAATATGCCAAAGATATAGAAGCTAGAGCTAGTAGGAAGTTTAATGCTGGTTTTGTCACTGGCCTTATCTCCTTTTCATAGATAATTTATTCTCATTTATGTCTACTTCATTTTCTTTTAAATTAGAATAATAATATGGAACTGTTGCAAAGATGAATTGCTGACATATTAGCAAGGTAATATTCAAGTAACATGTCAGTATTTTCCTCAAAACTAAATGAAACATTTAGGAACCAGTATTTTATTCTTTTTTTTCTAGTCCCAGCTGGCCTGAGTAGTTGTTGTTGGAGCATGTGCATATGCTTTTATGGGTTCTGTTCCAGCCAGAAGCTGTAATTTGATGTTCCCATAGCCTCTTGCCCCACACCCCTCACCTAGATTCTCTCACATGATATAATGGCATTTTCTTCCATTTCTTCAAAGTGAAGGTTGTTTATTCTGTAATTCTCTAGCTACACACATGTTTTCTGATTTGAAAAATGGATTTTCAAGATTCAATCTGGCAAAAGAATTTGAAATAACAGTGTCAGACTCTGGGCTTTGGTCTTTGATAGCTAAATGACCTTTGTTTTTCATGCATTTGCTTTGTATTCTGCTGTGAAATAGCTCTATTTCAGGTCTTCAAGAGAAAAAGGAAAATTTCTTCCAAGAACCAGGCTTCTTATGAAACATTTCACAGGATCCTCTTTCCCCAAATAACATGATCCCACAAGAAAAGGAGATAATTGAATTTGTGAAAATCTTGTGCTGAAATATGAAAGTAGAGAAGCTTAGTCACATATTTTTTTTGTTAAAGCAGTGGCTGAAAGATGCTGCTGTTGAACATAGTATTTTGCATATTGTCACATACCTTGCCCTTTCTGGAAAGAATCCCTCCTAAGTCAGTGGTTTTGGACATGGGACTAACTAGATAGGACACACTCCTTTGTGTCCAAATGATTTTTTTGAATTAATATTTTTAAAACTATGATTAATTCTTTCTCAGTGCATTGAAAAAAATATTTTTTGATGATGATAGCAGCTTTCTCCTGCTGATATTTTTTATTTTGTTACATACTATTAATTGGTTGTGATAATTCTCAGTGACATATTGGCCTTCTCATGGTAGATCTGGCATGCAGGACAAAGTCCCAGATGACTTTTCTCTACTTCTTATTATGCTGGAAGTGGCGTTTTGGCTCTAGAGTGTAAGATCTGGAAGAGGCTGGTGGGTAGGTGTTCTATTTGTCTAAAACAAGCTGCAGTGAATAGAAAGTTGGAATTTCAGGTCAGAAGAAATAAGTGGTGTAAGAGTAGTAGTGAGTGGGGAAACTGCCTTTTTTGGGCTTCTCAGCACTGCAAGCATGGCCCGTTAATGAAAAATCACAATCCTTATTCAACACACCCATCCATGGCATATGGCAAGCTTATGAGAGGGCGCTGCAATGCAGCCTCTGCAAAGGGGTCTGAAAGCTTACAGCTGTGTTAGAATGAAAATAATTGTTGGGTTGTGCTTCCCCAGGAAAATTACAGGCTCTTGGTGAATGCAGAGGACACATCAAGAAGGCTCCCGTGGCAAAGGGATTCATGTTGTTGGTGATGTGGGTTGAAATTGGAGGCACTGCAGCTATGGCAGCCACCGTCCTGGTTTATGCACTGAGGAAATATTCAAATCTAAAATGCCCTTGCTAAAGCAAATGTTTTGCAGAGTTGCAACAGATTCCTCTTCTTTGAGCTGCATACAAGGCAAAAATCTGTGAAGCATAATAACCTGGTTTATAATCTTCCTCTGCTCAAAGAAAACCCAATCTCAGTATTCTCAGCCTATCTACATCCTTTTCAAGCCCATAGATATAAACTGGTCTGTTGATTCTTGGGGGACATCAGGAACAGCAGGTACAGATTCAAAGAGGCTTCAGAGCCCATTCAGAGATGGGCTTTTGTGTACTAGTAACTGGCTTCTCCTGTGTAACAAGTTCTCTTTCCTAGCTCAAGAGGAACTTGGAAAATGCTAGCTCTGTATTCCTTCCAGTCCTGAATGTTCTGCTCTGAGCTCTGGAAATCCAGAAGAGGTTTGTTTCCTCAGACTCTGCCTGGAGTCAATAGGGATAGAAGGGGTTCTCTCTATGAATCAATTCAAAGTTCATTATGTTTTCATGTGAAATTTCCTGAAAAATCTGATTTTCAAACTATTCCCTAGGAGGAAAGGATATTCATCTTTTCATTCTGGCCTAGGATGACATGAGTTAATTCTATATTTATCTATGTTTGCATATTTACAAATAACTAGAAATTGTTGTAAAGCCCACAAGTTTACTTAACAGTTCAAAGCAAAAACAAGATCTGGATTTGTCCAAAGTTTAGGGATGCACAAGGAATTTCTCAGGCCTGAAGATTCATACTTGATTATAGTTGATATGGATCTTCACTTCCAATATAAAATGAGGGGATATGTTTAACTGTAAAATACTTTAGTTAATGGAATTTAAAAGCAAGAATAGATTGAAGATTCATCAGAGAATCCACTGAGTAGGATGACAAGAATCAGTTATGTGTTTTATTTTAAAATCCTTCATATATTTTTCTTTTGGATAATAAGTTTCTTCCCAAAGAGAAAATGATAGCAACGTGTTAAGTCAGCACCAGGAGGTCTGCATTTGTTTCTGCTGTGATGGAATAAGGGGATCATGAAATAGGAGAAAATACTGAGTAAAGACACAGTAAGCAATTGTAGGAGAGAGTTCCTGTTAAGTCAAATTTTTGTAGCTATGACCCCATGTGTAAGTTGCTTCTGGATTATTTATTTAAATGGTCTTTCATTCTGAGTTCATAACATAGGTGTAATGAGATTGGTTTTAATTCTTGTCCTAAATAGCTCATCAAAAATGGGCATATATGTATAATGGAAGACAACCTAAATTAAAAGTATTAATTATTTTTGCAAAATTTATTACTGTGAGAATAATGTAATATGTACTAAAAACTGTTGTCATGAAACAGTCATGGTGTCTGCAAGACTGACGATCTCAGAATGGCACACAGCAATTTTAACAGGTCAGAAGAGGATAAAAAGGACTGGAAATTTTAACTTCTGGAGGCTGGAAGGTAAATTTAGGAATAAACATTTTAGTGCATATGGGGTTATGTTTCTGATAAAGAGTAAAATCTATACAACATCCTGTCTTTTGCTCCACATGTCACAATTATGAAGGTAGAATGTGGAGTTCTTGTAACTACATTATTAAAATTAAAATTTGGAAAAATTTGAAATTGTGTACAATCTTATTCAAATATCACCACATTGATTCATTTCTAGTAATTAGGAAATTCAGGTCAAAACAAAAATATCTTTTTACAGTTCACTTCCACACAGAAGGAGAAGTTCACATTTCTCTAAAGAAAGTTTTCAAAACAGAGGCCAGAATTCAGCTATGAATAGAAAAGCACCTTAAAGATTAGGAAGAGACAGCTGGTGTTAGCTGTAACAACTTTATCTCCTTTCTCTCTAAGGATTAGAACTTAATTCAAACTAATTTTCTTATACTTAGAAGGCTTCCTATGTATATAATTTCTTGTATTTATATATATTTAATTTCTGTTTTCAGACACAGTAAAGTTCAACAGCAAGAGACAATCTTTGATTTGGAGTCAACATTTATGTCAGAAAAAGGACATTTTATATATATTTTCATCAAAAACTAAGAGTAGACAATAATTTACCTAGGCTTAGATATGAAATGTTCTTCAAGTTTAATTGTTTAAGCTATTAAAATTAATTTGCTTCCTTGTTTATAAAGCAGCAGTGCGTTAATGTGCTAAACAGTTTCACACAGACTAAAGAGTATATACTGAGTATAAAAAAACCAACAGTATGATAAATGAAGGTCACTTGAAGCAGTTTTTTCCTAACTTGTCTTCTAATTTGGTTTTCATATGTGACCTTAAGGTACTATATCTGGAGTTTTTTCACATTTCTAATATATTTGCGTATATTTTATTATGAAAGTGGAGAGAAGGTTTCTAAATTTGGCCATTGTACAAAACTGGCTTTAGCTAAAACTGGAAGAGGCAGCTACCTATGGCTGTTGGTTACCTGGGCCAGGCATGGTCCTGATGTCTGCTTGATCTACACTGGAAGAAAAGAGGAAGAGCAATCTGTGGTGCCTTAACCACAGTTAATTAACCACAGTTGATTGCTGCTTGTTTGGTGTGCTGGATGTCAAGGAATGTACTGGTGAATACCTACATCACAGTTCCCATTTCTGTCCCACTGATGGCAGGAGAAGCTGCTGGTGTTTAATTCAGGGTCTGTCCCCATGTTTCCTAACCTGGTCTCCTCTTTCCTGTTCATGGTGGGAAGATGCTTGCTCTGGCCCCAGCTCTCTGCATCTCCCATCATGGATCTTCAGGCAGGGCATGCAGGGATTGGGTAGTGTTTATCCAGAGAAGGAGAATGTAGTCAAAGTGGGACCATGGATTTTTCAAAGAAAAACTGCAGAATGGATAAATAGGTCCTGTTTTCTTATGTCTTTGCTTGTGCTGTTCTATCTCATGGGAACACTCTTTGGTATGGCTCTGCTGGTCCAAGAGTAAATTTAGCTTTGTGGCCAAGATAAGGAATGGTTGTACTCTAATTACAGTTGTGATGAATATTGTTTTTTGTGCTGGTGGTTGGTACTGCAGGTGGTTTTGGCTTGCTACGATTATGTGAGATAGCAGTTGACAGGATAGTACTAATAGAGGGGATAGGATTTAGTCAATGCCAGTGTTTGGGGGGGATGGTATGCTAGGATTAGAGACTGTAGGCTGAGGGTGCTGATTGGGGGTGGTCTTAGCTCAAAAGAATTTTGGGCAGGGGGAGGAATATAATAATTGGCTTTTACCATTATAGGAGGTCTAGGTTATGTAAGTTGTCAGAACCATGAGTTGGTGTAGAGGCAGTTAGAATTGCTAGGCCTGTGTCTACTTTGCAGGCAGAGAATACTAATGTGAGTAGGCTTTTTAGGGTAGATGATGTGGCTTGGTGTCCAGGAAGCCATATTAACAGGGCACTACTCCTCTTCTTGACCATGACTAATGTATGATCTACTGGACAATGAGACATTATCCAAGTAACCATTACCTCATCACGCTTCCTCATGACAACAGCAATCACAATAAAACCAGGACTAGGACCATTCCACTTTCGATTCCCAGAAGTGCTTCAAGGAGTGCTTCCCTAACCTCTGGTTAATGAAATTTCCCCCAATCACCATTCTCTTCCTAACATCTCATTTAACTCAACACTACCAACTGCTATAGCTGTCAGCCCAGCAGCCCTAGGGGGACAAATAAAACTAAAATTAACACAAATTTGAAAAATCCTAGCTTTATCATCTTGTCTTCTGCTTAGGCTGAATAGCCATTATCATCATGTATACACCAAAATTCACCCTACCCACTTCTTTTCTATACTCCCTAATAACCACCATTCAACACAATCAAGGCTTTAAATCTAACAGCAATAATAACCACACCTCTGTGACATACAAAGGTAGTTTGTGTGACTTAAGAACCTCCACCACTACGGTAAGGAATTCAGTCCTTGCATGACTAAAGTGGTTTTTGACAAAGTCAGTGAGGATAACTGATAGCTATGGTGGCATAGTGTAATAATCAAAAAGGTTTTGCAGATGCGTTTATATAAGAAATATAAGGAGAACTGTATAATGACCAAAGTAATGATAGTGATACTGCTTTTTTAAAAAATACACTATCGTTGACTTTACTGAAAGGTTGTTTGTTGGCTCTTATTGATGGGGCATTTAAAAGCATTAGCTAAAAGATGGTGAATTAGTAAGAATAAACAAAATAAAAGTAGGGTGTTGCTGCCTGTATCAAAGATACTATTACCTGTGATAAAGAGTGAAGTGTGCATGGATAGCTCTTATGTATCATCCTATTCACCTGAGAACAACTTACTCTTTACATATATATTTGTAATATATAAGAAGAACCATTTCCTTTACATTTGATTTCAAAGTGGGTGACATCTCAAATAGCCAGAAACTTCTTCAGAGTTCCTAAAAGTGATAGGGTTGTTTTATTTCCTTAAAACTATTCCAGCAAAAGAGCAAGTTATATATAGATAATTGTTAGAGGCAGATAGTAAAATTACAAGCATTTGGGTTGTTTATTTATTTATTTATTTCATTGGTTGGCTTTTTAGGGGCATTTAGAGTCAGCAGATATTTCCAGTTTATGTTTGGAGTGAAAGAGGTGAATGTTTCCTTCCAAGCTCGTGATCTTGAATTAAATGGAACATTTGGCATCTGTAACAAAGGAAAGATGAGAAGAGGCTAAAGATAGGCATGTGAAATCATAGAATTAATTTAGGGTAGAAAAGATTTTGAAAGATTATGTAGTCCAGCCTACTTTTTAAAGTGAGACTCATCTCAAAACTGGATCACATTTCTCAGGGTCTGAGTCAGTCCCAAAATTGAAAACTGAGTTAAGACTGAGGTTCAACATTCAGGTAAAATATATTGAGGAAAGAGGGAGCTGAAAGAGTGTTTGAAGGGCGCCTTGAAGCTTGGAATTTTCTTAATCAGAGATGGTCCTAATTATCCTTTTTAATCACAGATGCTCTGATTTGTGTATATGGGCTGAGAGGGAAAGCAGCAGATCGAAGAATTTGTCAATCCTTGGTATTTTTTGCATTTTATGCTCTTAAGTCTATGAATTTCATAGGTGATTGTGAAAAGAGCAGGATTGCATCTGCCAGCTGGTGTTAAAAAAATGTTTCAGGAAGATGTGTGTAGTATATGGTAGAGATAATTAATGCTATATGTGTGTATAAAATAGTGTAGAATCTAAGGTATGTCTGTGATCACTCTGGCCAGGAGCAGAGTCTTATTTCTATTCAACTAGTTCCTGACAACATTAAGATAATATCAGCTCTGTTAACTGAATGGGACCATCCCGGGCTATGATTGCTGACTTCCCTAGGAAGATTGCTTCTAAAACTTCCTGGACCATGATTGCTGGAATGTCTAAGCTACTCACAAGACCTGCACCTGAGATGATTACATCTACCCTGCTCAAGAGCTGGCCTGCCCTGCTACATATGAAAACAGACTCTGTCTAGAGCCTCAGACAGTTGTCTGGACCCTTGGACTTACCTTTGTCTGTCCCTGCACCTGTATGGATCCAGTTCTACATGTGAAGAGACACAAAGAAACGTTCGGTCATCCCTGCCTCAGGCAGAATGAACTGTATATAAGCTGGCTGCTTGAAGCTCTCGGGGTGAACCCCTGGGGAAATGCTGTCACTTTGTCAGTCGGACCCTTGGTTCACCCAGCGCCTGCACCCGGGGCTGATGCTGTCTTGGCTCTGGTGGTTTTTCAAAATTCTATTTTTTGTTATCTATCTAATAAATCTTTGTTAAATTTTTCTATAAATTTGGCTACTGATTTGATCATTTATAACAATGTGGGAATCTTTTTTTAACTTTTCTATGTATGGCTGCTGAAACAATGTATTAAAGATAGCAGTGGTTACAAACGTGAAAGAAAACAATTTCGGAAGCTGGACACCATATTAGAAAATGTAAGTTCTGCAGTCCTGAGGGAAATCCTCTTTCTCTTGAAGCTGTACCTTGCAGCTAATGTACCAACTGCGTGACAGGAAGATTTGTTTAGAAAAGAGACATATCTTTCAACTAGAGGAGCATGAGGGTTAGAAAAGGTTCCTTTGCACTGCTTGGGTAGGGAGCAGATGAGTGGTGGTGTGTGTTTTTGGTGAAGTGTTTCTCTACGGCAAGGGGCACTGAGTGTTGTGGCTGGGACTACACATCTCAGGACCGGGCCTCATGCAGAGTAGCGCCTACAAAGCTCAACTCAGCACATCTATGCTAAATCTCCATTTTTGTAGACAGGATTAAGTTGCTGATTATTATATTCTCTTCCTTCTGAAATGCTTCTGGTCCCACAGCTTTCTTAAATGTGGGACTGTGGATTGGCAGGAAAAGTTTGCTCTGAATTTGTTCAGGATAGCAGGATGCAAAACATGGGAAAGTAAGTGATGTCTAAACAGTAAGTCATTTACACCTCTTGTTTATTTGAAGGTGTTTGTATGGGTTTTTTCTCACATTTCTGTCAGTGTGCTGCCTTCCTTAGGGGTGTGTCATCCATTCTAACAAAGAGCCTGCTGGAGGCTGAAGTTACAGTTCCTAATTAGGAGGAGGGAGGGAAACTCATTTGCTTAAGACTGGAAACACTTCTCTGGAATTTATTGTATTCTGTTTTCTTATCATATATTTTAAGGCCCCCAGAAGCTTGGATAAATTAACATTTTTACAAGACCTTTGTTAGTATATAGGTATCTTTGAAACTCAAATGGGTTTAGTAAGGAACAATTTGTATTTGAAATATGCACTACAAAAGGCGTGTTTGTAACATGTTTGCTAATTTTTTTCTATTTTTGCTGACACTGAGAATAAATGTTTTCCACAGAAGCAAGACCGTTGATGGTGAGAGTAGCTTTTTTTAACTCTCAAAATTTGCACTTTTTTTTTGAGATTTCTTGTCTTTATTTCTGATGTTAAGCTCATGTGATCTTCACTTTTGTTCAACAGTTTTAAAGCAAATGTTGCCTGTTGAAAGAAAAAGAAAATTCTGTGTGATCTACCTCTGTTCAAACAACAGGCTCAGTGCAGAACTGAGGCAGGTATGATTTAACCTCTCCCTCAATCCCAATCCCTCACCAGCAGGACTGAGGAGAGAATTGGAAGGATGAAAGCTGGAAAACTCTTGGACTGAGATATGAACAGTTTAACAGAGAAAACCAAATCCATGTACACAAGTAAAGCAAAGCAAGGAATTCATTCACTGCTCCCCACAGGCAGGCGGGTGTTCAGCCATCTCCAGGAGAGCAAGGCCCCATCATGTGTAGTGCTTGCTTGGAAAGACAAATGACTCCAAACATTCCCCCTTCCTCTTTCTTCCCCCCAGCTTTATGTCCTGAGCATGATGTCACATGGTCTGGAAATCCCTTTGGTCAGTTTGGGTCACCTGTCCCAGCTGTGTCTCCTCCCAACCTCTCATGAACCCCCAGCTCCCTCACCAGTGCGGCAGTACAAACAGCAGAAAAGGCTTTGGTTCTCTGTTAGCCCTGCTGAGCAACAACAAAAACATCTCTGTATTATCAACCTTGTGTTCAGCACAAATCCAAAATACAGCTCCATTCTAGTGCCTGGGAAGAAAATTAACCTTACCCCAGTTGAAACCAGCACAAGCAGATAAAAGGTGGTTCAATCTTACACAGGCTTAATTAATGAGGACAACACAGGTATAATTACATTATAGAATGTGGGCTGTTATCAGTATTTATCACAAGGAAAGATCAAGGGCCCAGAGAAAAACATATTGAGAGACAATGAAATGTACTTTTTTATCTTTCCCTATCATGCAATGATGTTGGCATTTGGCCCTATCTTTCCTCAAGGTGAGTGCAACCTGCCTTTGTTAGACTTGTTGAATAAAAATGTGAACTGGAGAGGCATGTATGACCTGACATGAAGGCTGGATATGATAAACTTGAACTTAGATGAAGCAGTTCAATAGGTAACTTTGTAGTTCAATAGATAACTTTGTAGTTCAATAGATAACTTTGTTATCAAAAGTTATCATTATCAAAAATACTAATTCCTGATGAACACAGAGGAGTGTGTTGGCCTCAACTGCATATGAAATAAATCTGATTGAGACACATGATCCCAATGACTAGACTGCATAGTCTTATTAATTTTTTTTAGCATTTGGTGCTAAATTTGTTTTTCTTATGGCATGAAAATAGCATTTTTTGATATTGCAAAGTCTGGTCCTCAAAATGTAGCTGGATCAAAGTTATCTTTACAGATTTTATATTTTTCCTTTTTTTTTCCCATGGTCTTGTGCTAACAGGGAGTATCTAACCTTAGTCTAACCTTCTGCTCTGTTTTCCTTTCTTTCCTCAGCTCTTCAGCAGGTGAACAGAATGGGCAATATATGTCTCATGAGCAGCTATTCAGTTATTTCTATATTAAGTGTATAGGTAATTATTGCATAATATTCAAATGTTGGTTTAAATAATGCTAATACAGATCTTAGAGTATTTGGGTGAATCTTGAACACCAGCAAATCTTATCAAAATTCCTGAAAGCTGAGGGGATATTGTCCTCCCCATTTTATAAAACTGTGGCACAGAGGCAGTGGAGACACCAGTGACTGAGACACTCAACATGTTTTTTAGGGTGCTTATCATTATGTAACACTTAGTGTATATGAACAGCAATTAAATAGCGCCTCCAGTTGTAGGCTGGATTGCTTGGCTTTTCTTTAATTCAAAACTCAAAGAAAGAGAACTTTAGAAAATTTGAAGTCTACAGGAAGGGATCAGCTAGCTAATAAATGTCTAGTATACCTGGAAATATGCTGTGAAACTCCATCATAAAGCAGGAAAAATTTTCTAAAGCTTCTAATCATCTAGATTTCTAATCTTCTAATTTTCTAACTAGAATCTAATTTTGTAATTTTGCATGTAATTTTCATTATAGACAGGAATCTCTTTGCAGCACAACACTGTTCCTTTCACAGAAGTACTGAGTCAGGGAGAGATTTAGTGCAAAAATAAAATACAGTCATGCCACTATTTTATGGTCTCCTTCCTATTTGTCAGAGTTTTTGGAGCCCAGAAGGGTTGAGTCAACCCAGATGAAGTGAAAATACAGATTATTTGACTTCTGTAAATTAAGATGTAAGAGCATACGTAATGTGCTTGTAAGTTTATAATACTTGTAAACTGTAGCCTGGAGACAGCAGGGACAGCTGGGAAGAGCAGAAGGTAAAGCAGAGGTGATTTGAGAACTATGGGCTGCATATATATCCCTGGAACTGACATTGTGGCACAGGCTGGTCTGTGAGTACAAAGCAGGGTTATCTGCATGTCTCAGTCAGTTATTGAACAATTCAGGCTTGTCTGATTGATAATGTGTGTGTGTAAAC
Source organism: Calcarius lapponicus (assembly GCA_039654755.1). NCBI lineage: Eukaryota > Metazoa > Chordata > Aves > Passeriformes > Fringillidae > Calcarius > Calcarius lapponicus. Next base: position 58,122,157 of record CM077481.1, on the reverse strand, counting down.
TTGAAAAAATACAGCAAATACATTTTTGCATTACACTGTGATTGCTTCTAATCTTTAATCTCTAATCATCTAATGTAAATAGGAAATAGTTCCACTGATTTAGAAGCATTAAGTGTTTTCCAAGGTGAGGGTTAGGCTCAGTGTCTTTGTCCTATATGGAATTCTTTTTACATACCAGTTAAAGTATTTGAGTCTGTGAAAGTTTTTGCGAACTTTCTTTCACTACTGCACCATGACATGATGAGCCTCTCTTTTGTAAGTTGCATTCCTGCAAATGAAACTCACTTGTTACTGCTGCAGTTTGGGAATTTGTACTCTCCCTGTGTACACCAGCATCTGGGAAAGGAGAATGATGCTTTAGGGAACCATCTCAGCATTTATCTGTTTAGAAATTCATCACATTCTATGGCAAATGCAAATGCTTCTGTCTTATTAACTGTGAACATTTGGAATACTCAATTAAGGAAAATAAACCGTTAAGGGTGTAAATATTAAACATGTTTTTATATGGTAGCAAATTATTTGGCAATGCAGAAATGTGTAAGAAGTTGTGTTTTGATTTCTACCTGTGCACCTGTGTTGCTGAGCTGGATGTTCGTTTTTATATATGAGACATAGAACCTATCAGAGGTTCTGGACCTGGATGTTACTAATAAAAGACTTTGTTTCACTTCAGACATGAAGAGTATACTGAAAACCAATGTGAAGTGAAGTCCCTGTACTGCAACTACTATGCTCACAAAACTCCCACTGAAGTGAAAGGAATTTTGAATTGCAGTTTTTGATTTGAAGGTTGCTATTTAATTGTTCTCTGAAGAATTGTTTGAAGTCAAGAATTGTAGGAGTTCGTCTTGATTTTGAAATCTACATTCTGTAGCAGATGAAATGTTGATGAAAATGCAGCTGGTTTTGAACAACCCAGCACTTAAGGGTTTTGTGCTTTAGTTCATAGCTTAATTCATAACCAGGCTTATTTGTGAAACAAATAATAATTGGTTGAAATAATAATTCTGGGTCAGAGATTTTAAGGGTATTTTGGTATGACGCCTTGGCTCAGGTGTATAGCTGTAAAAGAGAAAAGCAAAAACTTTATGAAAAATTTAAGACAAGACACTGAGTAAAGTATTTTATTATTTTGTGTACTGAACAGGAGATGACAAAATGAGAAAACTCATACTAAAAGCTGTAACACGAAAGTGTTAAATGAAGAATGAGTGTTAAATCATATCACACATTAAATGTTTCATTTACCTCATAAGTACAATATTTGCAAGCCCTTTAATTTTTATGAGTTTTTTTGGCATAGTATTACTAAAAGGGAAAGCCTGAATGAGGTGGGAATACTTTTTAAATAACATCCTCAAAAAAAAGGAGAACTAAGTGTATGTTACTTGCAGGCCTCTATCAACAGCTTTTGTTGATCTCAGAATCAAATGACAGAAAATTCTCAGGGCCTTATATACACTACAAAAGTGAGGCACCGTCATTGATGATGTAGCACAGGAACCTAACTGTTTTTCTTTGGGCACAGCTGTCACTTGACACTAATCATGGGGTAAAGTCCTCAATGTCAGGCAGGGGAGAAAAGGTGTGATAAGACATTAGTTAAGCTTAGCTTTTGCGGCAGATTTTAAAGTTATTTATACTGTAAAATTTATAAGATGTGGCTTGAATTGAGTATAAATTACTTGCTCATCTTTTAAGAACTTCTATACTAATTAATTTACAGCTACGTCAGTTGACTGTCTTTTCCCTCCATTAGGCCAACTGAGTGTTGTTCCCTTGCTCTGCAGATTTTGTAGCACTGGTTGTTGGGGAGCTGTTCTAGCACAGAAGTATAATGCAGCTACTTCACCTTCACCTTCCCCATTGTGTGCCTTGCATAAGAATATGTCAACAGCAGGCAGAACTAGCCTGCCTAAAATCAGCAGGATTTTAATTTGGAGGATGTTTCTATGACACCAGAGCTGAAGTTTACATCTGATGTAATTGCCTTCCCACAAGGACTTTATCAGCTAGTGCACACACAGTGTCTTTTCACTTGTGGACATTTTTAATCAATCAGCATTTGACACAAAGATGAAATCTAGCCAAACAGGTCTCTGTCAAGCACATATTAGATGTCTCATCACTTTCTTAAATAGAGGATGCCTCTCTCTAAGTGATTTCCTAGGGAAAATGCTGCATACAGTGACTGGCACAGCTTAGGGAGGGATAAAGCTTAGGGAGGGATAAACTGTTAGAAACCTTCAAGCACCTAAAAAGGGGTCTGAGCACTTGGGCTGTGCACATTGAGAGGAAATTCTGGGTTTGCTTCCTCCAAGAGGAAGCACCCAGGCTGCTCTGTGGTCTGGCCTGACATTTGGAGATGAGGGGATTTACTTTGAAATTGCTTCCCTGCCCAATCCAAAGCACTCATGCAGATTCAGCCATAGTGCTTCAGGCTCTGCAATGATGGGCTGGATGTGGCTTCTGGGAAAGGCAGGAAGGATGCTTTACCTTCAAATTCCCATTGTGAATAAATTGCACTGTGTTTTAATTGCTGTTAGGGAAATTAATTACCAGTTATTTAATTTCAGATCTAATTGCAGATTGGTCAAATAATGTTTCTTGTTCCTTTTTTGTGGTATATAAATGTTCATGGTGTGCATCATAAGACCCCATGTCATTTTTCTTTCTGCAGAGTGTAGCAGAATGTTTAGAAAAGGAGTGTGTTCTCTTAGTTGTTACTGAGAAGAAATTGAGACAATTTTACAGGCTTATAAGGTGTTGCAACACTGTTCTTTTGAGATCCGCAGGAAACAAAATAATATTTTTGCCATCACCGCACCCTATAATACCTGGCCTATATACTAGCCAAAGCCTGGCAGAAGACCATTGCATATTGAGGAGGGAGTGAGCCGTGTAAGAGTTACCCTAAGTGTACTGTGCTGAATGCACAGCTGGGCCTTCAGGGCTATGCTGAGTTGCACAACTTCCCTGGCTTCAGGATAAATGCAGCCAGCTCACGAAAGGGAGAAGGCTGCAGACAGTTGCCACTGGGTATTAGTGATTACATCACTTGTGTGTCCCTGTCTGTTTCTCACAGTGCAGCAAGAAATTCTCATGTGAACATCCCTATGCTTGACAATAGAAGGGGTAAATATATGATGGTGAATATAATTCCCTATAAGAAAATCCTACGATAGCTTGAATGATCCAAATTTTGGGAATTTCTTTTAGAGACAGGGTCTGCACAGCATGCTATGTGTGGTGTGGACGTCCTGCATTACGTGGGGTTCTCAAGATGGAATCAGAGAATCAGACTGGTTAGAAGGGACTTTAAAGAACATCTTGTTTCAACCCTCCTGCCATGGAGAAGAGCATTTTACATTAAACCAGGTCCTCAGATACCCATTCAGCTTGGCCTTGAATACTTCCAAAAGTAAGGTAGCCACAATTTCTCTGAACAATCTGTTTCAATGCTTTGCCATTGTCACAGCTAAGCATTTCTTCCTCAGATCTAACCTAAACCCATCCTCTTTCAGTTTAAAGCCATTCCTCTTGTCCTATCACTGCATGCCCTTGCAAAATTCTCTCTCTAGTTCTCCTGTAACCTCCTTCAAGTACTGGAAAGGGCTTTAAGATCTTCCTGGAGCCTTCTCTTCTCCAGGTTGAACAACCCCAATCCATCAGACTGTTTTCATAGGAGGGATGTTCCAGCCCACTGATCATCTTCATGACCCGCCTCTGCACTCATTCTAAGAAGTCCACATCCTTCTTATATTAGAGGCCACACAACTGGGCGCAGCACTCCAGGTGGGGTTTCACAAGGGCCGAGTAGAAGAGCAGAATCCCCTCCCTCTACCTGCTGGCCATGCTGCTTTTGATTCAGCCCAAGGTATGGTTGGATTTCTGGCTGCTTGTGCACACTGCTGGATCATGTTGAGATTTTTGCCCACCAACACTGAAAAATTCTTCTACCCAGGGCTGCTCTTGTTCCATTCCCTGCCCAGCCTGTATTTGCATCTGGGATTGTCCCAGTCCTGGTGTAGGACATTGCACTTGAAGTTGTTGAACTTCATGAGGTTTGAACAAATCTACCTCTCAGATTGTAAAGGTCCCTTTGGATGCCATCCTGTCCCTGCAGTGTGTTGACAGCACCACGTGGCTTGGTGCTGTTGGGAATATTGCTGAGGGTGAGGTTGATTCTGCTGTCCACATGGCTGACAATGATGTTAAATAGCACTGATCCCAACACCAAGCCCTGAGCTATGCCATTAGAGTAAGTATAGGGAATTTGTGAACAGTATTTATCAGTGCATATCAGATGCGCTAGCTAAAATGGCAGGTGACTTCACTCTTACCAAGAATTGGTGAATCTCTAGTTAAAAATTACCTACTGTTAGATACCATTCTCCAAACAGCTAATTACCTTTAATAATTATTTAAAGACCCATAAAAGCATCCCATATGGGCAGGGACTTCCAACTTGGACTTTCTGCTCCAAGAGGGCTGGCTATTGCTAGCACTACATAAAATGAACTATGACTTTGCCTTTCTGACCTTGCATTGCCTTGTATTGAGGTATACCCTAGCTGTGTTTATTCATTGCTACAGATAAGTTGGCTATTTTTTATTTCTTTCAACTTGGAAATTATATTGTAGCAATAAAGGAAAAGGGAAAAACAAACTCCTGTGTGACTGGCTACAAAAGCAGTGACAATCAATCAGTGGATAATTTACAATGGTATTTTTGCAATTGGTGGTCAGTGGTGCATGTGAGTATAAACAGATTGGTAATATCAGTTAGGAGGAAAGGATCAGGCTTTTACAGTAGACCGTACACAAAGACAAACTGATGCCATGCAGCTGGGAAAAAAATAGTGATTATTTGGGTAGTACTAACTGATGTAGTATTTAAAATCTGAATGAGAATTCTTTGGCTTGGTGACTGTCCTGGATTGCCAAGCATGTTGTATTCTATTTGCCATCTGTAGGGCAGTTGCCTTTAGTTAAGTGGGCAGTTTTCCTTATCTCTTCCACAACCACTCCTCCCTGGGGAGGGGACATCTGTTGATAACAGGCTATTGAATGTTACTGCATGACTGATAAGAACTACAACATCCCATTTTGAGATGCTCCGCCCAGAGGGAGGAGCCAAGCATTGCTACCCAGATACAATCCAGGGGTTCTGGAACATCAGCGTGGCTTTCTCCACTGGATTTCCCAGAGGAACAGCAGCTGTCTCTTCTTCCACTGGATTTTTGGAGGAAGAATACACCTTTCTACAGGATCTCTGCTCCAACAGAACCACACCTGACGCTCCAGGAGGACTGCAACCGCATTTCCAACAGGACTGCTCCCAACACTCTGACCAACAGGGTGTCAGGTTGGGTTCTGACTCTGTAAGTGTTGTTTTAGTTTACTGCATTGTTTATTTTATCTTTTTATTTTCTTCCCTAATAAAGAACTGTTATTCCTGCTCCCATATTTTTGCCTGAGACCCCCCTTAATTTCAAATTTATAACAATTTGGAGGGAAGGGGATTACTTTTTCCCATTTCAGGGGAGGCTTCTGCCTTCCTTACCAGGCATCTGTCTTTCCACACCAAGACAGTGACTGAGAAAATTCAGTTGTAGTTGTGTGGCTTTTTGACACCACTCATAAAAGGGCGATAAAGCAATTAGAGAACGATCAGAAGAACAGCCAAGAAAAAAACTGATAATTTTATGAAAAACAATGCAAGAAGAGTTAAACTAGAGGAAATAAAATTGATATAGGAGAGAAAATGTTTCAAGTACAAGCAGTTCTCTACTAAAGTTAACAGCAATAAATGATTCTGACTGTCAGTTAAGAGCTGGGTAGAAAGTGGTTGGTTTGCTCTGAAGGAATTTCAGGTTGAATGTTTAGATGTGGTTACACTACAATGTTATAGAATTAATGCCAAAAGAGGCTTTTAAGAGGTGATTAGCTAAAATCTGCCTGCTATATAAGATCACGCTTAAAATAAAGAGGGTTTTCATGCAATCTGAGTATAGTTCACTTTTATGCGATTTCTCTGACTGGAGTAAGGAACAGTTTGAATGCTGAGCCAACACATGAGCTATATTGGAGCATCCCCTTCACAGGTGTTTAAGTTTAGCATAAGGCCTGGCACATCAGCTGGGAGTATGACAAATTAGTTAGTCTAATATGACTATAAAGAACACTGTGATCCTTTCAACTTATCACAGAACACTGAGTCTGGAAAATGTTCACTGAGTTGTACTTGGCTAAATTTTCTGGCAAAATTCTTGCGAGACTTCCGCCTCTTTGTGCCAGCTGACAACAGAAATAGCAATTCAGAAGTGAATTTGTGTGTCCTTCTTCTACCAGTTTTGCCCAATTTAAGAATCTGTCTTTTGGATGAGCTCATACCGACTGTTAGGTTTCATTTATTTTAATGCACTCACTGCGAGTCTGAATACCTTGGGCTGAAGAGGCATTTAATTATTTTTCACATATGATAATAAGATGCTGGGTCATCAAAGTGTCCTGGTATCAGGATCCTGATTATGAAACCAAGGATTTCCTGCAGAAACTTCATACTTCCTAATTGGGATTGTGAGAACTTAAAATAGAGTAAAAATTTACTTGTGCAATATTCATTGCTGTATTTGGAGCTCTGATCACAGTAATTTAAAAATAAACTAATTATGTACAAGGTGTAGTTTTGCCCCTGCATAAATGGTGAGTCTAAGAGATGCTGTGTATGTCTACTTTCAGTGTTGCTTCTCCACTTTGCTTAACAAAAGGATATGAACACTAAACATGCCTAGTGTTCATGAGATATTTATGTTCATGAATACTTCCTTGTCTGTCTCTGGTGGCACCCTGCTGGGATTCACATACTTTAGTACTATAATTTTTTAATTGATGTCAGAAGCACTACTGCTCCTATAGTTGGAATGCTATGTAGTTTCTTCTTTCTGTTTTGTCAGAAGCAATTTCTGATAGAAAATGTCATAATGTCAGCAATTTCTGACAGAAAAATTTCAGAAGCAATTTTAAGAATATATAGTTTATTGGTACTTGTGACTTTGGAAGATGAGGAATGCAAAAGGACAGTTTCACTTCCTAACAAATTGTCTGTCCTTGTTTCCAGAGCAAACTTTAGATTTCTCAGACCCCAAAAAATATATTACTGCTTTAAAATCCATATATTTGGGAATAAATAAAATTTTGGCTTAATTATTTGGCATTTTGCCCCTTCCATATTTGAGACACTTTCTTAAGCTGCTTTGCAATATTAACTTAGGGGATGTAGAAGAAAAAAGAACTGGGTAGGTAAGTGTGCTGTTGGTTATCAATTTATCAGCCACTCATGCCTGCATGACTATGTTTGCACTTACCATGAGAGTAGATGTCTGTTAGCCATATGCAGCTGAGACTCTGAGGGGTGAATCAAACTTTGGGGTATTCAGTTTTTGTAAAGAAAGATAGACACTTTCCAAGCAGTCCTGGATTTGTAGAATGTCTCAAGATAATATCAAAATGACCAGTAAGGATCTGAATAATTGGAAGTTTCTTATTAAAAGAAACACAGGCAGGAAATAAAGCTACTTGTCACTTAGAACTATGAGAAAATTGTAAGTGAATATATCATACACCAGAGAAAAAAAGTTCTTTGTCTGAAGGTCAAAATGTATTAAGATTTAGGAACCAAAGTAATGTTGATAATTGTACTCCTACCTTAAGTATCAAGTATTATTCCCAGGGATGAAGAAAAGTTTACTCATGGACAGCCAATGAGCCACAATGCAGTTTTGGCACAGTACAAAAAGAGCTTGTTTCAGTTTGCTCTCTGTAGTGGTCTAAGAGGTTGATTTGATAACCCCGAAGAATGTATGTTACACTATAAACATGCAAGTTTTTCTTCATCTAACTCCCTGTTACCACAGTAAGATAATCATACGGATTTTTTTCAGTGTAAATGACAAAGGAAATCTCATTTGCTAAATGAAGTATAGAGGGGTAGTTCAGTGTTTTTGTGCATTCCAAAGTCATACTTTTCCTCATCCATTTTCTGTAGAGCACAATTTAGAAATTGGAATAGTACAAGATTGAATACCATCTCATTTTTTCTCAGCATATTTCTTTAAAATATTCATTCAACATTTGTATTTTAAACCCTCTGTTGATGCAAGTACTCATTCCTGAATTAACAGTTGTGTTACAGAAAACTTGCATCCATTCATTTATGAAGAGGAAACTTGGTGATTGCCAGTTGGCACAGAAGTACAGAACTGTGGTATAGCTGATATGGGTCTGATTCTTAGCTGTGTTAGTCTTGTTTTTTGACCTGGCAAATGATTGTCCTCTGGCTCCTACCAATTACTGTGGAAGGTAAACTGCTGATTATACTGCATCTTTCTATGTGGACCTAGGGGATGGACCACAGGGAGGAACAGGAAGGGAACAATGGAGCATGCCTGTGGTCACCACAGACAAAATGGGGATAATACAATTGCTGTATTATATTCTTACTGTATTATATCCCATTTATAACTTGGAGCAATTTACTTGGAGCAAAGTAAAATCTCTTGAGCAGCATTGCACTTCTTATTGTCTTTTACTTGCTCTTCAACACCAGATTGCAAGGCAGCAATACCACTTTACTGCTGGCCAGAGCTTCTGAAGAATTCTGTAAGGAGAACAATAGCAATCAGAGCGGGAAAGAAATAACACTCTGCAAACCAGGGGTAAAATGACGTGCTAAAACTTAAAAGAACTATTCAAAAACCCACACAGCAAAAAAAAAAAAAAACCCAAAACCAAAAAAAAACCCCAAAAAATCCAACAAACCCAAACAAAAAAATGATTCCTTCTTTTTCTGAAGTCAAGTATTTCTAGAGTTTTCTATAACACTCTTTCATAGTTTCATCAATCAAATTCAAGAGAAATTAGAGTACTCCCTCTTGGCAAAATAGGAAATGAGAACTAACATGGCAGCTCTCTTGGGTCTCCCTATTGTAATTTTCTTTCTACGTTGTTGTGATCATCTACGAATAAATTGGACACTCATTTTGAAGTCTAGGGGATAGCTAATTTTTGTGTAGTGTACCAGCCGCAAATATTCCTATTAATAGTTGCTTGTGATTGTTGCTCTGATTTAATAGAGATATTTTTTATTCTGACTCGGAAGTTTACAAGAATTTTTCTGTCACAGAAATATTTGTACAAGGGTAATTTCAGTCTTGAAAGGAAAAAGATATAGGTAGCCATAATGTAAGTAGCAGAACTAAGTCAATATTTCTGAGAGAAACGACTGGAGCATTTTATTTAGCTTCTAGTCAAAATATCTTGATGGGTTTTCCCATCATCACTGAATGACATCTGTACTGACACTCAGATAGAGGTTTCTATCAAAGTTTGAAAAGGAAAGAATATTTCACCTCTTCATCACAGCTGTTGTTCGCAATGTAGGGTGTACAAACAAAGCATTCTTATTTGCTCTGTTTATTCAAACAGATGGATTTAATTCCTGCTTAAGAAATGGTACAGGAATCAACTGTGATTTTTTCCTGTTTCATAGTAAGAGATAATGGGATAAGAGTAAGATCCCCTTGGGAAGGGACATTCACAAGGAATGGACTCTCAATAAGGATTGTGGGGACAGAGTAGGAGAGGAAGATATGTTCTGGAATAAACATTTGGGCAGCAGACAAATGGTGCTGTGTCTCAACAGTGAGATTTTGAAAATATTAGTCTGTTAAGTAAATTTATCTTGGGACTTGTGGACAGATAACAGCTGGCCTCTGTGCAGGATTGCTCCATAAACCCACTTGTGATTTACATCTTCCAGTTCCATCTGTTTCCCCTCTTGGAAAGAGCACATACTTTTGTACTAGAACATGTGTGTTTAACCTTGTTGATGTGGCTGAAATCTGTCTGAATGCTGCTAGATTTAGTTTAAATAGTCACTATTAATTAGGAGAACTGTAGTCTTGAATGCTGTGGTTAGAGATGATGTTGCTGATAGTCTAGTTTGCAAACATGTCTGCTCTGAGAATTTAGAGCTGCAGGATTCCTTAAGGACTGGAGATGAAAAACACTTTCTAGAAGCACTGGATTTTTCCAACTTGTTCACTGCTTTGAAAACTTATCCAATAAGATCTGTCTAAACACCACATTGTTTTTAAAACCATATGTGTTTTTACTTTTCTGATGTTTCTTCTTCGCACCTTACATTTTCAGTCAGAAGTATTGATGATGAGTGCAGGGGAACTGTTTAGTAAAAGATAAACAACAGCTTTTAGATGTCTTCAGTTGCATCTTTTGTTGAAGACCTGTGTCTATACATGAAGTTAAGGTATCCTAGTAAGATTTCTTGAAGTGGCTTTAGTCCTCCTGGGCTGGGTGCTGCTTACCAGTAGATTTAGGGAGTCATAATGAAAAATTCAGTAGTTGCAGCAATTTCAGTATTGTTAGACTTTGTCCTGGTCTAACATTTTCTGAGTGGTTCTTGGTAACTGCAGTTGAGGCCATTGGTAAGGTAGTTTAGGCAAAGCAATTTTGTTTCCTGGACTAGTATTGTCACTATTTGCTGCAAGCCATGAAGCTGTTTTTCTAGTTTTTGAGGAAGCTATCTGTGTCCCAGGTAGTTTTTAGTGAGGAAAAGCGGTCAAATTCCAGTATGCATCTCACATCAAAAAAGATAGATGCAGCTAACCTTATGAAAGTGATTTTCCTTTCTTTTTTGTGTCTTCAGCTAAGTGTTATTCTCCCTTCAGGCCACAGCACTCTACTCAGACATGTTGACAGGTATAAGGAAATATATATAAGGATAACTGTGGTTTTTTAAGGCAGAAAGCTAATAGTAGATTTTTATTATACTAAACAACTGGAAAAATCTGTCATTTGCCAAAAACCAGTAACAGGAATTGCATCTTCTTTTTCAAAAGACATAAAAAGGGAATAAGTGAAGGTTAAATGCTTTAATTCTAGTTAACAGCAATATGCTCTTTTTGTTTTTCTGGGTGGGGCTGAATGGAACTCTCCCATATCTTCCTGAATTTTAGACTTTTAAGAGAATTACAATTTTAAAGCCATAAGAGGAAACTTCCGTGCTTCAGGCAGCTACTGAGCTGTGTTTTGCCACAGCTAATTTTCTGATGATAACTACATGGTAATTATCAAATTGGTCAATTTGTAAATATTCACAGAATTTTTTTTAAATTATGTGCTTCAAATACAGCTGAATTTCTCTTCTGATAATCTAGCTGTTTGCTCATATATTGTATTTTTGTATTATATCAGCATCCTGAAATATGGTTTATGGTTAGATATATGTGAGTTCTGAACAACGGCAGCCCTATTCTTATAGGAACACTGGCTGTCAGTGTTTTACAGTCTGAGGGACTGTAAAACCCATTGTGTTCATGCAGAGAAAGTGAGTAGAGCCTTGGACCAAATGTGTTCTCTTGTACACAGAACAGCCTCTCACTCTGTCTTGTGCCAGGCTAATGCTCTGCTGCGTTGTCCTTGGGGGTATTTTCCCTCTGCACTTGAGAAGACAACTCAGGATCTTACACATTTTGTGGTGTGTGAGAATTGCATTCTCTTCCAGCTTGTGTATCAAACCTCTGTAGCTCTTTAAAGCAGTAGGGATACAGATCTTCTATAAACAAGAACTGTTTCCAAGCCAAAATGAATAAACAGAACTACAAAGTGATTGTAACGCAGCTCCACTGATTTTACGCGTAATGGATCCTGACTGAGGTATCTTTGGCACTGTCCACAAGTAGCAATCTCTTTGACTTTTTAAGCATCTGGATAAGGCAAACTGCCCAGAATGGTCAGCTTCATAGAGTAAAATTTTAGGTCTGTCAATGTTGTTTGGTTTTTTTACATAACCATGTCTTCAATCATCCAATGGAGCCATGACTGGGATGGTTTTTAATTTAATCCATAGCTAAAAAATTTATTCCTTTTTCTGTGTTGTATATTTTGGTATCAAGGTGTCTTTAGTACATCTCAGACTGGATATTGCAGTGTCTATGGGGCTGGACATATCAATCAGTCATAGAAGAAAAGATTATCCAGAACTGGAAAGAATCCACAACAATCATGAAAATCCACCTGATGGTTCTGAAGCAGTACAGCTCCAAGAGTCACACCATGTGCCCATGAGCATTGTTCAAAATCTTGAACTCTGTCAGGCTTGGTGCTATGACCACTTCCCTGGAGAGCCTTTTCCAGTGCCCAACCAACCTGTGGGTTAAGGATGTCTTTCTAATACCCAGCCTAAACATCCCCTGACCGGACTTCAGGGCCACTCCCCTGTGTCTTGTTGCTGCCACCACAGAGAAGAGATCAGTGCCTGCCCCTCCTCTTTGCCTCATAAGGAAGCTGTACCTGCAGTGAGGTCTGGTCTCCTCTCAGTCTCCTCTTCCCCAGGCTGAACAGACCAAGTGACTGTAGTAGAGATGGCCTTTGAGTAATATATATGTATCATATCTAAATATCTGTATATGGGCCTTGCCCCAATAAGTCTCAGTTGATTTTAAATGGCTTGCAGCTGCAATGGCCTTAATTGGGCGCAGCTGTGGCCAGCAGGGATAGCTGGGATAAAAGGGGGCTGGGTTTCCCAATCAGGCAGAACCCTGAGGCAGCCTCGAAGAAGCAAGAACAGCTTGCTGAGGAAGGAGTCAGTGTGATGAAGACCTGGCCATGAGGAACCCCTGAGAAGATATGACTACAATTGAGACTGCAGCCTACGGCTACAAGTGACCTCAGCCACTCCTCACACAGCTTCACCCCAAGGCCCTTCACCATCCTCATGGTCTCCTTTGACACTCTCTAACAGCTCAATGTCTTTTTTATATTGTGGCACCCAGAACTGCCCCCAGCACTCAAGGTGAGGCTGTCCCAGAGCAGAGCAGGACAATCCCCTCCCTTGCCTAGCTGGTGATGCTGTGCCTGATGTACCCCAGGACACTCCTGGGGACCCTCCTGGCTGCCAGGGCACTGGTGACCGTGTTCAACTTGCCATTGACCTGGAAACTCAAGTCCCTTTCTGCAGTGCTCCTCTCCAGCCTCTCCTTTCCCAGTCTATTCACACCTCCAGGGCTGCTTTGTCCCAAGTGCAGAATCTGGCGATTGCCCCTGTTAAAATTCATACGGCTGGTGATTGTCTACCCCTTTAATTTTTGTAGGTCTCTCTGCAGGGCCTGTCTTTGAGGGAAACAGAAACTCCTCCTGATTTACTATAATCAGCAAATTTAGGAGAGGATACTTTAACAAGGCTTATGTTCTTGAATCTGTTCCAAAGAATGTGATTTAATTAGGAAATATCCCTGAGTGCAGAGATGGGTTGTCTGCTCGTGTACTTTTACAGGAGTAGATTGTGACAAAGTTAGCTTCATGGAGAATGGTAAGTAGTAGGCAGAGTAATAACGTCTTCGCTGAACCTCCTTTTCCTCAGTCTTAACAAACCCAGCTCCCTCAGCTGCTCCTCATAGGATTTACTTTGTGAAGCAACTGTAGAAGTATCTTGAGAATTATACTGTATACAGTAAAATATTAAGAAAGGTAGTTATAAAATTTTCAGTTTATGAAAAGGAATTGTGTACTCAAAGGACCTTTTTGATCCAATTTCCCAAGCATTAACGCTGTACTAATGATAATGATCTACCTCTAAAATCATCATAAACTCAACATATAAGGTTTATAAATTTGAGATACCAGGTTATATCAATATAGTATATAGATATTAATATATTTTAATGGTATCTACTACAGCCTTCTTTTTTGGTTTTGATACCTTCTCTCCTGGATCAATACAAGAGACACAGTAATGCAATGGTAGTGAAAACTTTTGATTTTGAATGAGCGAGCAAGAAGATGAGATTTAAAACACTGAATGAAATGAGGGCAAGTTGAAAATAAAAGAAAGCAGCTGTGGTCAGGAAGAGCAAAAGATACTTAATGGGTCTGCTGTAAATTAAATCCTTTAAATAAGTAAAATTTTGCTGTGCTCTGAGGCACATAAAATATACATGTGAAAAAATGTCTAGGTCTGCTTCAGTAATACTTTGTGAGATTCACATATTTTAGGATCAGACTGGACAGCTAGAACAAGTAGCCTGGGTTTTACAGGCCAAATCTGAAATGCAGTTCTGGATTCCCAATTTGGTCTATTACTAAAGGAAAACATTTCTGAAATTTACATGTGATGGGGACCTGGCTTTTGATGCTGAGGAAATTCATGTTTATATCTAATAAAAACAGATCAAACCATCATAGTGAGAATTCATAGAAGAGTGTTGTCAAAAACCCTTTGAAACAAATATGGAGAGGGCAGTTTTTTTTGTGGCCAGTAACTGGTGAATCTGTTCCATCTTAATCTATAATGATGGCCCAATTTAAATATGACAAGTAAGCAGAAATGGAAATTAATGAGAAACAAACTCGGAACAGATGGGAGGAAATGGTTTCTCATGCAGAAAATGCTAAGCTTCTGTAATGACAGCAGAGGAGGGGTTGTTGTGGAGGTAATGTAAAAGAATAATGGACTGTGTTAAACTTCAATATGCTAAAAATCTGAAATTCAGTTGTATGGCTTTTCCTTAGTGTCTCAGCCCATGCTTTCTTTTAGGTTGCTGACTTTGCATCTCTCAAGCCTTCTTTTACAGTGCTGTCCCTTATGTTGAAGAGAGACAGCAGACTGCTCACTGACAAAAGGGTGCCAAAGATCTGGCCTCCACTGCCAAGCTGTTCTGCTTCTCTTTTGAGAGAAAAGGAAATTGTGGGAAAGCTCCTAAAAGAGCAGTCTTATGGTTGACTTAGGAGTCTAGAAATGCATTTGAGTTGCATTTGAAATTTGCTGAGTGAGCCTCAACAGAAGAGAGAGAAGTATGATCCTGCCCAGTCAGGTTATGAGATCCAGGTTATTTTACCATAGTAAAATATTGAATCATAGATGAAGTAAAAAGGTTTTTGCTATTATTCTGCCAATTCATTTTCAACATCATTTCCTGTTACACTGCAGGAGTTTTCGTAAATACCTGTAACTTAATTTTTACACTTCAGATAAACTGTATGGGAATATAGACTCACAGGAGCTCATTGTGGAGTCAGTTTCTTGTACATCCAAGCAAATTATGAAATCAATTAGGAGCCAGAAGGGAATCTGCAACACTGTAGATAAAGCAAATGGCAAAGCTAACATATGGATTCTTTGCATTTCTGATTTGGTTTTTTTACTAACATGTAGTATATAAATTTGTGGAGAGTTAGAATCAATCATGATAAATAATGTAATTATATACATGAAAGGTTTATAATGAACAAGAAACACAGCTGCTATTTGCAGATTTCCACTTTTAGAAAACTAATATTTTCCACTATTATTTAGAAAATGCTGCTATGATTCAACACAGAGGTGTTCCTGTGAGGAAGACATAATGTTCTATTGCACTAGTAAATCACTGTTGAAGCAATGAAATGGAGAAAGCAAATGAAGAACTTCTTTTGTCACTGAAATATAATCTCTAAGCAGGCAGCTTCAAGTTGATAATTAGATGTTCTAATCAGCATCTGGGGAAAGACAAAACGACAGCTTGGCTTTTTGTTTTTGGGAATGTCCTGTTCAGGACATTCCTGTTCAGGAACTGGAATGCAGCTGCTTCTTTGGGCTCTGTGTCATTAATCTCAGGTGAAAATGCAGTGACATTTTAAAAACTTCAGTTTCTTGGGCATTTTCTATTCATTTCCTAAATGCTATGATTGCTTTCTGACCTTGCAACTACACACAAAAATAAAGCTTTCAAATCATTCACTCTTTGAAGGATTATGTTGCACTCACAAGCACTTTTAGGAATGTGATTTCTTATGACTCTTTATGGTTATGAAATACAACCTCATTTGCTGGCCAGACTGTGTGTGTATATATATATATATACATATATATACCTGGGTTAAAATGAGAATCACTTTTCAAGATTCATCGTAAAGCAGTTAAAATAGGGAGCACAGTAGAGAAAACTTATTCCCTGTTGAATTTAAGGCAGTTTTATCCATGGAAGTCCTGATGCTTATGAAGCATAGTCGGTTCTTTGTTTAGGCAACAGAGATGATGGTGGCGTATTGCTATGCCACCTACATTTGACAAGTCAGCGGTCTGTCTTGTTTAAAATAATCAGGTATTCTCAATCCTCCCTGACTGGGTAATGACTGTTGCAGATCCCCGATTATTGTGAAAGGTTGTCTACCAATGGTAACAGAAACCCTTGTGGTCTTCAAAAATAATTTTTTTCTTGGTTACATTTCAGTTTATGATACGATAAATGAAATTGCATCGTGCTTCTATCAGTTTGGCAAAACCATTGATTTTTTTACCAGTTGTGATAATTTTAGGCATATTGCCTGCCTCTGAGGTTGCTGACTGCAAAGTTAGTGACCCTGGTGCAGGTCAGGATGGGATTAGGTGCTATTATGCTTGAGGTTTGCAGAGAAGATGTGGAAAGCAATGTATTGTCTGGTGGCTGTAATGTTCTGAGGGGATGAAGCAAGAATCAGAGACCTTTTCTGCCCAATTTCCTCCTCTTATCTTCCTGAAAGTTCTGGAGGTTCTTCCAGGAGTTAATGGAGTTCGAGTTTTGCTGTATTAATTTCCACAGTAATTTTCTTTAGTTTGGAAAAGACCTCTGAGATTTTTGAGCCCAGCATTTACCTGATCACCATCGTGTCAACTAGACCATGGCACTAAGTCCAGGCATTTTTTTAACATCTCCAAGGATGGTGGCTCGACCACTGCCCTGGATGCCTCTTTCAGTGCTTAACCACCCTCTTTGTGAAGAGGTTTCTATTGATGTCCCTTTATTTCATGGAAAATTAGGATCTTCTGAACAACTCTTGATGTCATATTTTGTCTTATGGAAGGTTCCCAGCTCAGTGAAAGAGTTTTACTTAACATAAGATGCTGAATGATTGCCCAGGTGTCACTTAGATAGTCATTCGAGTGCTAGCAACATGAATGAGGTACAGATGAGACAGAAGTGAAATTATTTGCTTATATGGATCATTTGGTAGTATTAGACTGAAAATCAGCTTCCTCATTACATGTCTGCTTGTGCTTTTTAAGCCTGCTTCCCCGCAACAGAAGAAATAGTTTGTGATGTATTGGAAAGAAAGAATATGTGGCAATTGCAAGAAGGGTGTGAAACATGATTTTTTCTTTAGGATGACAAAGTCCAGGAGGCATTTATGGATATACGTATCTACAGATCTTAACGTAATCAAAGGGTAAGGTTGACCAGTCAATTATACTAGTAAAATTGTTGGGTTTTTTTTTTTTTAAACTCAACCTTCTAAGCAGACTGTTAACTTTAGCTATTAACAAAATTAAGGTATTTAAAAGATGTAGCAAAATCCACTATAAAATTAATAATAATGAAGTATTGTTTGTTTGCTGAAGTTCACAGTGTGCATGTTAAATTGTCTGTCAGTTTGAAATCAAGACAGATGGTGTCTTGTATTTTCAAGCATTTCTGGATGATAAAGATAAATTGTTGTAGATTGAGACCACGCTTTACGGACAAAATAGTGGTTACTTTCCATATATACAGAAAAATGAGAATCTATCTCAAATGAAGAGCTTTTTCCTTGCAAAAATTTAAATGTTCACTTTTATGAAAGCATTAAAACATAATCAATTTTTGAAGACTTAAAAAATAAAGGTCAGATTTTTAAAGAATTTTGAAGAGAAGTAAGAATATATTTGTATGGAGAATTGCTTTCCTAAAGGAAGTTTATGTTTTCAGACCACTTTCAATGGCATACCAGGTACTATCTCTGCCTATTAAAGTCAAATTGTTATTAAAAAATTGTCTGGTCACATAATCGTTCCTGCCCTAGACTTAAGAATTCAGTTTTAACAATGCCTATGTGCAAAAACATTTTGGCACGAAGAAAAATATTTCCTTGTGAAAAAAAGTAGTTGCATGAAGAAAGCCTTTATAAAGATTATATAGGAAAGCATTTTTTGTCTAACTGGAATTCTGCAAAGACTTCCTTTGGGTATATTTAACAGCTTAAGTGCTGGGAAAATACTTTTTTAAGGAGCCATGAGGAAGTCTAATTTTACTGTCTCACCTTTCAGCAATTTCATCTGTGGTTTTAGCAGAGTCAGAATATACTGCCCCTGAATGCTTTTAAACCTTTGACACCATATTCCTGATTGTATCACCAATTTGCTCTTCATTTTGATTTAATGAAGCCTGAAAACCTGTTGCTGTTTAAGAGTCTAGTGGGGTAACCTGCATGAAAAATAATGCAAATGCAGTACATAAGCCCTTCATTTTCAGCAGATGGAGCTGACTCCTTGTACTTTTAACAAGTACAGACAGTTAACTCTATTTAAGTTCCCAGATTCACTGTATTAGTGTTACTTTCAGAGTCCCACTCAGTAGTGAGAGCCTGGCTCTGGATGAAGGGATTTTATGAGTAAACTGGGTGCTCCTTTTTCTGACTGACAGCTGGAATTATCAAAAATGTCCTTTATTCCCACTGTTTATCCGGTGTCATTGTTAATATGTTTCAAGGAAGTAGTGAACTATTTGGTCTGTTCATATTTTTTACAATTTTCTAAAGCTGTTCTCACATGAATCAGCTACCTTTATTTCCAATTTGAAGTTGGTTTTCCTTCAGTGTTGCTGCAAGAGCAGTTCAAAGGCACTATGTAATGATTCTTCGCAGTGGCATTTTGAAACAAATCTTCATAGAACTTCCCATTAATTTATTTAGATTTATATATATATATATATATGTATCTTATTTTTCAAAGCTGGTAAGTTCCATTTTCCGTCTCACAGTGGAGCTCCTCAGATCTGAGGAGTGGTCTGCTTACAGAAATGGCCTGTGTCATGTATCTCAAGCCTGCATGGAGCTGGCAGTTCAGCCCCATTTTCTCAGCCCAGGGCCTGTGGGGAGGAGCAGGTAACTGCAGTGTCTGGTGAATTAGCAGCCATGTTCTTGCTTTTCCTCTGTCTCCCCTCATGATGTGCACCAGGAGTACAGCACAGGGTTGGTTTTGCCCTCTGTGTGCCATTGCCAGAGCCATCTAAGTTCAAAATGGAGAGATCAGCTCCTAAGGGCAGCAGTAGTTTATACTGATTATAATTTAAGATCTTGGTCAGGCAACTTTTCCTTACAAGCTGTCTAGCAGTGGGAGGGTAGAACAAACTGTATGGGATGCTCCAAAAATTATTTCATTGTACACAGAAGTCTCTTAGGCAATTTGATTCAATCTAGATGATGAATAAATAACTGCCAAATCTTCTGAATCTCATTTTTTCGTCAGCTGAAAATTTCTCTTGCCTTGTTGGACTCAGAAATGGAAATTTAAGATATATTAGGAGCCAATAATCTTGAATTTATCTTTGGCAGTGTTTTTGTTTGCTTGGTTGTTTCATCGGGCTGGGGTTTTTTTGTCTTTGTTGTTGTGGGGTTTTTTTTGTTGTTGTTGATGTTGTTCATTTGGATTTTTTTTGTTGGGTGTGGTTTTTTGTGAGTGTGGGATTTTTTGCCTTTGTTTGTTTGTTTGTTTATTTTTTCTGGAAGAATGTGTCTAAAAATATTACAAGGAAGACTGAAGTTGTAGAATGTGTTGTTTCTTCTGAGCCTTATCCATAACATGCTGGTCTGTGACCATGGGAGATTCAACTAAGGTACTCCACCAATCTTTCTGATCCTGTACATTAGAGCAAAGTTTAGTTTTACTAATATAGTACTTTTTTGGAACAGATTGAACAGGAAGAGGATCAGCATATTTTTTTCTTTTTAAATTCTATTCTAATCACACCTATTGTGTGATTCAGTGGTACAAGCCCAGTACAGGGCAAGTTTACATTTATGCCAGCATTTGTGAAAGGAGCCATTCCTTGGTCTTTTGGCCAACACAGATAAAAGAGACTAAGCCATTTAGCCGTTTGGCATTTTAGTTCTGGCAGTCTTGCCTGTTCTCTGTTCTTTTTTAAAAAATTGTTACAGCAATTTTCCTGAGCTGGTTTCTTTGGAATTACAAGGTGGGGGGGGATCATTATTCTTATTGTTTAAAGACCTGATCTTTGCATGGAAAGAACTGGTTTTGGTTAGCTGCACTAAACTCAATGGAATGGAAAAAAAATGTTTTCATTATTTGGGAAATGCTGGCGTTTCATGTCCTGTTCGAGTTGTTATGGAAACTCTGAGTATCGGATAGCTTTAGAGAATTAAAAAAAGTATTTTGAGTAAATAATGTCTAAATGCATAGTTATGATTTTATTTAGAACAAAATAGGCTATTTCCAAACAGTGTATATTTGAAACAGTTGTTTGAATTTGAAGGTTTCACTTCCAAAAAATCCAAAAGCAACTTTTATGTTTGTGGTTTGTCTTTCTGGAGATGGAGTGAAAAATCAACAATTTTGTTGAAATTGCCAACTGTTTTAGATAATGTGATTTTTGGGAGAGAAAATTCTTGAAGTGTTAAATTTCATCCAGCTTCTAATGTTGAAAATTCTTGGTGCTGACTACCATGTTGTACTGAGCAGATTTTTTACAGAGATACTGCCTTCTGTGGCCCTCCTGCTGACACAGGGGAGTAATAATCTGTCATTAAATGGGTGAGGAGGGATTCCTTTGGTAAAGGGGACCTTCTTTATTAGAATAATGATTTAGAATTAGGTGTTTCTGTAATCTGGAGAATAATAATGCTGTTGTTATTCACATGCTGCAGCAAGAGCAGCTTCTAGTCAGCAATGGAAATATGGTAATATTACAGTATTAAGAAGTTAAAATGGTTAGAATAAGATATAACCGTTCATTTTATTTTGTTGGAAGTTAGGGTCCATACTCAATGCTTCATGAGTTCATGAACCCGAGTTTATTTAAACCGTTTCATATAGAACCTGAAGAAAATTAACATTGTCTTAGAGCATTGCCCTAAGGGCAGCAATAGCTCATCTTTCCTGATTCCAGCATCTTGGCAGTATGTGGTACTATGCTGCCCAGGAATACAGGTTTATAACAAATCCAAATATCTTTGCACAGTGATGCGTTGCACAACATAGACATATTCCTAAATATGAAAAAAAAGTGGCAGAGTGATTTAGGGTAGTTTATTTAGATGAGATGTGGATTTTGGTTAATTATATTTTTGCATTCTTTTTACTTCAGTCCACTCTGAAATGCCAAAAAAAAAATTACATTTTCATCCTCTGAGAAATTATCAAAAATAGCAGGTATATTCTGATTTTTTTTTTCAGCAAATAATTGAAGAAAAGTTTGCTCTTAGAGGTGATTTTGCTGGTTGTAGTCTCATGCATCTCTGTTCTTGGGATGGAATGAAAGAATTTTTGGAGTTAACTTTTGCATTAGAATGAGCAATAAGATATTGTGCTGGTCCCTGAACAGGTCATGCATTCTCAGCTGTGAAGCGGTATCCAGTGTTGTGAGTGAAATTTTTGTGTAGTTCATCTCACGCCAAAGGGGGCTCCCATATTGGCCAGGTGAAAGAAACCCTAGGCTGCATTGGTGGGATTATGACCATCTCTCCCTTGACTATAGAGGGAAGAGAGACAACTCAGTGTGGACACGTGAAATGAATTTCCTTCTTTTGGGCTCTTATCTTCCATTTCCCTTTTCTGTGTCCTCTATTTTTTCTCTTCCTTTTTCCTATGTGTGATTTTTTTCATTGATGTTTCTTTGTTACATGTTGCTTCCTTGGAAGCTCTTGAAGCCCCTTCTTCAGCTTTTTTAATCATCAGAAAATCCTGTACTTCTTACATATTGACATTGTTTTCATGAGTGTTTCTGTGCCAAATACCACTGTAATGAGAGTGAAATATCCTTGGCCTCTGACCAATAGCTTACACCAGTACAGACAAATAGTTTCTTCTTTTGAGATGCATCAGACCTCCCTGACACATCAGAGTAATTCCTCAACTATTGTTCTGCCATTTGTGCAAAAATGTAGTTCTAAGAAAATTACGATTTCCTTAATTGTGAGTGGGTTTTATACCTCTGCAATTCAGAAGTGTTTTATAAGAGTGTGCAGAGAGAACTGTGGGTGAGGACAAAGTCCCTTTCCTAATATATTAAATGTAAACATGCAGAAGGGATTGCAGAGCTGGAGTGTGGAATGTTGACATTAGTGCTTTTCAGCTACATGTGCCAAAGCTTTCCTTCCACTGAGTTTCCATTTCCCTTGCCAGGTGTGAAAAGAAAGCTGCAGCTAGAAATACGCTGTGGTTTTAGTCAGTCTTACAAGCTGAGTACAGAGCTCATGCCCTTCTCCTAGCAACCACTGTTCTGTGTTCCTGGGGCTACTGCAACCTCTTGGGGCAGGGGGATGAGGGCAGGAGATCACTGCAGTCTCTGAAGGGGCAAAGCACAAGCCCCTTCAATACCACTGGCATAAAGTGGGAATGCCCTGCGCTTTCTCAGGGGATGCCCTGGTATTAGCAAAGGTATTGTTCCTTTGATATTACAACCTGATGTGATCCATGTATGTTACAAGCACTTTGGGAGATCTGTGGGGATCCTTGAGGTGGATACACTTTGCAGGGCACAGTTAGTCAGGGATGTGGTAAGAGCTCCTGCATGCCTGTCATTTGTAGAACTTGCAGTGCCATCAGTGCACACTGTCTTCTCATCTCCCTGAGTCATTTCTTGTGTGTCTAGGGGGCTTTGCCTGGGAGAGATCTGCTGCCTGAAATTTAATTTCCTTCTTTTTCCTCCTCTTCCTTTGACGCTGGTTGTTTTGCTGGAGACAGACTTTAAATGTATTCTGTGTTATGATATTAAAGAACTTTTGCTACAGTCATCGCTGTTATTTCAGTAAACACTTTCCATGGGAACGGACGCTGTAGCAGAACATTAATGACACATGGCCCATGTTCAGGTATTCTAATAGAATTGCCAATATGTATTTTACTTCATTTTGACTATGATGGATATTTACCTGGAGTTGATGTCCTGAGGTGAAGCTGAATAACGAGTTAAATTCTTCAGTTTGCTCGTTATGTTTTGTTGTTGGGTATTGGTATTGGGCTGTTCTGGTAGTACTGAACAATCTGAACAATTGTTTTTAACTCATGCTGAGGAGTAGTGTGGTTAAGATCACTAATTTCAGCCTTTTGCCTCAGACCAACAAAGCAGGTACATTTTGTAGGATTAGTTTCCTCTTAAAGGCATCTGACACCCCAAATGAAGCTGAAACTTTTGCCTTGGTGACTCCTTCTTTGATACTTTACCAATGTACAACCACATATCTTCTAATACAGCAAGAAGAATTATGAGATAGAATGAACTATCTCTGTTTACCTGTAGGATTTTATGAAAACTTCTCTGACTATATGAACTGTGGGATTAGACAGGAGGAATCCCCCAAATAGACTGTGATGCAGAACTTAGCCCTGGGCTTTAGCACTTGGAGGGAGGAGAGAATCATGTCAAGGAACTAGTGCTCACCATGTAGGGTGGGGAAAATCCACTGTCTTAGTCCAGCAGCAAAAACAGTATCTCCTAAATACTACAGAGGAGACTGCACAAGTTAAAAATGCCTCTCCATGTTTCCTCATGTCTTAAAATATTTGCTTCCCTACACAGGAAATCTCTAAACAGTAATGCAAGAAAACTTTACATGGACGGGTTCAGACTTTGGTAAGAAATCCCAAAGCCTGGTTGGAAAGGTAATGCTTGCTGATTACATGAGAAGGTAATTTTATTGGGTCTCAGAGACCAAAGGAGACCTAAACTTGATGCCTTGTATTCTCTTAAAACACATCTATTGCCCTCACCCGTCCTGGAAAATATTTCAGATCAGCTTACTTTAAAACACACAAACCCATCTTCTGAGTTAAGTACAATGTTGCAGGTTTTACTGTAATAATTAAAATATTGTATGGTCTAAAAATTCATTATCATGACAAGCAGGAAGACTATCATGCTGTTTTCTATGAACTTGTTTTGTTAAACAAAACAAGGTTTGAAAGTGTTCTGTTCTTTGCAAAGGGATATTTATGGAACATCCATTAATCAGAACTTTGCTGCATATCAATAATATGGGTTTTTTGCAAGGTTTTAGGTGTCTGTTGATCACCTCACTCTATAGCAAAATTTGGCAGCATTAAGAGAACAGATATGAAGAAAACGTGAACTTCATGGAGTCAACTTTCTGTTCATATAAAGGAAAATAAAGTGATGAACCGTTCTAATACTTAAAAGGAACCCTAGAGATACAAAAATGCATAGCGCAGGTATTGGAAATACAAGTGTCTTCCTAGCTGGGATATGATTTGGACATGGATGTGTAACATTTCCATAACAGCCAAGAGGTGCAGCTTAGAAATTATTTCATGATAGTTTAACAGGAAAGAAAACGACTTCCCTGACTCTGAACTGTGTGCCAAAAATCTCTAAGGATGGGATATGCTCTTGATCTACCCAAGGCTGCTGGTGCTGAGCTCAGTACCCTTTGCTGGCTTGCTTCCTGCTGTACCTGGGAGTGGGGAGCCCACACCAGCCCCATCACTCTCATACCAGCATTGCAACTGTTCTTACCTGGTTGCTGTAACCAACTAAGTTGGAAATGCTTAGATGGCTGCTGCAAGCTGGATTTTCCCAAAAGCTGGGAAGTCAAATCACTGAACAACTGAGTAATTTTCTCTCTTGGACATAGCTAGTATGAAGAAAAAAGTTAAGATATAGGAAACAACCTGCTGAAAATCTCTAATTTTTTATAAGACTTCAGACCCTGAGAAAGCAAAGTAGGAAAATTTGGAAAATCCTTGAAGTACCAATGGGAATACACAAAGTCTATCAACCAAATGAATGTTAGTGGTTTGTTGGAGATGTAGTGAGTGGGAGAGAAGCTAAACAGGAATTACTGATGATTGTGTTATCCAAATACATTTTAAAACTGGTTTTCTGCAGCTGCGTAATAAAAATATTTTTCAACTTATTTTTTAAGGTAGCGATGCCCATTTTGTTTACAAAATAATACTCAGCAAGATATAAATAATGACAACTTAAAGTGATGTTGGAAAGAATGTATTACTTTCATAAAATTTAGGAGATATTGTTATTAAGGACTTGATTATATGGTTCAAAGTTTTCAACAGAATGTTTCTTCCTTTGCAGAAGAAAGGCTTCTCCAAGGCTTAATTATGATTCTTTTGCAAACAAAGCTGCTGTCTGTCAAACTACTGTCTCATTTATTGCTGGAAGATGTGTAGTTGACAAAGCAGGGAATAGCAGGAAGACAAAGGATGACCTAGCAGTTATGACAACTCCATGATGGCTGCATTGCAGTGAAAATGGTTAACACTTGGCAAGGCTTTAGGAAATTGAAGAAAGGGAAATGCCAGAGTGCTTAAATAACAATTGTGTTAACAACCCCATCATTAGAGCAGTCAGATTTTTTCTGTTCCAGTTTTTCTGGAACCATATGTTCCCCTACATAAATAGAGTAAAGCTTCACTCATTAGAAACCTTCTGCAATTTTCCATTTGCTGTGAGCTAGATTTGCTTGTGATTACATAAATAAATGACTGAATCAATTTTCCTGTACTTTTAATTTTCTTATCTGAACTATTTCAGGCTCCTTGAGCTTCATAACCAGTCTGTAGAGTTAGAAAGCTTTCTTACGTACTTTTGGAACAGTAGTATTTTAAGACTGTCCTTCTCTAATGATCTTGGGTTTCTAAGTTCTCATCCACAGAAGCTCACACATTTTAAAAATAGTTTACTTTCAATAATTTTAAGTGGATATTTGAAAAAATTCACATTCTTTAACTCCCATACTAGCTAGAATGAAATACTAAAATAAAACAGGCTTTTTCAGAGTAAATACCATGCAGTGGTTTTCATGCTGTGATTAAGGGGAGGAGTTGACAGTTCCTGGGTATTACCAAAACAGGTTGAATACTTCCTTAGAGCTGACTTTTGGATAATTTCTGTAAGGTAGTAAGAGAAAGCTACTGACTTTACCTGACTTTACTTTTCTTGAAGAATTTCAGACTGGAGAACTTGGAAGGGTTATGCCAGTATGCCTGTTTGAGGATGTCTCTCCTGATGTTCAATCCCTGATGCAGTGATCTCAAGGAAAAGTGTTTTCTTCCCTCATTTTGTTGGGTTTTTTTATAACTCTTCTTGAATAAAAAATCTCTTGTTGAACAAATATCCTCAATAAGATGAATCCTTTTCTTCTGTACAAATGGAAGCACTTCAAAACTGCTACAAAACATTTTAATGGTAGACTTAAGTAGGCTCCTTTGTGTGGGCTGTTTCTACATTTTTTAAATAATAACTACACTAATTTTCTACTCTATCCCCTTCTGTGTCTGTTAATCAAGAAATACAGCCCATTTTTCATCATCTTGGTTTTGCCTGAATTTTTTTCTATAGTAATCCCAGACCAACCACTCAGTGGTTCTTCCAGATGGACATTCAGTTGTTATATATATGGGTTGAGTTTATACATTAAGTAGTTTCCTTCGTGGTCATTCAGCTGTGAAGAGCATAGGATTGTGACAGATAATCTTTACTTAAGTTTTCATTTGCAGATTGCTTTGCTGTAAGCAGAGCTCCTCTAAGTAGTTGCTACATGAATCTGTGTGGTTTATTCAGATAAAGATGCCTTACAGTTTTGTTTTTTGCTATGAAGACTGAAAGCTCCCTGAGGGAAGGAGGCTTCCTATTGCACTGCAGTCTTTCACTCCTTCACAGGAGCCAGGTCCTTGTTCAGCCAACACGTCACAAGGATACTGCCACTTCCCAGAACATACTTCCCAGGTCTTTTGGAGTGTCTGATCCATACTGGGTAGGTAAGAATAGCTCAGAGTACCTCAGAGGATTCCCAGTCAGCATGAGGTAGTGCTGCTGTGAGTCCTTGCATCTGTTCTGAGGGACTGTGCCTCAGCAGGACACCCACATGGAGTCTAAATGCTCAAGGCTTTCTGCTCTAAGAGTAAATTTCGAGTCTCTGGAGCAAGTACCTGTGGGAGGATGGACTGTAGGAGAATAGAGATATAGCACTGAAGGCAATCTCACCCCTGAAGAGTTGCAGCTGTACTAATTACCAAAGAGTAGGAACAGCCCTGCCCTTAATAGGGCACAGCTATGTCCAGTAAGGATGGGTGTTATAAAAGAGTGGGTTAGCCGGTTAAGAGGAGAACTGGAGTTTGTTGGCTGTGCTGTGAGGAGTGGTAAGGGTCAGGTGATTGTGCAAGGGACAGGAAGGGTTAGTATGTGCTGTGAGGGACAGTCAGAGCCAGGCAGTCATGCAAGGGATAGGAAGGAGTCAGCTGGCCATGCAGAAGGAAAAGGAGTTAGTGTTGTGAGAAGCTGTCTGTGGGAACTCATAGAGAGAAGGTATGAAAGCTTTACAATAATGATAAACTGATGGTAACAGTCAGATTGCTGCCAAGCACCAAAGCTAATAATTGGTGGCCTGGATGGGGATGAGTCCTGACAAGTACCTGTCTTGTCTAACAATTTAATTAATTTTGTCTGAAGAGAAGACTATTAAGAGAGTTTTAAAAATGTGAACAAGGAAAAAAAAAGGAGTAAAAAATGCTAAAAATTGAGGGATTTCTTATTGAACAAAATAACAAGAAGATGTAGGAGGAAACCAGCTATTGATTGTCTTAGAGAATCAACATTCTGGAGATGAAATCCTTCATAATGATACGCTGTTTATCATGATCTTCAAAACAGTAGTTTCGCAGAGCCTTGCCATATTTCAAAATATTACTTTAAGAAAACATTTAATGACTTGTAAAAGGTTGTGAAGAAAAATGGGAAGGTATCTTTGAGACTTTATGGCTGCAGTAACTGGAAAACTATTCAAATAAAAATAGTGCTGAAATGACTAAACACTTTTTAAAATTAAGGTCAAGAATCATGTTAATTTCACTCAGTTCAACAAAAAAATGGTGCAGCATATAAACACAAAAAAGTAACTGATTTCCAATGGTGTTATATATCAGTCATGGTACTGAATCTGGTTCAGTGTTTTTGTGTTTAACTGTTCCTTAAACTTTCCATATGGAAGAAATACCTGTATATTTGCTAACTCCACAGGAGACACAATACAGCTAATGTCATAGTCATGAATTTACTGTAGATCAGCATTTGATTTTGAATTAATTGCCCTGTTAACAACTTGGAATCCAAAGTCTAGGTGAGAAATCACAGAAGAGTTAGGGGGCTCGGGGGGGGTGTGAATTAATGTTCCCCCAGCCTAACTCTGGAAGTACTGTTACCTCACCATACATCTGTGCAAATTGGACTGAAATACAGAGGACTCAGCTGCTGCAAGTTGTTCTTTCCCTCTGTTGGTTATACAGGAGGCCAACAGTAAATGGCTGAGTTGTGGATGACTAGTTCATAGATACCTGAAGTTAGGTGAGCTTAGATCCATCCCATCCTAAAATTAGAGAGTGCTGCACTCATTTGCATGGCACATATATATCATATGGGTTCATGGTACATATATACATATAATACTTATGATTTTGTATTTTCATGTACCCTGTATGTATTTTATAGATTGAATATGATTAGAGTAATTATTAATTATACATATTGTATACATGTAGATTTATATGCTGAGTATTTCCTATGCTATTAAAGAAGTATGATTAAAATGTGTTGTCATTTATGACCACAGCTGTTATGTATCATCTATAGCCTGTCCAAAATTTAAATATTTATTTCTATTGTACCCTTCCCCTTTTCAGTGATGAAGACATTTAGAGAGTCATCTTACAGATATGGACCCTCTCATCCTGTCTTCACACTGAACCATAAACTTGCCTGTGAGAATGCATTTTTGCTTATGACAGTGACAGCAATTGTGCTGTATTTGAATTTTGTATCTGAATCCTCACCTTTTTGTGGAAAAGATGGCACTGATACGATGGATTTCTCTGTGAGTACCAGGGGACTTTGGATATCATTCTTGGTTTACAGTAGCCCAAATGTGAGGACTGCCCATGTTATAGAAGTCTTTTAATTTCTAGAGCTATTATGGTAGAGTTGAGTATAGATTCCTGCAATGAAAAGTAACTTAAATTTGAAGAGAAATTCATATAAAATAGATCAGTAGTTGAAGTGTTCCTTTCAGTAAATCATAGGGGGCCATTAGCTCCTAAATATGCCTCTTTTTTTACTGGAATGTAATTAAATAACATTTTATCAGAGGAGTGCTCTCCGCAAAGATGTATTCCTTTCCATAATTTATTTTCTTTTTCTTTTTTCTTTTTTAGAATGTTGCCCTGCAATTGAACTCTCTCTGGCAGGTGTGGCTCTGGTATGGGTAGGAGAGAGCTTTCTATTTATTAGTAGTATTATTTTTATAGCTCTTGGGCAGAAAATAATGATTCTGTGGGGGGAAAAAAGAGGCAGCAGAGCAAACTCATTGGTCATTATCACTCAGGATGTGTCAAACAAGTTTTCTTTTGTATTGATTAAATTTCCAATTTTGTCTACCTGGGCAGAAAGTAAATTAATTCCACAGAAGGACTATTGATTTGACATACAGTTGGAAAGAACAAAAGTTAAAGGGTTTCTTTCATTTTCTTGATTGTTTTTCCCCCCTAAGTTTTTGTTTGGCAGTGTATATAAGCAAAGCTATCTTACTGAGAATAAAGTTTCTTCCTGAAAAATGTGTTTCTTTCCCTTCACTTAAACCTGCTGAGCTGATATTTTAGGGGGTTATATTTACAAATGCTATTTGGGCATACTCAGTTAAACCCTGTAGACTTGAGTTAAGGATTTGAGATAGAGGCTTTGGATCTGAAAACGCAGGGCCTGTTGAGAGAACACGTTAACACTTTGTGCAAATTGTGATGGGTGATAAAGGACATGACACAGTGAGCCCAACACAAGTCTCGTAGTCGTTGTGCCTCTGAAAGAGATTCTATCTCCTCCAACTAAGGTTTTATTAGCTGGAGCAAACATCACCATGGAACACATTAATAGACTAGTGTTCTGGGGTTGGAAGGAGTTGTTCTGCACCGCTCTACAAAAGGTGGTGACTTACTTAATTTTAGTGCTTTTTTCTGCTGGTCTCTCTCTTTATTCTACTGTATGAAACTATATCTATTGTAATCTCTTATAAGAATAGTCAATTGCACTCAGGTGTGCTACCACAGTCAGTTACTTGCAAATTATGAAGTTTGCTTAATTAAGCTATTATAAAGATTTTAATGACAGTCACTTTCTAATTTGAAGTTGCAATTGTAAGGAAGTGGTCTTAACAGCTAGAAATATTCTTGAGCATGAGTATATAGATATGCAAAAACCCAAGACAGTTCAAAACCACTTTCCAATTAAAGATTTTAATGTTTTGTTTTACAGAGAGTTGTAGAAAGTTTACTTGCTCAAACCTAGATTCCTGAATCATATTGTGCACTAAAAAATCTGTGAGACTGAGGTGCTTAAAATGTTTTCTTTAGGGGAGAAGAAACATTTTTCCCAGCTGATTTCTTTGTCATTATTGAATATGTGATAATAAATCTAGTAATTTTTTGGTCTGTTTTTTAGGAGTTTGTTTGGTTTTTTTCCCTTTGGGTTTTTTTTTTTTTTTTTTTTTTTTGCAATTGACAATATTAATTTTACTGAGAAGTCTGTCAGTTTTCCATTTTTAATAGGAAGCTAATATTTATAGAGAATGTTGTACTCCTACTATTTCCCCTTTTGTTCCACTATCATAATAGATGGCTGTTAACTTTACAAACCCTTAAATTTGACTACACTCACAGTACCATATGCAAGTTGAAAGAAAACCTGCTATGTACTCCTGGGCTTTTGTACATGCGTCTTGGTCTTCTCATGTCTAATGAGCAAGGACACTTGAAACATGCCTTTTGGAGGAGAACAAACTGCTCTGATGTTAGCCAGCATGCTCTTCCCTTGGCATTGGGGAACAAATGCCTCAATCAATGAAATGCTAATTATGAGAGCCAATATGTACTACCGTTTTGGAGTGGGAAGGGAAGTCAGTTTCTCAAGTCACTTTCTGTTTGTGCTGTGTACTTCTAATCACCTTGTAAAGGCAGTTCTTTAATGACTGCTTCCAAAGTGCTGCATGTGCCAGCAGTGCACACCAGTGGTTGTCCAAATGGATTATAGGGCAAGGGCATCCTTTTTTTTCACTGCTGTAAACTGAAATGAAGTAGAGACCATTCCTTCTTTCACAATCTAGCTTAAGCCCTTCTGAACAGTTTTGCAAAGGCTGTAGAATCTGCCACAGTCGGACAGGTGAACAGTGTTTATACATCTTTCTAAATTTTTTCCAAGTATTTCTAAGGCAATGAGTGTTTTCTCATTCATATCACACTAAATATGACAGTGTATTAGCAGTTACCATCCATTTCTTATTCCTCTCTGTCACAATTTAAGCCCCGTTTGCAACAAAATACCACAGAGCTGCTTGCTCACTTCCTCACCTTTGAGATCTGGGAGAGAATTGGAAGAGTGCAAGTAAGAAAAGAGAACAACTTTTGGGTTGCAATAAGGACAATTAATTAGGGGGGAAAGCAAAAAGCTATGCACAGAAGCAAAGCAAAAAAAAGGAATTATTTCACTGTTTCTCATGGAAGGCAGGTGTTCAGCCATCTATGGGAGAGCAGGGCCCCATCATGTGTAATACGTGACTGGGGGGAAGACAAACACCATCATTCTGAAGTATCCACCCCATCTTTATGTGCTGAGAATGATATGATACAGTTTGGAATAGCCCTTTGGTCAGTTGCAGTCACCCAGTTCCAGCTGTGTTTCCCCCAACTTCCTCACTGGCTGGGCAATTCTGTAAGCAAAAAAAGGTCTTGTCTCTGAGCCAGTGCTGCGCCTCAGCAGTAGCTAAATTTTCTCAATGTTATCAACGACATTTTCAGGACAAATTATAACCATAGCCTCGTACTAGGTACTGGTGAATAATATTAATTCTATATCCCTGCCAAAACCAGCCACACCTTTTTATATCATTAGAAATCATTGTGTTGCATTTTTGTCTTCCTTTCACTGAAAAAAGTTGGAATGCTTACCAAAATTCTAAAAATAATCTGTTCTGAAAATAATCCATAAAATCTCTCCTTAAATACTACTTTTCTGTTATGTTAGGTTGTTTTTCCATGTAATATTGGCCAGGCTAAAGTAGGCTAAGACTTATTGGGGTTTTTTAGAACCTTTCATTCACTTCT
Source organism: Calcarius lapponicus (assembly GCA_039654755.1). Lineage (NCBI taxonomy): Eukaryota > Metazoa > Chordata > Aves > Passeriformes > Fringillidae > Calcarius > Calcarius lapponicus. Next base: position 58,089,945 of record CM077481.1, on the reverse strand, counting down.
TTGCTTACCAGCTTTGTTGAAGGATTAGCAGTTATCTAGTTTGCTGTCCTTTTAAAAATCATTCGTTACTCGGTTTGCTCTGAAATATGTCTTAAGTTCCTGCTCTTACTTTTTTGATATGTACCTGAAAATAGCACAATCTTAACTGAAATATGTGCTGATGTATTTGAGTGTTAATTATGACACCAATAGAAAAAGTGTGGGGTGTTTGTGAAACAATATTAATTTCCTCTGTTGGCCTTGTAATTGCCAATATTTAAAGGTATATTTAAAGGTAATTGCCAATATTTAAACCCATATCTGGATTTGGGTATATAGATGCATTGATTGTGTCTATATGTATGTGCCTATGTGTATAGAAAGTGTCCTACAGCATAACCAATACCCAAAACTGTGATTTTCAAGGGTCCAGAAAGGTCATCTGAGAGTGGCTTCAAACAAAAACCCTTTCACCTTGTCTTGTGGGGAAGGGAAAGTAAAAGTAGTTGGCAAGTATCAGAGTTTCTTCATGACCTTCCTCTTGGGGATGGTAGTGATATCATCATTACTTCTTCATGTTTGCTGTTATACTCCAAGTGTTGTCAGGAAAGTAATAACAGGTATGTGCTCTTAAAATGAGTTTTGATTGGTATGCACAGCAAACAAGTCCAAGTCTTTCACTGTCTGGATATAAGAACTCGCTCTTTTTTTTTTTTTTTTTTTTTTTTAGTGGAAAAACTTTCCCGCACAGTCTTCTGCTAATTGATTGGCAGCCCCCATCAAAAGAGTTGTAGTTATCAAAAGATCTCTGTGAGAGGAAAACTGAAACTGCTGCCAGGACTGCATTTTCTTTCTGGCTTAGAAGCCACAATGTCAAGACTACATTAAAAAGAGAGCAGTGGCAACAAAGAAAGTGTCAGGAACTAGAGCACTGTATAGAGTGCAAAAACATCTGATTGGACATCTCATCTATGTAAATGATTAGAGAAGATATTTCCCTTTGAAAGTTTATTTTGTTCATAATTTTGCAGAAGCAAATGAGAATAGTACTGAGTTGCGCAGTACCAACAAGATAATCACGGTTCCCCATGTTGCTGAAGACAAAAGCTACCAGTGATAGGACCTGTATTTTCGTTGACCATGAATTAGCTGACTGGAACAAAAAGCTCCTCTACATTCTATCAGTCATCTCAGATTATTTATATTCTGCTTCAATTAATGTGTTTTTTGAAATTTACAGAAGTTGTAATTTGTATGTTTGTTGTGCCACTGTACTGACATACTGAAATTTTGATCTTAGGTATCTGAAATGAAATAGGGGAATCTAGTAATTAGAGCAAAGGCTCTGGAGGATTGAAATGCCTTTCAGATCACTTTCTGGCCAAAAAAAAAATTGTTTCTATCAATATGTTAGTATGGATGCTTTCAATTGAGAATTTTGGGTCTGAAATTGCAGGAAAGAAACCCCACTTGACAGCAGCAGCCATGGTCCATAGTTACAAAGGACAACAGAAGGTTATTTGCTAAACACTACATGCAGCTCCTCTGCTCAGGTGAGAAAGCATAGCATCTAGCAAAGATGAGAGCAATGTCCTTGTGCGCTTGTTTTTCTCCTCTCAGAGCAGTCCTAGGAAAAGTGAAATTCTGTTCATTTTTTTTTTTAAAGCAGCATCAAAGGTAGCCTGTCCCAGTTCCTAACATCTCTCTTTCCATGTCACAGTGGACAGCACGCACAGCTCTGCTGCTTCAGGCCAATAAGGATTTCTGTGCTGTTGTGTTCCTCTGCCTGCAGTTCACCCTCATGAAGACCTGCTAGGCTTCAAGGCTACAATGAGACTGTACAGATAGCTATAAAGAATTTGAAATTCTTTCCTATACAATCTGTTTAAACTGGAGTTGTTCAGAAAACCATGGGAATGGCAAATATGTTTAAGTGGGCTGGGATTTGCTAAGGTGGTGACAGATGGCTGCCAGACTGTGATCCCTAGGCAAAATGGAGCTCCTGGAGAAGAAGGATTAGGCCTAAGATACTCCAGTGTACATAAACACCTAATATGTACATGGGATTGTCTGATAGTCATGTGGGCTAGAAAACCAGTGTATTTGTTTGTGCAGTTTAGCACAAACAATGACTACATTTCCTCCAAGTTTAAGGTTTTCATACCTTGCAATTTCCTCTGTGTATAATTTTCCAAACACCTCTCTCTGTAATGCAGCTTTGTGAAGCACAGAGGCTTTGCTGTGTGAAAAAATGAGTCTTCTCAAGATATGGTTTCAAGACAAAATGGTGGGTGATCTCATAAGGATTAATTCTGCTGGCTGTTTTCAGAAACCAGACTGAGGAAAGAGAGCAAGAAAATCTGTGTCTTGTCCTGCTTATCTTCAGCATCTATGGTTTGTGGCATTGGTGTCATTTAATGTTCTTGGAGCAACAAATGTTATTTCTTATCTGTCCTGTCTGACATTCATTAGGTTGTGGGCAAAATGAAATAAAATGTGGGTCTGAAACTTATGTATTAATTTTGTTCATAGTTTCTCATCGGTTGGAACAGAAACTGCGTTGTGGTTTATTGAAATGTGCAGAAATCCAAACTGTAACAGTGTTTTACCATTGCTGAATCAGTCTTTGAACAAAAACCTTATAAACTTTTCACTTTAAAGTTTTTCGCTTTCATATAGTTTTGATACACTGAAATTCAAATTTTTTATCAGCAGGATATTTGCAACAGATGCCATTTTGTTTAATGACATCTTCTATTTGTCTCGGAAAACTGGGAATTTTTTTTTTTTAGCTGTTTAGCAATGGTAATACCTGCCTGTGTTCTACTTTATGTCATATACACTGAGCTTCTGGTAGAATTTTGTTTTTTTCAGGTAGTGAGTCCATGATGGAGTTTTTTAAAGAATTACTATTGCCTCTCAAAACCTTTATGGTAATCTTTGATGCAAATGTCTATAATACTGCTGTTAAAGACATTATGGGAAAAAAATAAGCCTATATTTACTGTATCTGTAAAAAGTAACCTTTATGCACATCAGAGGAGGGGCAGTTAGGTGTGCAGACTGACATTTGTTTGCTGACATTTGGTTAACTGGGACACGCTACCCTTGATGCTGCTTTAAAAAAAATGCAGAACCAAGCATTGTCTTGGTTACAAATACAGTGCTGTGATTGAATCTGCTCTGGCTTTCATAGCTAGGTGGAAATTAATTAGAAGCATGAATGTCAATCAAATTGACCCTTTCTATTTTCCCCCTGTACTTGTAGAGTTCAGTTTGATGTAAAATATAAAAATTCTTTTAATGCAGTAATTTGTTCAAAGCTTTTGTATAAAGCAGTCCTCCATAGGCATTCAGCAAATTTGTGCAGTTCCCAGTATCAACCTTTTTATCTCTTTGCATTAGAGGGTGATGAAAATAGAATGAAACTACACAGGACAAATGAGAACAATTTGAATGTCTGTGACATGTTTAATGTCTGAAAAACTTCTCACACATAATCGTCTCTAAAGGTAGGTCACTACTTTTAGGAGCTTTGAGTCACTTTTATTTCTTCTATCTTTTCCTTTACTGTGGATGATCTTTTGCTACAGTTAATTCCCTGAAAACCTTTAACAAAGAACTGCCTAAGAAACAAGCTTTTCTCAATGATTTGTTTGTTCTCTTTCCTTTGTCTCATGAAGAAAATCAAATAAGACTTGAAAGTCAAACACAAGATGGATGTTTTGAGAATAAAATAGTTCTTTGTCTTCTTTGTGCAGTCTGGATTAAATCCTGATTCCTTGTAAATCAGGGAAACTTTACTGTTGACCTGACACTGAATTACTGACAAAGTTCATGCAGAATATAGTGCAAAATATAGAGGTTGACAACAGTGCCTTGATGAAGACATTTGGTGATTTTTGTGTTATTCATTCAGTTTCAAAAACGTGAAATTCTTGATTTTAATTTTGTTTTTAGTGGATGCATCATATTTAATTGAAGTTATATATCAAATAAAAAACCCCTTTTTTCTATAGCCTGCATGAAGTACTTTCCATAAATACCCTACATAAGGTGAATTGTATACTTTTTAAATTAAAAACTTTAATGTCATTAGAGATCCCTGTACGAAGGCCCTAAATACAGGAACTATAAGTTCAGTCTGTCATTTAAAATAGCCAATATTCGTGCTTGTACTGAATGGGTTGGCAAGGAACAAGAATTTAATCCAGACAATCTTCTCAATATGCAGAAGTTCAGAGTGAAATTCTACTTATAGTCTGTATAATTAAAACTTGACACTTTTTTTTGCTGAATAGCATCGAAATGTAAGTGAAAGTGAAATTTAAGAATAAATTGAGATGAGATAAGCTTAAAGGAAAATGTTGACAGATTCCCTTAAGTCTTTTGATTTCAATTGCTTTGGTAGATACTCAACTTAGTGACAAAGACTATTTGGAAAAATACTCCCTCAAGAAAATGATATTTTATTTATATCTTCTGCAGACATGTTTGTATTCAGTACTCAAGTTACCAGGTTAATACACCTGTTTCTAAATTATTTGTCCTATGCAGAGAAAATTATTTAGGTTTGGGGTTTTTTTAAATTTTCTCTACAAAATGCAGATTGAAAGAGCAAATTAAATTAATGAATTCATAAGCCATAAAGCCTGACTTTATAAGATCGCTAGCTCTACTATGTATAAATCAGGATACATGTGTAACAACTTAATTTTCTTTGTGCTCTTAAGCAACCACTTAGTAAATCATATCTGAAGACACTGATTTGCTCCACTTTGGCTCTTTATACTCTTTAAAATAAAACTTCAGTAGAAAAAGGGATGTTTATAGAAGTTTTATTTTTGAGAGTTTTTAAAAAATTTGTATCTGCTTTAAACTGCTACAAAAATGCCTTCATTTCAATTTTAACATTACCTTTTTCTATGCAAAGTTAACAGTACAGCCCTTAAGATGAAGAAAGAACCTACGAAAGATCTCTGCCTTTTCTTCTTGTCATCCACTTGTTTTTGCTCTAACTCTGAAATAAGTTTTCAGAGTAAGATGTATAATAAACCCACTTCTGCAGATTTGAACTGCTAGCATTCCAATTTTTGCAGTTTTGGACAACTGAAAATAAGCAGCACAAGCAGTAATTTCCACGTGTGTAACATTTGAGACAATGTGTCTCATATTATTTTTTTATCATGTGTCTCCACAAAGCCTCACCCCATGTGCCTTGTGGGCTTATTTGTGCTTGAGGACATTCCATACTTGTAGAAACATTCATCAATTTCTTTAGCTATTGTGAACTAACTATTGTAATTATGCTGATAAAAGGACAATTAATTGTCAGTTATTAACATGTTCTCAACCTATTTCTGTCCATCTGAACAACCCCAACTCACTGCATCTTTCTCAGGGGTCATAGTTTCTACATTTTTACGCTAATTGTTTCCTGGGGCTTTATTAATCCTACCAAATGGGCTTGTACCAACACCAAGTGGAGCAAAAGGACTGCTCCAGATGCCATTCAGGTTTGACTCTGTTTACAGCTCCTAGGATGTTTCTGACACACACTCAACTCTGGGGTTTCTTCTTCTGCTGTGTGGAACCTTTGTTTCATGTAATTATATAGCCTTTTACTCACATCTATGTTTGTATTTTTTTAAATTCATCCTTTTGTATTATATCATGTTCTTGAAATTTATTTCTTCTACTGTAGAAATTCACTGATGATGATTCACTGATTCATTATTGATGAATATAACTTTGATTTTTCCTCAAGTGTAAACCAGATATCAGGTTTTTTGAGTGTCAGTGGAATTGCACTGCTGTGGAAAGGGTGAATGAGAGGAGGGATGAATTGACTTGTGATGTTCTGTTTTGCTAAAATTTTCATGCTAAGCTAATGTGAAGTAGTGCAAAAGAAATGCTGTTAGTGCATTTTTCTCTTTCATTATGTGTGTGCTGATAATAGCATGTAATTTACATGTCAGTGTATGTACTGCTCTGTATTAATTTGTGCAAGATTATTGATGTGTTTTGCACTGCATATCAATCACCCTTAATTTTCTAGCATACATGGCTGAGAACTCCGTATACCTCATTTGAACTAATGTTTTATTTCTACTTTCACAGTGGAAAGGTTACTTATGATAAGAAAATAAATAGTCTGGTGCTTTGGCTTTCTGTATTGGTTCTATTAATAAATTTAATTTGAATGAAACTTAATTTTAAAGTGCAATAACAGGAAAAAAAAGTTAGGTTTTTTTGTGTAGTTTAACCCTCTTTTCAGAGAGACCAAACTTTAACATAACCTGAGTTTGTGCAAGGCCTGGCCCAGCTAAGTTTTGAAAATCTCAAAGAATGGCCATGTCAGGGCAGAGGCAAACTTCTTCAGTGCTTACCCATGAGACACTATACTGGAGACAGTATATCAGTTTGGTATTTGTCTCAAGCTGTGCTAATTAGTTATTTTTGCAAACTAAATGGGGTGCTTCCACTTCCTAGCTGCTATTAGTGACATGGAATGCCTTGAATCTGAGCAGATTTTGTAATGTCCTAAGCTTCCAGAAGAACTATTCAGTTTCTACTCTAATAATGTGTGGTCAGAACACCACTGCCTCCTCTTTTAGTACTTTTGTGTGGGTGTACAAAAAAAAAAAAAAAAAAAAATTAAATCCTGTAACTGTAGATGGAAAATGTACCATATCACTTTTTAAAATGGATGTAGGAACCAGAATATTTGAAATGGTGAAATTAAGAGGGTAGGAAATTCAGAACCATTGTCCTCTGAAGACCTCTGCCCATTTTCTCACAATATTATATGGAGCACTGTGGGGCTGTTAATAGTCTTTATTCCTGAGTCAGCGCTAGCTTGAATTCTGTCATTAACCATATATTACAGTTACTTCTCTTTAAGTGTTGAAATTGCTGGGGAAGAAGACAGGATATTTTCTTTGAACTTTTACTCTTTGTCCATCTTTTTAGCACTACTCACTCCTTCCAGGAATGGAACATAATGTTTCATTTTGTTTTCAATTTTGTATGCTTGTGCTCCTTCTTGCACTCCTTCTCCCTCTGGCAAGGTGGAGTACTTTTAATCTTTAACACCCCTTGCCTGTGGTATTTGCTCAGAAATAGGGTAAGCACCCTGAGCTTTTCGGGCTCAGGCTTTCACTTTCCCCTTCATTTGCTGATGTGTTCAGAAGGGCCTGACAAAGTAACCATCTTTGTCAGGAATGAACACCCACAGCAGCTGTAGATTCAGTGCCCCATGATCACATGGGGCTAAGGCTGACCCTTTGAACAGAGATAGAAACTCACAGCATTGTCAGTGGGCTCCAGGTTTTCTTCTGCAGGCATCGTCTGAGTGGGACACCAGGTTACCTGGCTATAGCAGAATGTTCTGCACTGCAGGCAGAGGGAAACCGGTGCAGTAAATGACATGGGAGTTTGTTTTCAAAGCTGTGGTAAGAGGACAGTATTGTTAAAGGAGCTAGAAGCCCAGGGACATGCCTAAAATAGTGACAAGACATGATCTCCCAAATTTTAGTTATCACTCTAATCACTGTATTGTGCTTTCTTTAATTCTCCAGTATGATATGACTTTTTGCCAAAATAAATACAAACTTCTTTATGGAGTAACAAGGAGAAAGCTGGTGAACATGTAGACATATACTTTTTACTGCTTGATCTTCTAGTTAAAACCCAGTTTAAAAAATCTAGTTAAAAAAAGTTGTCTTTTTCTTCTAACTCAATTAGAGTTTGTATCAGATTTAAATGTATTAAAAAATTGTATCGGACTTTGGTGAAGAAGCTCTCATTTTAAACACTGAAAGCACAGATGAACTTTTTATAGTGGTCTGGGCTGAAACTGAAAAGCAGGAATTCACAGTGTAAATCAGGCCAGAATTGCAATATAATTCTCTCTGACAATTCAGGGGTTCAGGCATGGGTTCACCATAGAAAACAAGGCACTAGTATTCCTTACAGATAGAATTGACTGGGGCAGAAACCTAATTTTCAATATTTTCCCTTATCATTTTACTGGATCAAATTGGTCAGTTTGTATTTCTTGCTTTTTGCTCCATGGATCAAGTAAGTAGAAAGACAAAATGAAGTGCTAAGTAATTATCACATAATTTTCACATAAACTATGTCAGCAAACTTGATGCTAGTAGGCAAATGCCCTGGATGCTTATCACCATGCTGTAAAAGACTATTTTTTTTCTTGCATGCAAACTAAAGCCTTTTTATTATTATTTTCCTTGTAAGTGTTAGTATTTTCCTTTCATGCTTCAAGGCAAGTGGATTTTCAACATAGGTAATGTCTACCCTCTGTGTATCTTTCCTTGGGGATGCTCTGTATCAACATTAAAAGCCGAGCATGGCATTCTCTAAATGGTGGAGGTGTTACAGGTATGAAAGATTTCCCTCTAGTGCTTCCTCTGCTGCTCTATGGCAAGTTTATTTTCAACAGGAGAACCCTGGCGTCAAGTTGCCTGGCTCCTCTGTGCAACGTCTGTGGCCATGTGCCTTTCAGAGCTCATGCTCCAATCCTGCAAATGCTGCTTCTGTCTTTAGCAGGAGCAGGCTACAGGTCTGATGTCCACAGTTGGAGAAAAGAGACAACAATGTGTATTCTAAAAGATGTGAAAGGGAAATCCACATTGCAACTACTCAGCTGTAGTGATTTGTGGGCACAAAATGAAGGAGGAGGAATGGAGGACAAGCAGGCTCATTTGCAGAAGGGATCAAAATGGCTGGAGGCAGGGATGCCAGAAACAGACTCTCTCCAAGGGAGTGAAGTTTTTCTTGGTGACGAGATGAAAACCAGACTCATCATGGTCACATAGCCACCCTGGGATGGGACTGTTCAGATGCCACCTCTGGGTAGCAGAGTTGGGCTGGGTCATGGGCCCAAAGCCAGCCTGAGGATTGGTGCTGGTCTAAGTGTATATAAAAAACTGGCTTGTGCTTGTATCTATTCAGACTTCTTGTAGAACAAGGTATAGTTGTAGGACACTGCCCAATGCATGGTTCACTAATAGTAGTGTAGTTCAACACAAAATTGTTTAAATTAGTTCAAGGGCTACAGTAAAAATTCACCCAAAGGTGTAAGACAATTTGTGGGCATCTTCTGTTTGTGGGGTTTCCCTTTGACTGTATGATTTTGTATTTTGTTTGGCACATATAGAAGGAGTGGGGTGTCGTGTCCTTCAAGCGTTTCCTTCCCAGCTCTTTGTAGCTGGCATCATTCACTGTCCTCTTCTGTGATGCAGCATGTGGTGACCAGAAAGGGTTGTGGGGGAGCAGAAACAATGAAGAGAAAATCACAAGAGCTGAGGAAAGCTGAAGTCAGCTCTACCTTGGGGTCATTTTCCACAATCTGTTTGATGGGTTATTCTGCTGCCCCAGACCCCTGTTATTATAGGGAAAGTGTGGAGATATTCTCCCCAGGTTTTTCAATACCTGGAATTTTCTCAGCTGTTGGTGGGTTTTGTGCACCTGTTTGATGGCAGCCTGAGCTTGATTACTCTGCTGAAAGTCACCCTTGGCCTCTCAACATGAGTTCAGATCCCTCTCTGTTGCTGGATCCCTCTGTTTTATGTGAACAGGGAAGAGATGCAAACAACTTAAAAACAACACCAAATGAGCAGCTGCAACCAGGATCTGAGCTTGCAGTTTATAATAGAGATAAATCTTTTCATATATGGTGATGTTGTGCCAAGTGATGATACCATAACAGAAGAGTTATCTTTTTTTCAAGAATAAATTTAGTACCACATTCTTTAACTTGTGCTTGCAATTTCCAGTGATAGCTTTTCTTCAAGACTGTAATAGCTAATTTTTTTCAGAAGAAATGTATAAAAATCTTTCCACAGAAGCAAGATTGTTTACCTCCATTATATTTCTATTATGAAATTAGCAAGGATAGTCTTCTATCTTAGAAATTGTCAGAAGGATAAGATTTTATTTGTGCTATAGAAAGATGGAAGGAATATTAAAGGTAGCCACAGTATCATTCATAGAATTTATTAAAATGGTGTATCCCCTGGAGGCTAGCTGAGAATAAAAAGCTTAACAGCAAATGCTGAATTCCCCAATGCAGTTGAAAGCAAATCTATAAATAGAATCGCAATGGAATAACCCTCCAGCTAGCGAGCAAGAGAACAAGAAAATCCCTCCTGAAACTTGCTTTGCATAGTAATAAGGACAAAAAGTGAGGGAGGAAAGAAAGAAAGAAACAAGGAAAAATGGCTGCAGATGGCTCATTTACCAGACTACAGAGAAACCATGTGCTTGGTAGTTAATTCAGGTGCCTTTTTCTCAGCACTGAACAGAAAAATAATAGAAACAATTTTTTAGAAAATGATTTATTTGTACATCTCAGTGAAAAAGAAGATGACTTGTGACATTTTCCTTCCAAAGTATGCCTTCTGTTGTGACTAATGCAAGAGCCTGTTGGATGTATAAAGCAGAAAACAGTTTGTGAAAGGGGAATTTAATTATAAAACAGCATATTTGGTCTTTGCAGTGAAACTGGATGCTTCCTGTCATTCCAGAATTGAAAGCTGTGAATAACTCATTGTTCCTACAGTATGTCATGGTGCTGTAAACCTTTGTACTCTTTTACTCTCATTCTGTCCTCTACCAATTATTTACCCAGATGTCAAAGTGAAAGTCTTTTCATTTGGTATCTATAATTAATTATATCACAACTGCCAATACTAGCAAAGAATTGGCAATAGATGGGAGCACTTATAGTGTAGTTTATGATTTTGGTAGCTTGGGGTAAGGAGGGGGAATCAACATGCAAAAAGCAGATGTACCTCTTCATTAAAAGGTGGAATTTTCCACACCTGCACATCTGTCTCGCCAGGTGAAGCACTTATGTTTTCTGTTAAATGTGCTTGTGTGGGCAGCAAAATTCAACTTTGTATCTAGAGGTTGGCAGAAGTGAGGCAATAGTGAATGTGTGTGTGTTTGTGCATTTTCCAATTTGTATTCTTACACATGTCCAACATTACTCACCATGTTCTGTGGTCAAACTCTTGCTTTTCAATTTTTGCTATTTATTTTTATTGTCTAGGGATTTTTTGTATTGTGCATTCCATTCCTATTTCTGTTTGAATGCTTGGCTTATCTGCCTCCTGGTCAGCCCTGGTGGCTTAGGTTAGACTGACCACCATTCCTGATTCACAAACTGTGTAGCCAAAGCTTCATATGGCTTACAGCCTTAAAGCAGTAACTAGATATCTGTTAAACCAAGAGGAAATTCCTGAAATATTAGGATGAGTTATGACAGTACCTACTCAAAAGTCCCTCAGCTTCATGCTGAGTTGGTGTCAAGTGAGGCCTACAATTAAGTTTCAGGGTATCTTTAATATATTTACTTGCATTATTATTATTATTATTATTATTATTATTATTATTATTATTATTATTATTATTATTATTATTATTATTTTATTATTTTATTTTGTAGGTTTGTCACCACTATGCTGGATTAAAAAAATTTTAGAGGGAGATGCTGTGCTCTGTACCCTCTTGGTAGAGAAGGATGGATTTTAGCTCCTCATTGCAGCCCTGTATGGCTCACTTGCTTAAGAGCTGAATGTGGTGATCCTTGTGAGTCCCTTTCCAGCTCAGAATATTCTGTGAAACAAATAGTTATACTGGGTTGGTTTGGCCTGGATTTTGGTAGCCGGGAGCTTAAGGGGTGGCTTCTGTGAAAAGCTGCTGGAAGCTCCCAACATGTCTGGCAGAGCCAATCCCAGATGGCTCCAAAGATGGACATGCCATTGGTCAAGGCTGGGACAATTACAAATTACAAATTACAATTACAAAAAGTTATGCCTCTGTGGTAACATATTTAAGAAGAAAAAAATAAGTTACTGTGCACTTGTAATTGTAGCCAGAGAAGAGCAGGGTGAGAAGATGCGAGAATAACAATCCTGCAGGCACCAAGGCTGGTGGAGAAGGAAGGGCAGGAGGTGCTCCAGGCACGGAAGCTGAGTTTCCTCTGCAGCCTGTGGGGCAGACCATGATGCAGCTTGTGGGGATCCATGGGGGATTCCACCCAGAGCCCATGGAAAAGCCCCCTGCCAGAGCAGACGGATGCCTGAGAGGAGGCTGGGATCTTGTGGGAGGCCCATGGAGAGAAGGCCCACGCTGGAGCAGCCTGTCTTTGCAGGACTGCACTCAGTGGAAGAGTGACCCACACTGAAGAAGTTTGAGGAAGACTGTTGCCTGTGGGATGGACTCACATTGGAGAAGTTCACAGAAAACTGTATCCCGTAGGAGTGCCCCCCTGTTGGAGCTGTGGGAGAAACAAAATTTGATGAGCTGACCATAATCCCCATTTCCTATCTCCCTGGGAAGGAGGGAAGGGTGGGGAGAAGGTGTTTCTGAGGGTCTCATTTTACATCTCATTATCTTGCTCTGATTTTATTAGTGTAATAAATTCAATTATGATCTTTCATTTGAACCTGGTTTGCCCATGATGCCATTTCAAGACTGATTTTCCTCATCTCAACCCATGAACTCTTTGTTATGCTCTCTCCTCTGTCCAGCAGCAGAGGGGAGTGAGTACGTGGCTTTGGTGTGTGCTTAGCACCCAAGCTGAAACAGTAGCAAAATGAGAGACCAAGTGTGGGGACTAATAAAAGCAAAAAGTTTGGAGTATCCTGTGTTTTCCAGATACCTTTCTAACTCATGCATTTGAAACAAACAGAAGTATTCAGAAAGAGGAACTGAATTTTAATACTCTAGCAGTTACATGCACTAAGCTCAAATTGGCTCTCAAATGATTAAATATTCATAATTTTAAAGTGAGTTTCACATATGAGGTTCACTACTAGAAAGACAAGCTACTTCATGTGTCTTTAGCATCTTAATGCATATAAATGGAAAAGTCCTAAGAAATAGAGAACTCCTTTTTCCCTTACTAAAGATCCTTGCACAGCTTTGAACAAAATAAAAATTAATGTAAACAGAGAAATTTTGTCACTTCAAAACAAGAACCTGCAAAGAACCACCCATTAAGAAGAAGTTGCAATGTTACAAAATTGTTCTTTGGTCATTTAGAGGCTGCATTATTTCCTTTGTGCTCCTGAAGATGCAGTACTGGTTCTTATTCATTGCTGAGATATCTTCTGAGGGAGTCTTTACCCACTCACTGCACATTGCTGTGCTCAGCAAGCAGAGATATTCCCCCAGGTTTTGAATACAGTTCCAGTGTACACAATGAGGAGAACCTCTGGGCAAAATGTTTGACGAGGCTGTTTACACATGATCAAAGTACTCTTTGGTTGTTTAAGCTGAGTGAATTTTTACATTATAATTTATTCCATTATTCAAAATGAAATAGTATTGTAGGGACAGGGTGTCACAACAGGGAGTTTGCTACTGGTTTAGTAAGTGAATATAGACTGAAGGGCATTAATAAACAAAAGATGTACTAATTGGGCTTTCCTGGTATTTCTGTACACCTTATTTCAAAGGCTGTTTCAAAATCAAGAGAGCACTAATGTGCAGAACAGTGAAGGTTTTGATTTTTGGACACCTACTCCCATCACTGCACACCAGCATGCACAATTCAGCACTCATAAATAGGTGTTTCTGCCCCAAAAAGCAGCCATGACAGCAGATATAAAGTTTACAAGTCATGACCTTTCATTGGTTTCAGTTGCCCATATTGAAAAATGCCTTAACCAGAGCATGTTTTAGATCCATGTATTTTGCAGAAGTCATTGAAGGAATGAAGTAATTTTGTGTGATTATTGTCTTGCTTTTAAACTGTGACAAATATGTTATTTTCAAGTTGTCATATAGTAAGCTGCACTTTGATTACTCTGAGTCCTAATGAACAACTATAGTTTATATAACAGAATGTATAAAAATGTTTTTTATTTGTAATGCTAATAGGTCATGATATGTGGCTTTCATTATTTTGATATGTGAATTTCATTACTTTAATATCCTGATTAATTTTTGTATACTGATGATTTTATACTTTGCTTACTGAAGGTTAAGATAAATATCAAATATAACTAAGGTTCATATTTTTCTATTGAAATTAATAAATTTTCTTCTTTAACAGACAGAATAGCCAAGTATGATAATGACTAGAACAGTGTTGTACTTCTTTATCGTTGTATACTCTGACATATAAAGTAAATGACTGTTGACTGCAAATTCTCATCTAGGCAGATATTTTATTAACACATATTTTTAAACCAATGCACACAAAATCCAGTTTTGTATTCTGCTAGATTGTTATCTTTGTCCTTAAGTCCTTCAAGGATGAAAATTTTTACAAAGTCAAATAAATTCATAGCTACAGCAGTGTTCCTTCAGTCTTTCCCAAACATTGACAGTGCAATTCTTATCATTCTCTGCATACACATACAGAGGCTGTGTGGGAGCACAGTCTAAACAGAGAATAAAGAGAAAGTGAGCATAATGGAGAACTTGAAAGCTAGAAATAAGAAAGTAGCACAACTTTCTTTTTCTGTTCTTATTTATTTGGTTAGTTATTGACATTTGCTTCACTTTTCTTCTCACTCTATGCTGAAGACTGTTGATGCTTCCTGAAAAATGAAGAAAAGATAACAATGGTTAACGTATTACTTAGTAAGGTCAACCAATTATTTCTACAGAAAACTTCTAGTGTGATCTTCCTGGCCTTTTCCTCATCAATTTTCCTAAGATTTTCCTAAAAACCCCAGTATGCTTTCACTCTGCTTAGTGTTCATATCAGCAGAATACTTCACTGGGGGGCTCATGTGGGTGTGTGTATTTAGAGACTTGCAGGAATAACATTAGAGATCTTGGTGTCAGAGTAGTTAGATAATTGGAAATTTACAATTTCTTTATGATATGAGTGAGAAGGAAGACAGGGAGTTTAAAACTGCTGTTCCAGTTGATACGCTGCTCTGTATCAGCCCCTGCAAGGATTTCTTATTCCATGCACAGTCACTGGTTCTGCCCAGAAATATGGTTTGCAGCACTGGCAGGTAGAATTGAAACCCACCATCCTGTTGAATGAGGGAGTTGGTACTTGTGGTACCCTCTTGGGTGAAGGATGAGAGAAGGTGCTAAGTTTTTATATTTGCTCAATAGCTTTAGAAAGGTTTAGTGATGTAGAACAGGAAAGTAAGCTCCTCCAGTACTTGTCTGGTGCATGTACAAAATGTTTTTACCTTAATGTGTAATACTGGGGAAGCAACAAAGTAAGCACAAACTTTCTCTGAGGCAGAGTCCTGTGCTGATCTCTTTGCTCTCTGCTGAGTAGAAGAGATGTGGGTGCCTGTGTTCCTTTTCACTAAAATGCAAGATCAGGATCCAGAAGAACACACACACACATATATATACACAATGTAGGAAAAGGTGTATATGAGAGATTTTGGGGCTATTGCCTTCAGAGCTACTACCAAATGACAAAGGCATTGTCCTGTCAGCAGACTAACTCCTATTTTGGTAAAATAACCTTGTTTTGTTTGATTTGTCAGCTGGGTGCTCTTCAGTTTTGAAGACATCAGAGAACAGCTAGTCCTTCTCAGTTCTTGCACTTAAAAGATGTAATAGAGAGGGATGCTTATGGAGATTTTAGCTTAATTTGCACAATAGGAAGCTGTGCTTCTAAGCAGTGATCCCTGGTTTTGTTCCCAGTAATGATCCTAAAG
The DNA here is from genome assembly GCA_039654755.1 of Calcarius lapponicus. NCBI lineage: Eukaryota > Metazoa > Chordata > Aves > Passeriformes > Fringillidae > Calcarius > Calcarius lapponicus. The sequence goes on along the minus strand of CM077481.1, from coordinate 58,074,292 downwards.
CCAGGGCAGAGAAGATGATGGGTGTGGAGTCCTGAACAGTCACAGTATAGTTAACTTTCTTCCACATATGCAATGGGGAGATATTGCACCCTTGCATATAGTTAAAGATTTTTTTCCATTTTGTGCACAACTGAAAGCTGTGTATTCATGTGCTAGGTCTGACTGTTAATCTCTATATCCCAGAAAACAGAATATTCAGAGGGATAAGGTGGTAAAAGGGATGTTGGTACTCACTGAAATGTGGCTTTCCAGGTCCTATAATACTAATTTGTTACTTCCACGACCTCATAAGCTGGATTGAGAAGAAAAGCTCTTATCTTTTCCTCACCTTCAGGAGCAAGCAGTGTTTTGTGTCTTTTTGCCCAGGACAAGCGGTGCATAAAATAAACAGAGGAGGGCTTGAGGTTTGAGCAGGAGCACTCTGATCATCTCAAACTTGATTAACTGTTGTATTAACATCTTTCTTGAGCAATTCAGACATACAGATCCAGTTATTATTCTCATACATTTTCAGACTATATGGTTGAACTTATAGATAAATGCTTATTTTAGTTCCTTCCTTTTCTTCTTCATGTCGTTAATCCACAGTATATCTTCCCAAAACTGAAATATATATTCCTCAAAATGACTTGTCAGGAATTTATTTGAAAACAGCAGTGCTTCCATAATTAGTACACATTTTAAACTACAGAATAAAAGGCAAGGAAAATATGAATAGACAAGACCTAAAGAGAGAACTTGTTGGGTTTTTTTTTTCCATTTCTGCCAGGATAGTCTGAGATACATGGTATCTCACCCTGAAAAACTTGACTTGGTTGCATCCTTACAAGGTCACAAGTGCAACACTATTCCTACTACAATGACAAATGTATCTTAGAACTCAATTTTTCTTGACTTTGATAGGCAGCAAAGAATTGAGTCATAGGCTGCTAATTTTTTTGTTATTTGGCCTCAATTGTATGAAGAAAACAGGCTTCCACTTCAAAGTAACAGCAGAATATTTGAAATGGATCTTAATATCAATGGCTATATTATTATTTCTGTGAAAGTAACAACCATTACAAAAATCAGTCAAACAAAGAAAAGTAGCTTTTTTGAATTATTCACAATATGGTTACTAGTAATGGGTGTTGTACAGAACTCTTCAGATATATATTATACTCTGTTTAGTCTGCTTTTATGGAGATATTGCTATGAATTAGGGAAAAGTTTTAGTCTGAAACCTGTTGCTTATACTGCCATGATAAAAGAATATTTTTTAGGCTAATTCTGAACATCCAATTTAGTGAAAAATAGAGGACATTATGCAGCATATTCAATATCTGCAAGTACTCTTCAGCATCCATCAACAACGCTTTCATTTACTGGATAAAATATCTGTTGCATCTGACCAAGTAATAAAAGGTTTAATACTTGTATGTATATGATATTTCTTCCTACTCTATATAAATATACAACATGAACAGGAAAATGGAAGACATGATATTTAGTTGTTTTCTTTTTCATTAAACTGACAGCGCATGTTGTCTTGTCTGTTTTTCTGAATTAAAAACTCACTTCTTGATCTTTGCACTCTATTGTATGATATAAAAACCCAGTCAACTTGATATTGCTCCTAATATTTCTTTACTGATTTTAAGTCTAAAATCTAGACATGTTAGGATACTGTTTTTCTGTATGTATCTGGGAAAAATATTTACCTGTGTAGGACACTGTGAGTTACAATTCATGGTAATGGATTTTTGATTAAAAAATCTCATGAAGATATTTTTGCTGTCAAACTTCAAGACTTGAAAAGGAGCTTCCAATCAATAAATAAATTTTGAGACCCTGTGTTTAGGCATTGAATGAGTAAGAAAATGCATTTCTGCTTACACATTGTCTCTTGTTAAAGGGAAGACTTTGGGCAGGGAAGAGTGAATACCCTTGTCTGGAAGTATTTTACTTTAGATTAGTTACATGGTGCCAAACACCAGAGCATAGGGAGGATCCTGGTTATTGTTCTGAGCCTGCTATCGATGATGCTAGAAACTACCAGATTTTCAGAGGTGATGCTTTTCACAAGCAGTGATATTCATGCCACCTCTTCAAAACTGATGTGAACTGGTGTCAGGAGCCCTGTCCCCATAAGGAAGGGACAAGGAAAGTCTGTACAACAAAATTTCCCTAACAGGTGGAAATGAGATTATTCTGCTTTGTTTTTCAATCTGTACAGAGAACGTAAAAGACAACAAGTAAAGCCCAAAGATTATGGTGCCTATGAAGGCTAATAGACATAGCCTTGTCATTCAATGAGAAATTAACATTCTTTGGAAAGAATGACTTTCAAAATCAGCGTTATCCCAAAATAGGTCAGTGTACTGATACTTTGATATAATTTGAAATCTCGTTACATTTAATTGAAAGCTCATTTTTTATTATACTAAATGAGGTTGAAGTTTCATATTGATAAATAGTCTCCTTCCATTTGGCAGAAACAGAAAGATTAATTTAAGAGCAGAGGTAACTTGGATTGTGTCCTGTGATTTTTTTTTAGGCTATTTTTTATGCTGATCCAATATATTTAATCAAGCCATCTTGTAACTTCAAGTCAGACCTGCAACAGCTTGGGATGCTATAATTTCCTTCTCCTTTACCATCCATATCAATGAGGTCCTATTCAGTTAAGTAACAGCCACAAGTCCAATACTACCAAACACAGTAGACAGATAATGTCTTGTTTATTTCTTTGTTATGTGTGGACCACTACCCTTTGCTCTGTATGAGGGAAGCCACCAATATAGCCCAGCTGAGACCAGAGGCTACCTCCTGCCACCAGCTGTACTTTGGCATCCCCTGTGAATAATCCTGCTCTGCTTAGAGGAAAAGACTGTATTTAACCTTTTGTTTGCTATGGAAGATGACTGCAAAAAGCAGAAGAAAATAAGGTTAAAAATTTATGTTGCACATTAATCTTTCTTATTCAATAATTGCCAAAGTGTTTTTCTTTTACATTTAAATTTAAGCATGGCTTTTTAAAAATTCTGATGATCTTTGTATATGATTTCTGTGATTATGTTTCAGGTTTCTCTGATTCAGGATGAAAGTTTGCAGTCCACTTACATTCTATATATTGATGTATATACTGGATGCACAAAGGTGAAACATGTGGAAAACCTTCATGCCTTTTGCTATATTCTCTCTTTCTAGTCTGGATTTTATGAGTTGATTCCATTGTCAAAACCTTTAAAGTTCTTGCCATTTGGCAAAAATCCATCTATTCTAGAAATATTTCCTTTTTTCCCTTGTGCCCCTCTGAGTGGGGTGGGCAGGAGACAAGAAATGGCAAAAGACATTAGATTTTCCAAATCAACTTCTTTCACTAAAAAAGTAAAACTTTGCTGTTTTTAGAAACTGTCAGCTAAAAGTAATATAAAATTTATCAATTATTTCTGCTGATCTCTGCCTTCCAAAAAGGAAAGTTTAAATATTTTTTTCATTTAAGGTGTTCTTTGATTTTACTAGAGAGTTAAAACTAAACAAAATAATTAATTTGAAGAAAATAGGTTTTTAAAAATAATTCCAAACATTCTTTTTCTTCTTGAAATATATTTAAAACCTTGGTACCCAATGTGAATATAATAGCAATTATTTATACAGCTTAGGTCCTAGACCAGCATTACTTTTCTATATCTCAAATTGATTTTTTACATTTCGAGATTTTCACATTGCTGGTGACTCCTTTCAAGTCAATTGCTGATGTTAAAAAAAAAAAGGACAAAATTGCCTTTAAAAATGATAAAAAATCTGCTTGTGGACACTTTCTCAAATATGAGAGCCTTATAAAAAAATAAAAAAGTAATTTATCTTCTGGTTTCTAGTGAGGGTGTTTTTTTCTTTAATGAAACTGGGCTTTAAGCCATGATGTAACTTAAGAGACTTTCACAAAGCCAGGGAGGAAGAAATAGTGGTGCCAGCAACAGTATATGCTGGCAACTAAGACATTTGCATCAATAATTGAAGATTGAAGGGTATGACTTACAATAAAACAGATGTAAGACTTGGTCTCAGATTTTCTTTAAGCTGGGGACATGATCCATCCACTGGACTAGAAGAATAGCAATTGTTTCTTGTCTTCCTCTTCCTTTAAATTAATTGTATCCAAATTTGCTCTCAGTTTTGAATGAAGGAATTTACACTTTAAAAAGTTAAATCATGGTGGCTTACATATTTTTATTTTCATTTTACTATCTCTTATAATTTATTCTCTGATTTTGACTTAAAGTCAAAACAAAATGTTCCCAACATTTTCCTCCATATAGAGGTGATGTTGTGTGTTCTGGGAACACTTTTAAACAATATTGTAAAAATATTTTGTAATTCCCCTTTTGGGTATATATCCCATGTAGTAGAACTGAGCCCAGAGGAAGAACCCTCACATTTTGTTACTTACCCATGAAAGGTTATGGCTGTGGAAACAATCCATGGCTAGACAAATAACAGAATACAATGACCTGAAGCAGCTGTCTTGCTCGAGGTCTTTCAGCAAGGAGCCTGTGGTCAGAGGAACTGAAGCCACTTCAGGGTCTGTCCCCTCCATTGTCTCATCACAATGCCTTCAGTCAATAAAGTAAGAAAAAGTAGTTGTCTCTGCGCATCATTTCCTACAATATCTTCTAAAGGTTTATTTGTTTCTTCCTTCCTTATTCAAATCTCCTTGCTTGTGTTTTCTTTTCATCAAGACATTGGGAAATTTTATGTCATTCTTTGTCAAGCCTTTTAAGAACGACATGTAAGTGTTGGCAGATAAACCTGAGGCTGAGAGTAGCAGCTGTAGAGCAGTACTGCCCCTTAGAAGCATTAACTCCTTGGCATTGTCACAGTCAATTTTCCAGCTGTTTCATAAAAGACCCTATGAATTACAGAAACCTTGAAGCAAACATGACTAGAAAATTAGCAAAATCACAAAGAAAGCAAAGGAAGTGTGGCTTCAAGTGTGCCTTCCTGTGGTAGGCAGAATTGAAGTACATGGTCATGTTAAAAATTCTTTACATTGCTTTACATCATTTTTTGCACAATGATAAAAATTTAGTTCATTTTAGTGAGAGTGCCACTTTAAATGGGAGAAATCATTTCAATAACAATCTGTTGCTAGTTGGATGTTATATTCTAAAATGATGTGATAATAGAGTAAAATTACTTTAAGTAATTTTTGATTAAAAAAAATTTATGTGTTTCTTTACTGGTTGTAGTAATGATTGTCCTAAATTATCTGTCGTGTGTATGAATTCCTAGATGTTTTTTCATGAAGGTTCCAAGGACCTCTTTCAGATTTAGTCATCTTTAAAACAACAAAATGCTGAAGAAAATATAACCTATTTTCACAAAATTGGTGTTCAGTGTTGCATGAAGGTTTCACTTGAGGGTTTCACCGGCTATGATGAGAAAGATGATGCCTCCTCTAATACTCAGCTGGTGAAATAGATAAGATTCTGGATCATATTAACTAGTCCTGCCAGAATTTTTTAAAGGCTGAACTTAGAAGCAGCTAGGTTTTGTGCCTTGCTGCTCTCATGGAAAAGCTGGTACAGCACCCCAAACTTTGCCCCAAGTGTTCTGGCAGCCCCATTCAGCTGCACCATCAAGTAGTGGGGCAGTGAATTTCCCTTGCCGTTGTATTTTAATTTTTAGAGTTTCGCATCATGAAAGACATTCAGTAAGGATGCAGGCCAGTACTCAAACAGCATGTTTTGTTATTTCTTCCCCACCAAGTTAAAAATAAAATGTCCATAGTTTTACATGGTTGCTCCCTTAAAATAGGAGTTTGATTTGATTGTGGGTAATTGGTGGTGGTCTTATATAATGAAGTGCTTTGGTAAAAGCCCAGATATATTTTTATTAAGACAGCTGCAACAGTCCTTGTTTTTTATGAAGGCTTTAGTTCCATATTAGGAAGCAATTTTTGATGTCTCATTTGCTGGGAGTTATTTTGACATACTTGACATAGTCCTGTCAAGTACATAAATCCTGCTGATATCTTTTCTCATAATCTGATTTTTTAAGGAATCTGTAGCTTGGAGTAACTGTAATTTTGAGGGTTGTCCTATTAATTACTTCAGAAAAAAACAGCAACAAATATGTAAACTCATTTGTTTTAATCTCTTTTTTATCTCTGCAATGACTTGTGAGAGTGAGTTCCAAACACAAATTATGTGCCATATAGAGAAAAAGACAGCTCCAGTTTTTCACCGTGCCATGTTACAGTTTTGATCTCATAACACACATCTATTCATATTTTTGTATGGAAAGCAGGTGTTCTGTAGCTGCCCATGGCAAAGAAAAATGAAAATACAACTCATCCTTTTTCTATTAAAACAATAATGCCACTTAGTGTTTATATAACTCTGTGCTTAAAACCTTTTACAGACATTAAGCAATTAATCCTCATAACAGTACTCTGCTAAGTTTAGCCTGCAATTAGAGATTGTACTGAAAACTGCCTAGTGTCCTCATTAATTACTTTGAAAGAGGATCTATCAAACATTATGTTTGTGCTTGATCATTTGCAGCAAAACACTTCAGCATTCTTCTGGTCTCCAGTCCTCTCCTAGGAAGTTTTCAGAAATGCTGCTGCTGCCTGCATCCTGACCTGATAATTAAAATCATTGCATCTTCCCACTCACTTTGGCACATGAGAGATATCTAAGCAAATTAATAAGTCATACTCTGTGCTGTCCTTGTGCTTCCTTAGCTGGTTAAAGATGTTTGTCCTATGGCCAAAAGCAGACTGAAGCAAGTTTTAACTGAACATATATTTTCTGATTAAATGATCATAGAGTCTTTGGAATACCTAAAGTTATGAAATTGTAAATGATTTTTGAGAACAAATTTAGTAATTAAGTGAACCTTCATTAAATGTATGAAAATATTACTGGCTAAGCTGAGAGTGGAAAATTAGATATCCACATAACCAAATAGGGATGAAAATTATTTGCAAATTGTAGCTCCTGCTTCTGTGCTTTTATGTTGTTCCTATTTGATATTCTTCTCTTAAGCCTTCCTAACCTCCATCTCATGTCAAATGGCCTGAGCAGCCATAACATGATGTCTTTAGAATTATAAATATCCCAGCCTTGAACTGTGAGTTTCTAGAAAGTGATTCCAATTACTTTGGCTTCTGCATAATTTATTTCACATCACTACAGTTGGAAAAAGTCACCTGAAATTCACATATTACCCTTTTGGGATTCATTGCAGTAATAATTAGAATATGCATAATATTAAGGCTGAAATGAAGCCTGCAGTAAACAGTGTGAAAATGTTTTTTGCTGTTCTGAGGGTTTTTTTAAATGTATCTTAAAGTGGCAGCTTTCAAGATTGATGAAGGTTTTTGAAGTTACAAAGCATCATGTTGAGTGGCAAGCATTCTTGATTTGAGTGTAACAACATTGATACAACTTTACTTATCTAAAATAAGTGTGCAAGCCAAGAATCCAGTTTGGATTAATTTCTACCTGTTGGAGGGTGCTTTGAGGTTTATCACTCAACAAGAAGTTTTTCAAGCTCACAGGAGAGTTGAAACTTCATCATGCTAATAAAACCAGTTGATTTAATTCAGTGTTCAGATCTCTCATTGTGACATATCATGAGCCACTTTTATACTAGTTGATGGAAACTGTTGGAATTTATTTTATGCAATATTAACTTATAATGACCCACACTTAGTTCTGCTACAAAAGTCAGACCTGCAGACTTCTTCAAACGTCTTATAGTTTCAAATGTCACAGTCTGCTTTAAATCTCCAGACAAATCTCTGGTACTACAAGAACAGGAAGCATCCTCATTGAGAGTACAGAGATGAAAACAGAACCATGGAATCAAAGAATGTTTAGAGTGGGAACAGACCTCTGAAGATCACCCAGTCCAACCCCCCTGCCGAGGCAGGGTCACCTGGAGCAGGTGACACAGGAATGCATCCAGGCGGGTTTTGAGTATCTCCAGAGTGGGATACTCCACAACCTCTCTGGGCAGCCTGTTCCAGTGGTCAGCCACCCTCAGTGTTAAGTTCTCCCCCATTTTGAGGAGGAACTTGTATTTTAGTTTATTGCCGTTGCTCCTCATACTGTTGCTGGGCACCACTGAAAAGAATCTGGCACCACCCTCTTGGTACCTGCCTTTGAGATATTTGTATGCATTGATGAGATCCTCTCTGTCTTCTCTTTTCTAGACTAAAAATGCCAAGCTCCCACAGTTTATCCTCATAAGAGAGATGCTCCAGACACCAAATCATCTTTGTGGCCTCTGCTGGACCTTCTCCAGAAGCAGCTTGTCTTGAATTGTGGAGACCAGAACCGACAGTAATGTAACCATAGCTCAGTAGGTATGGTTCAGTAGTTCACTAGCTGAAGGATTCTGCATCAGCACCGAGCTAAAAAAAATGTCAGAAGCAAACATAGAGAGTACAGAAAACAAAATATAAGAGAAATGTTCAATAGTTGCTTGAACTATTACCAGGGAACCAAGGGACTGTGGAGGAAAGGAATCCTGTTGATATTTAATTAACATAACTCTGTAGAGGTTCAAGGTTACAGAGAGCTTTTGCTGAAGACTAGTTATTTTGTAGGACAAGAAAAGACTCTGGTTAAACAGTTAGAAAATGCAATTGTTTCATCTCACTGTACCCTTTTTGATGTCTTTATCAGTAAAGATACTTTTTAAACTATCAAGGTGTATGTGATCCTATCAAGCCTGATTCAAGCAGGAGGCCTGGCATATAGACAGGAGTAGCTGTCTATATCTATCTGGTATGGCCATGTCTGGGAGGGAGTGGGAAGACCTCAGATCACTTGAAGACCTGAAATCTTGTGTGGAATGACATTTTAGGAACAATTAATGAACTGCATTTGTAGATGGAAAATTGTGGGATCCTAACTGAGCAGTAACCAGAAAGTATATGGTGACATTTAAAAGAATGTTCAGTGAATTCTGGGATCTGACACTTTTAGTTTTATCTGCTGACTGAGGGGAAACTATAAAAACACACAAGAGGTGCCAGGAATTTAATTACAGAGGCCTGCCAGATGCCTCTCTGCTTGAGATCAACACTTTCTGTTGCCTCTAAAATTTCTGTATATTCTGTGCAGCAAATCAGCTGCTGGAACTGGAGATGTTTTGGCCCTGACAGATACACGAGGGCTTCAGCAAAGCAGGAAAATAACTATCATTTGGCTAGCTGACTGACCCAGAAAAAAAAATTTGCTCTGTAGCAGCATACAAAGAGTATTGTCTGCCTCACACAGAATTTATACCAGCAAAGCAAGGGGGAAACTCTAGTTCAAATACCTCCACTGGACATGGAAGACTAGCTTGTTCTTTATATGCATGCAATAGTGTTATCTTAAAAGCCCCAGAATTAATAAGAAGGAACTTCTACTCTTCAATATATTTGTATTATTTGGGAAATACAGGATAGTATCATGGCTTTAATTGCAGCCACAGTTTGGTCATGCCTGGTGTGAATTTAAGCAGCTAAACTATATGAGCAAATTCTTGTTCTACACACAGAAAATGTATGTATGATATTTAATATAGCTTAGGAATCATTCCAAGAGATTTTTAAGGGGAACATAAACACAGACATTTTGGATTTACTTCTCACCACTGCCACAGAGTGGCAGCATGAACACATCTGTGTAGTGAAATAATTCCTGGAAAAGGAAGCCTTTAAAAAAACCGGATGGATGTAGTAATCCATAATAGAATAAATAAATCAGTTTCTGTGCTCAGAGTTTAAAAGAAACAAAGCTGACAGCTTTAACAGTGAATGAAGAATTAGCTATTTTCAGAAAAAAAAGGAAGCATTCAACAGTAAACACAAAATTGCTCCTTAATTGTATAGCACAGACAAATATACAGAGGAAAATTAATGCTCTCAAGGTAATACCTGGGTAATGCTAAAATAAGTTAGAACTTTCACATAGTGAAGAGAGCACCATGGGTGCAAAGATGGGACATCTGGAAGAAGAATATATGATCTTTTAACCAGTCAATTATCTGCTCAGTTCTTCAAAAAAACACCCTCTTGTGCCTGCCTCCTCACCTCACCCCAAATCTAGTGGTTTACATTTGTTGCATTCATGTATTTAGAAAATTTGATTTTGTCTCAGCTTTCTTTGAAGGAGAAATGGGGAAAACTCTGAAGACCCTTTTCCTACACAGAGTACTACATCTCCTTCCTATCCAGGTCACTTTCACAACACCAAAGGGCAAGGTGAAGAAAAACTGCTATTGTACCAGTCTGGCTCAAGAAACGTAGGCTAAACCTGGCCTCAACAGAATAAGCAGAATTGTATTGTTTGCTTTAAGCAACACTGGAAAACACAGAAAGTACATCTGGATGTTTTCCCTTTCCGCAGCCAAATTAAAGCAAATAACCACATAGTAATTTGGAGATATTAGGAAAATAATATTGATTGGAAGAGCCATGAAGGAATTACAGATAGGAGAGGATTATAGGAGGGTGGGGAACAATTCTTACTAAGGCCTCTGAAAAATAGAGAGGCTTCTTCATGCCTCAGATGGAAATATGACCTTGGGAACATGGTTTCTGGACCTTTTCGGCGAAGGAAGAATGTGCAGGAGAGTAGCTGGTGTGACCAAAATTCATATGACCCTTTGGGAACTGTTTTGGTTGTCAGGATTAAGAAAAAGTCCCAAGCACTCTGGGAATTTCTTGAGAACATAGTCCTACTGCTGATACATTGAGCTGTACATACTGCATTTTTTGTGGCAGATTGTAACATTTTGTAGCTATGATAGCTCTGATAACTTCTGAAAGAGCACTAAAAACATCTTGGGATCCACTGATTTATTATTTCTATATTGAATCCTGAATTTAGGATATGGGTGGTTTTTTATGCCTGAATGTCTAGCTTCTCTACTCCAGGTTGAATGCTGAGGTCCTCCTGGGATCAATCTTCTTTCTGAATATTTATTACCGGTGTGGGTATTGCATGGGGCAATTCTGCTCATTCCTGGCTCTGAGCAGCCTTATATATGGATACACAGGACAGAAGAGAAAAGATGCAGTTCACTAGCCCCAGACTGTTGTGGTGGTATGGGAATATGTAAGATAGAGTGCAGCAGCACAGCTGTGAACTGTCCTGCTTGTATGTGTGTTCTTTCCTGTAAATAAATGCAAGATAATTTGAAATATTTTGTCTGCATTTAAAAGGGCATGAAATGAACCAGGAATATCAGGCTTTAGTCAGAAATGGTCTGTGATGTGAATGCAGGGCATCGACTCAGCAGACCAAGTGCTGTCTCTTAGAGCTATGTCCATGTCAAACCCTTTAAAATGTTCTTATGTAAACATCATTGTAGAAAGACGGTGTTCTGTTGTCATACAAAAAACACATGAAAACATATACCAAAAATCTAGTAGGTAATATAAATTGCTGTAATGAATCTTATCTGTATTACCTTACAGATGTGCCATTCTATTTCCTTCTGAATAACTTGGTAAAAATCTCTGCCAATGTCACAGTTCTTTTTTAATGCCATGTACTTTTAAGTAGTTTTCTATGAATTATTTTTCAGCTCAAGTTTGTCAGAAGAACTGTGATTTAGTATTCTCATTTTCTATGTTGTATAAACTCTCTAAGGGGATTCCTTTCTGAGTAAAACAGTCATTTCTGTAATCTCAATGTTTTAGTGCATAATAAATATGTTTAGAATTATTGTGTTCTATTCCACCCAGAAAAGTGCACCTATGTCCATGAACATATATCTAAATAATACAGTGGTCATTTCCTGCTTAAGTTATTCAGTCTGAATTGCAACAACTCAAGCTGGATGATTTCAAAGAAACTTTTATAGTTTCAAGATGTCTATTGTTGTATATTAAAATTCTTCTGTACACCAAGAAATCGTGAGTTGAAGTAATAATGGCTGAATTTCTCACCAACTAATCTGAGAGGAAGGCTTCACTGAAGGTTTCTTTCTTATGATTTGCCCTACTGCTGCTCCTCACATGGAGAGAATTCTGGCTGCCAAAAACCTGTCAGAGCCCTTCTGCTGACACAAACAGGGAATATGGTTCACCACTTCCTGGAAGTTCCCACCATGAATAACTGTGGTAGTAGTTTGTTGTTCAGCCATTTTCAGTCATGCTGGACTGATGGTATTATTATGACAGTTAAAAGTGCTGTTTTTTAACTAAATATGTACTATTAAAACATTGTCCATGAGTGGGAAGAGATGATATACAGGTTAGTGAAAGGGATAGAATAGAATTTGTACTAGAGACAGATCAGTGCAATTTACTTAGTAGTTGTTATACCATCCTGTAGAAGGTAGATATTTGTTCTCAGAAACATTATTTGTTGATGATAGCTAGCAGACCTGCTAACATTCTAGGTTTCAAAGCAAGCATCTACCTACAAGAACAGCTTCCTAATCAGATGAGTATTGCCATTAAAGCAGCGTGTGCTATCTGAAATAAGCATGACAATCTTAAACCCTAAAATCCTCATGTCACTTTCAAAGTTAAGCCACAGAGCATCTTGAAAATGTATATCCCAGCAGCTAGTTTACAGATTCACAGCTGACTAGAAAATATATTGTTTTTAAACTTGAGCAGAATGACTTCTTATCAGACAGTAAGAGGATTTTTTATTGTTCTTGCCAACTACTATATCATGTTATCAAGTACAGCAGTTCATCTACTCCTTTAAAATTAGCTTACTTTAAGAGAAATAGTGCAGGATTCTGTCTGGTTTCAATTTTGGGCCTGTGAGGGTTAGGGGCTGAACACACAGTTGAGACCATTTAGTGTTTCAGATACTGGAGCACAGAGAATGTAGACAACAGAAAAAATTTGCAATCTTATAATAAAAATTAGCACATTTATTATTTTAATTTGTTTTTCTTAGACATGAAAGCCATAATTCCTTGAGAGAGGAACATTTAGTTCAACATGTATGCCTATACATCATATTAGAGCTGCAAAAAATGTTGTTTTTCTTAGAGAAAATTCTGAATATGGCAAAATGTATCCTGTGAGAGTGCAGCAAGGTTAAACACTGACACATGTGTATACCAGTCAAGTTTAATAATTTTTTTTCTTCCTAAACATTTAGCTTTTGCTATATCCCTGAGGCAGTCCCTTCCTCTGAGTCTCTGTTGCTGGTATCTTCATCTTACCTTGATTTCTGGCTGCATTTTAACAGCAAATTATTTTCTTTGCAATCTTCAGATCTGATGATGAAATATGTATTGTAGCAGGTCAGACTAAGTGATCAGGTTGTGTCCTTTGATCTCACTCTCCAAAATGCTGTGAAGGACAGCAAGATGTCATGAGCTCCATCCTTGGCTGGGCCATAGTTGCAAATGGTTTGGGTGCATGGGTGGAAAGTTTGGGGAGGCAAGATGGTGTTTATTCAACTCTGAGTTGACTGAGTGGTCTACTGTACAGACAAAAAAAGGCTTAAGACTGTTCTGTCAGAAGATTTGTATCTATTCACCCTACCTGCCTCCATCTTATGCTGAGCTGGATATTTAATCTTCTGTGACAGCTTCACAGTTATGGAGATTTCAGTCTTGGTTAGAAGAACCCAGCTGCCTCTAGAGAGCAGCTATCTTTCTAGTATAGAGTGTGTCTAGAACCACTATTTCAATCCTGTTTGAATTTGAATCCAAGTAGGCAATCTCTTAATTTCTTTTATTGTGAGACTCTCTCCTATAGGTGACTTGTAAGCTGCATATTTGAAGTCTATCATACAAAGGAAATAAAAAGGGGTAAGACAAACAGAAACATCACATTCTTTTAAGTCTCTCTCTAGTGAATGAAACAGTCCTAGAACTGTCGACTGAGAATATGACAAAATCAATGTCATCAGTTTATCTTTCTCTAAACATGTACAGTATTATTAGACTTCTATTGTTAGCACTATTGTTAATTCTATTGTTAACGCTATTCTCCATTGCTGTGCTTTGGCTACTTACTCTTAATCCTTGCTGGCGCAGGAGATTTTTTTTCAAATTTTATTCTTATTCCATTTTGAAAAGTTCCCAGTATTTTAGATGGAATGTAAAAGCGTCTGTTATTTAACTCTGAACATACTGATACCTGAGATCTAAGATGTTGCCATTGGCTTTTTAACACAATTTTACTCTGTGGGAGGTTCTGAAAGTGAAGATACTTAAACTGCATTATTGTTATGCCCCTTCAGTTTAGCAAAGAATAAATTATTTCATTTTATTTGTTTGAAGGGCTTGGTTTCAGCTGTTACACAGGGTTGAATCATGATGCCAGTTCCTGAGAAACAGAAAATGAAATGGTTACTTCCATTATTTAACTGAGGACTTTACTAAGGTCATCTTAGGGGCTGGACCAACGATCACTGAATATTTTTACGAAAACCTGCTAATTTCTACTGAGTCCTATTGAAGCAACCAAGATCTACCACTCAGAGGCTGAAAAAGGCAGTTGTGTGCAGCATCTGATCTTAAGAAACTAGCAGAATGATAACAACAGTGGGATGTAAGGCACTTTTGGAAATGTCTGTGCAAATCCGACCATGATCAGCATCCAGACTGATCTCTGTTACTTAAGTACATAATTTCTCAGCATTGTAAATCCAAATAGCTTAAAAACAGTTTTAACACCCAAAGTTCTACTAATAAAGCAGCACAACACACAATATATGTGAAAATACACAGACCTGGGCCACACTTTCCTACGGTGGAACCTAATAATAGATGTTGCAATAAACCCTTAAGTTTCCTGTAATAATTATTTTGAATTATTCCAGAAGGCTTAACAGCTCTAAGGCAGCAAATTTAATGTGAGAGCTTACAGGGAAGAGAAAATCAGCTACACAGGGTGCCAACTTGTCCTTCAGGGAGTTCAGGCTCTGCATTTTGTTGTGTCCCTTGCTCACAGATTTGAGGCACTCAAGTTTCAGTAGAAATTGCACTCTGTGGGTCCAAAGTCTTCTCTAAGTCTTCTTATCCACCTTTGTATCAAAATTTTAAGAATTTTACTCCTATAGCTTTTTTTATCTTGCTCACCTTTATCTATTTTCACAGTTAGCTGATGTATTAGTGCTTATTTGTCAGACCATTAAGGTACTGTTTGATGGCAGCAGCATTATTTATTTTCAAAAAGTAAACTGCTATCTTCTGAATCAGACTCTAACCCTAGGAAGCTAAGATACCCTTCATTATCCTAGGAAGCAGCAGATTCCCTCTTCAAGCCTCCATGTCATGATGCAATCTTGAGATTTTCACATAGTATTCTTTTTTTCTCAAAAGGAATTTTGCCTGGTCTCCAGATAACTTTAATGTTACTTTCCCCTCTCTCGCTGTATGTATAACTATGTTAAATGTGGGAGCTATCCCAGCAAAGACCTATAGAAACCTTTCAAACTATAGAGAAATTAAATTGGATTTTTAAATATTCACTCATTCCCTCTTCACAGCAAATTGTGTGATGAATATAACCTACATTATCTTCTTATACGTTGTGATTGATCTTACTTTGACTTCAAGGGTGTTTACTCCTTGAACTGTTATGATGTGAGCACCGTTCTAGTTTGGGTTGGTTTTGCTCTTTGGTCTTTGAGACTTTCTTCTTTCCACAGGGCCACAATAAAGTCTAAGTGATGTTTTACTCCCTCTGGCAATGACAAAAATATGCTTGTTTATTTATTTATGTTGATATACCAAAAACACCTATGCTGAATACTTTTGACTCTCAAAAATGTCTTTCCCAGGCTGATGCTGCTCATGTAAAGGATTGATGTAAATAATTTTAAAGATTTTTTTTTACTTTTGCCGCTAGGACAGAAGCAGGAAGAAGGGAAGAAGAACTGTAATGTTCTTAACAATTGGGTACCTAGACCTTCCTGTAGTATCCTAAATTAGGATGAATATTGGCAATAAATTACTACTTTTACTTTGTCCACATGAGAAAACAAGTTAATCCATGTGAAATTTCAACAGGAATTTTAAAATCACTTCTCCTCAATGGATGATATTTTATTTTCCAGTAATTTGCTAGGATATGTATGGGTTATAACACCAAGTTTTTATGTGCTCTGCACAGAAGGGGTTCTAAGATTCCAGCCCTTAGCAGAGAGGACAGATAACAGTGTCCAAATGGATTGTAAATATATTCTAACACACACAACCCCATGAGTATCTTTCATAGCAATTTTGCTACCTGCTGGCAAGATTGCCTTTCTAAGTATTTTTCAGAGCATGGAGTAAAGAATATGGGAAAGCCATAGATTTTAGGTTTTGATATCAAAATAGTGAAAATATCATGGCTAACATGAAGTTTAAAATGCTATACCATGTCCACTCTAAATATATTTTAAGAGCTAAGGCCACTTTTGCATAATTACTCAGGTATTTTGAGAGCTTCCTATAGCTCTCATTTATTTGTCCTGTGCAAAGAGATTGGGATGTCTGGCAGCATCTCTTTGCCACGTCTATCTTTTCTTCATCTTTCTTTTAAGGTTAAAGAGCAATAGCTGAAAATCTCCTTCCTATCTGCATTATGCAGTGATTTGATAAAGAGGGAAGTAAATGCTAAAAGATAATGTCAGATCTTTTCAGCATCTTGTACTTTTTTTAAGTTACCTTTAAAGCACTCTTTTTTCTTAGAAACCTGAAAGCCACTCATTTTCTGTGGATTTTGGCACCAGACATTTGTTTAAACTCTGGCTGAGTTGGTCCTCTTAAGAAAAAAGCTATGAGTGAGTAATAAGATGGCCATAACCAGGCAGCTATTTCATATCCACACAATTTTATTATGTCAAAACATTTGTATTTATTTGCTAGCATAACTAATGGTGACTACACAACACTTGGAAAGTATAAATGGAAAGACAGATAATGTAACATATGTTGATTAAGTTCTTCTTATCAAAGATATAAATATTTTTATTCATATGCAGCAGATATCTGATTCACTATTTGGACATCACAGCAAAAAAACCCTATACTGCAAGATTATAAAATACAAATAAGTACAATTCTGAAGGTCTGCATTCAAAACCTTTGAAGACTGGCACAATTAAATGTCTTTTATAAATCATTAATCCTTCCTTGTTAATTGAGTTTCTTCATAATATGTATAATTGTCAAAATTTTTTATTATTTAGCCCTCTTTCCATATATAATTTTACTTCATACCTTTTGAGAACTCTGTGTAAGAGGTTACTAGCCACACTCATCTTTCAAATTCTTCTTTTCAAAAGTGACCAGTTATCTCACTCTTCAGTTAGATATCTGCATATAAGATACGCTTGAAAAATTATTACTCTTTAATTATAACGATATTATGTGCCTGAACAGCTGTTTTTTAGGCTCATTGACTTTCACTGCCTTTAATTATAGCTTTTCTGTTTCTGCTGTCTTCCTGTATTCCTCATAGCACTTTTAAAAATTGCTTTGAAATGTCAGGTCAAAGTCTGGAAAGAGAAAAATAAATACCTAAACTATGGAAAAGTTGAATTCAAACCAAAATAGACCATTGTGACACAGTAAGAGGAAATATTCCGATCTTTTTTGGGTCATTGTTACAGGAACAGCAGGAACTCTTGTACCTATTTAGCATCCTACCCATTAGACTAAAATGTCTAGAAAAATTTCTAAAGTAGTACCCGGATAAAATTCTAAGACTGACAGAAGACTGAACATGCAGAGTCCCTTAATTTTAATGATGGAAAAATAAGCTAGAAGAATATCACAGTGAAGTTTTAGATTTATTTAAATTAGTCAGCTGTTATGAAGTTGTTAGTGAGAAGTAAAGCTAATGCATTTCCAATATTGACTACTTACTTTGAGTTTGTGAATGAATGCATGTTTCCTCAGTATCTTGACGGTGTTTCCTGCCTAATAAGAAACTTCAGACTCAGAGATATAGGGAAGATCAGCATGATATTTCTTCTGGCAGTAATGTCAGAGCACCTGCACAGACATCTGGAAGGAAAGCCTGCACTGCTGTGTAAGCAATGTAGTCTACATGACTCAGGCACTTGAATTTGTTTGATACTTCACTGTGAAAAGCTTCCCTAGTAGCTTCTGTGCGAAAACCCCGGATTTCTGGAAAGACTCTCCTGTTTAAGAGAAACTCACCCACTGTTCTCTTTGCAGAGGGTTTTTTTGCAAGGTGCTAGTTTTGACTCCAGCTGTAAATCTTCCCCACCAAATTTTAAATGTATAAGTCTGACTCATTACTGTTTTCTGCATAAATTAACCAAGGAAGAAAACCCCTCAGTTATAAACAGGTGTGTCAGTTGACTGCAATATTTGAATATACAAAAGCATGCAGGTAATAGAGCTCTACAAGCAATCCTCTGTGGCAGAAATTCTAAATGGGTGAATTTATTCAAGTGGCAAAGTTGCACGTTTAGCTGGTTTCAACAGTAGCATAAATGTAAACCTTCAGGTAAGGAATAGAAGCCTGGATAGTGAAAGAAGGTGGTAAATCGTCACAGTAATTCATCACAGGCTCTTTTTATTAGGTTCCAAGAGTCTCATGAATTTTTGAATTTCTACAGTAATAAATTATCTTCTCCTAAACACTGTTTAAAGCACATATAGACTTTGCTCAAGCAGTGAAATTATTTTGCTGACCTCTACATGAGTTCATTTTTTTTTCAGCAAACATGCCCTAGAAAGATGAAAAAGGATCAGAAATTGTCCTCTACCAGAAGTTAAATAGTTTCTGAAATTGTCCACTTCTGCATAGTATGTTGTGCTTTTTTTGATTCATGGACTAAGACAGAATGTAACTGAGGAAAAATTAGCACACCAGCTCCACAAAAGGCCTTAACATGTTTTATAGTATGCTGGATGAGTTTGAGCTTGAGGAGAGCATATATAAACAGCCCACTGCAGTTTCTGCCTGAAGGTCCTGAGAATGCTCTGGGCTGACTACAGAGTCGGACTCCTCCCAAAACCCTTCTCCCATAAAGGAGCATCTCTGGGTAGTATAAGCTGAGTGCATCCTTAAAAATATGAGAATGGCAAGACCAAAAGTTTTCTCATTCCATGAGCCTGACATATGCCTTCTTGAGAACTTTGAATGCTGAATGTTATTACAGAGTCAAACTGTGTTAAATTTTAATGATAAAATAATTTTAGATAGTACTGGTAAAGATTCTGTCATTCATGGTAGGAATGTCCTTGTCTGGCTTCAGGCTGTAGTTTACTCATCACCCATTTTTTAAAAATAAAGAGGGACAAACAGGAAGAAATGCTCCGTTTTAAGTAAAGAGGGACAAACAGAAAGAAATGCTCAGTTTTAAATAATGAGGGACAAACAGGAATAAATGCTCAGTCCTGTGAATTGAAAGTGGGGTAGGCTATGAATCGCTGTTCAAGTCATTAGCATAGGGAGTGAAACCTATAAGGAGCATGTTTATATTCTGAGTAGGGATTAGATATTTTGAGAATTCAGGACATGGCTTGAAAGGTTTGCAGAGCCATTATCCTTTTAAAACCATGAGAAAGAAAAATCAGTCACTTTATAGGTTTTTTTTTCCTTAGAATGATTAGAAAATAACAGGGCACTCACCAAAGAGTTGTCTGAAGTTAACACCAAGCATACTTGATAAACATAGTATTACAAGATTATGCTTTTTGAAGTCTTGCATGAAAACAAATTTTAATTTTCTTGGTTTCCAAACAGTTTGAAGTGGCTGTATCACACCCCTTTCTCCACTTCACCATCTCCATGTAAATCTCATTAGCAAAACCAAGCAACTGGTGGAAGTACTGACCTTGAATTCTTGTAAAACTTAGAAATTCACAAGCTGAACTTTATTTCCTGGAGAAATCAAGTGCAATTTCTTTCCTTAGATACAATATCTCTTTTCAAGTGCTCACAGGAACCAGAAATCTGAAAATTTCTCTGGGTGAATTAAGCTCCTGTATCACAAGTCAGAGTGTAGACTTGCTGAGGCAAAGTTTGCTGACATCTTCCCCTCTCTCCCGCATTTGCTAGTCTGCTCTAGCTTGTGTGAGTTTTTATTAATTCACATGTAGGCTAATAATGTTGTAAGAACCTCAGGTAGTTCCGGAACACATCTGAATATCATCCTGAGAAAAATGTTTTAATGGTCCTGTATATGTTGCGTCTGCTAAGGCAATAAATTCAGATGCTTCTTTTGTCTGTAAACAATTACAATTAGTAATGCCCAAATATTCCACATTATGATGGCGCTAGCAATATGTGGCAGCTTGGATTTAAGTTAATAATAAAGAAAACCCATCAGCCATATTCATTTAGTCAAAGTAGGATTCCAAAACTTCAGGTTCTGGCTTATGCTTGCTCAGTCCTGAGGGGAACACTTTTCACAGTCTTGTATGTTCAGTGTCTTACAGTTGTCTTATAAACATGCACCTAAAAAGTATGCATGAGAAAAGAAGTGTTGCCCTGAATAAATGCACATTTACTAAATCACTAACAGTATTACTGGATCTTCTAGGATGGGAGACAGTGGCAAAAATAAAATTACTCATTGCTTTATTTTCCTATCTAATTCATGGAAAACAAGTCAATTTCAGTATGTTCATTAGAATAGGGTGTTTAGAATTTAGACAAGAGAGAACCTTTTCAAATGCTGGTCTTTACAAAGCCTGAAATTGTACTTAGCTTTTAAATATTGCAAAGCATATTGCTGAAGTTGTTCTCAGCTTTTCTTATTTTCTTTTTCTTGACATCTTTGCTCAATAGCATCCATCTTTTCAAAACTGCAAATGAAGCGGATTCTATTCTTCTTGTCTTCCCCATAAATGGCCAGGTGTTTATTTAGTGCCTTCCAAAATCCATTTCAAATACTCTTCTGCATGGTTCTACATTGGACATTAATTGTACAGGGGTAAAAAGTATCCAATCTTTTTGGTTCCAAAAGTATTTTTTGAGTTGTTCCACATGTGATAGAAGTGACATGGTAGATAATATAAAGCCCTGCAAATTTGGTGTGTATGGAACGTTGAGAAAGACATAGCAGAGTTGTGGGTATGCTTTTTGTGGGGAAAGGGAGGTTTGGTAGCAGTGAGTATCAATGCTGGGACCCAGATTTTCCTTCTTTCTGGTGCCATTCAGGGCATCTCTGCTGGCAGGGCAGCTGCAGTGGTACCATGAGTGGGTTTCGGTGCGTAGCTTAACGCGCATCCACGCAGCTCCTTTCTGCCATTGCTCTCCTTGAAGGGTTACTCCACAGGGCTGATTCTCTATTCTACTAACTCATGGACACCAAAAAACTGTCCTTGTCAATTTTTTTTTCATTTGGCAAGCTTTGTTTTACTAGTCTTCTTTTCGTTTCATGATCCATCAGGTACAAAAATTCACTTCTGTGCACGGCAATGGAGCTGTTTGCAGAAATAGCTTGACTTACGTAGATTCACTGCTCATTACAGAAACTTAAATCATACAGCAAAGAGAATCTGATAATTATTATGCCCATTGAAAACAGAATTGCATTTAAGGGAAGGAAAAAAATGAGTTTGTGGTATCATAAATATATGTATGGTATGTCTCTGTATAAAGTATTCTAAGTCAAAGTAGGAAGATTAAATAAGTTTTCTCATGTAAGAGCCCTAATAAATTTAATTGTAGCATTAGAAATGAAAGACATTTCAAACTTATCTACTATTTACAAACAATCAGAAAGGAACAAGAAGGTGAGATGGCCTGTGCATGTTGTAGTCATTGAGTGGCTCTGGTCATTGAATTCTTTTTACTTAGAAAAATTCTACCCTGTAAAAATTATCTTATTTGCCACAGACTTGTAAGTCTCAGACAAAATGTCCATGAGATGTTATTTCAGAGGTAAACATTTGTACCATATCTGATTAGAAATGTAGTTATGCAATATCAAGAAAAATGTTTTGTAGCTGAAACTAAAGTGATCTAATGCTCTATTCATCCATATGCATTGAAAAGTGCATTAGTGAAACTCTTTATAAATTAATTTTCTTCACTGGAGTTTTCTACTGATCAAAAGGAAACTTTGAAGCAGTGCTTTGATGGAGTGAAAAGTTTCCACGCCTCTTTTCTTCAGATTAAACAGCTATGTGAAGTTTATTTTCTTCTGGATAATATAGCTGAAAACAGGGATTTATTTTACTAAGGCTCTTGTTCCTTATATTAGCTTTAGGTGAATGAGAATATAAGGTAGCTGTAATGCAAAATTATATTTTTATTTATATATTATTTGCTATACTAGCAAATTTACACAGAATTTCAATACACAGATTTTTTCTAACTATAGTAGAACAATGTGAACAGTAAATATGTATTTAGATACTTGTCATACTTTGACTTAATTAACTTTTTAAAATATAAATTTCCCCTCATTTGTTTATCATTTTCCCCACTATATTTCCTACATTCTTCATAAATGAATCTCTTTCCTTATCTTCTAAATTTTCAAAGGAACTACCTGTCTCTGGACTGTCTGCCAATCATTTTTTCAGAACTAGTGGTTTTGGTTTACATGGCAGGAAAGTAAATATGAAAGAGTGTCAGGTGTTCCTGGAGATAAGGTTATCAGATGTAAAATGTCCAAGACTGACAAAAATAATTATAGCTCTAAAAGGAAGTTTGGAACTGATTTTCGTATATCTTAATTTAGTTGCTTTCCAAGGTGTACTTATTTTCTTTCTTCTAAATTATTTTGTGAGTGATGCAGAGATATTAATCACAGAGATGAGGACTAGAGCAACATTCACAAAAAACAGCCTTCTGCTGCATTCCTCAGAAATGTTGTAGATATTGAAAACATTGAATTTGAGATTTGTGGATGAGAGAAATTATCAACATAAAAGTGATTAATAAAGAATAATCTAAAGCACTAAGTTTTTGTGGTGACTCTTTAGTGCTTTAAAGAGTGAATAATTCCACTCGAAAGGGATAAGATCAATCTTCGTATTGCTATGATAAATAAATAATGTTTCTTAAAAAAAATAAAAATTCAATGCCAGAATCGGTGGCATTGAATCAGTGGATTCAATCAAAACATAGAATCAGTGAATTTCTATGCTGTGGGATCCCCAAGCCCACACTATGCTCTAATTTTTCTTGGTCCGTATGCCTGCCTTCTTTCTATGCTGTAATTTTTCTATGCAGTATGCCTGCTTTCATTCACTAATTCAGATCTTCAGGAATATGGAAGGTATAAATGCATTTACATTCGGATCTTAGCAGGTGAGCTAGAATTCAAATAGCTTTCAAGTTGCTTTTTTCTTTTCCTGTGCTCTTTTGTTACATTTTTCTTTATTCTGTGTTCTCACTCAGTGAGTCCCAGCTACAGATCTGTACTCTGCAAACACTCATATGTTTTATTGTCTGCTCTGCAAATACTCATGCCTTTATTGTCTACTGTGAGCTTAATGAGACCATTCATATTTGCTAAAATTGACATTGTATGTAGCTGTTTCTTATGCTTATTTCTCCTTTTGGTTTCTCTTTCAAAATCACTGTAGTTCAGATTTAACTAGTACTGCTTTTTTACAGTGTCATGTGTAGCCCCAGCTGGCAGCTAAGCCCCTCTCATCCACTTGTCACTCAGCAACTGATGCCCAGCCAGTTCCCAAGCAGCAGCCCTGCCCAGCCTGCTCCCCAGTTTATATACTGAGCATTATGTCATACGATATGGAATGTCCCTCTGACCAGTTTGGGTCAGCTGTTCGGGCTGTGTCCCCTCCCAGCTTCTTGTGCCGCTCCAGCTTTCTCGCTGGCAAGGCATGAGAGGCTGAAAAGTCCTTGACTTATGGCGAGCACTGCTTAGCAACAACTAAAACATCAGGGTGTTATCAACATCATTCTCATGCTAAATCCAGAACACAGGACTGTGCCAGCTACTAGGAAGTAAATTAACTCCATCCCAGATGAAACCAGGACAATACACATGTGATTCCTCCCGAGTTACAGACTGAATCTTCTTATGACTATTTTTAGTGTACTTGCTTTTCAGTCAGAAACCCAGTGGCAGAAAATTTGGGCTCTGTGTGTCCTTGCAGATAAACAAATTAGCTACTCTGTGAAACACCTAACCTCCTTATTTTACTGTGAAGTTTATCAGTGGTGGAGAACCCAATATTTGCTTCAGGAAGAAGGAGATGTTATTCTCCAAAGCCTATTTTGATCTAAATTTGACAGGACCTCTGAAGATATTCTTACAGACCAGTTCAGGATTTGAAAATTGTGTATTATGGCTACAGTCCTTTAGCCATGTTTGAATGAAAATCAAATAGTTAAGATAGGTGATATTTGAAAAAGTCTTTCCATAGCAAAATTGTGTTGTGAAAATATAAGGGGGAAAAAAATTGCATTTCAACTTTAAAACGTTTTATCCCCTAGGTCTTCTGTGGTTTTTGTTTGACTTTTTCTTTTTTTCATTTTTAATGGGAGAATATGAAATTGCTGTAATTACTGCACACTGCTGTATATAAGTATTTTGGCTTTCTTGCCATAGTGGGGTGCACCTGGCAGGGAAAAAACACCATGACTGGCTTTGAAAGCAGTGTTTTATTACTATCAGATTGTTAAATGTTCTCAACACAGACAGGGAGAGAATACTTAATGGATGGAGAATGTCTGACCACTGTGAGTTTTTGAGGCTTTTAAGAAATAGAGGGGGTGCAGGATTTGATGCATTACCTTGGCAGAAAATTAGCTCCTTTTTCATCTAAGCAGAAATATGGGAACCTGCAGGATGAAGGTATTTTGGTGATTTCCATTCTTAAATATCTATGAGTATTTAATTTACTAGTATAAATCAGTTCTTAGCATTGTATCAGTATGTTCTTGTCCATGTGTATTTGCCTCTCAACAGGAGTTTTCCTTCATTGTGCTTCATGTAGAGTTATTCCAGAAATTCTCTTATTATCTCTGTGTAACATGTCAATGATTGGCTCTCTAAGCTGAAGCCCATCAATTTTGTTGATTGTTTCCCTTAGTGATTTTTATTCTGTTGTAATTTTACTAGTGTTTCTTGCTGCTTTTGGTTATAATTTGAAAACATTCTGGCTTGTTGTCTCATTGCATAGTTTTTCCAGGTCTGCTGGGAGGTAAGCTATAGATCTGCAAGCGCTATTAAGAACAATAAAGAAAAAAACCAAGAGCATCCACAAAATCTTTCTTCAAATGGTAGTCATTAGTATACAAGTAACACTAATGCCTGAAAATTTAATCATTATCAGAGTTTGGGGAGGACACTTGCATCTATTTTAGAAATAGAAGACTTAAAAAATCAAACATATCATGGAACCATTTGTAACAATGATTACTGAGTGGAGTTTCTAAACTCAAACAGCAGCTTTTCTCATTTTTCTACTCAATTTTTTCCTATGTCAGACGGAGATCTATTACACCTACTTAGCTGATTTATAGTATTGTGTCTTCCTCTCCTTTTTCCCATAGAAGGCAGAAAATCCTATGTGTCTCTGAGGCTTTAGGATATAAATTATGCAGTTCTAACTGGCCCATTACAGAACATTCACAGTAATAAGAGACTAATTCCATGCAGTAAATAGAAGAGAATATCATTCAACATAAAAGCATTAAACACGGGCTGTGCTCTTTTTCAACTGCTACACTTTCAAGAGTCTTCCTTTTATAAGATCATTAATTTGTTTTTTAATTCTGCTATCTTTAGTGAGGGGATTTTACTTCTGTTTGAAGTCAATAATCTCTCTTTTATTACTGTTACTTGATTGTATATATCTGTCAAGGCATGTTTTGTGTACAATCCTATTTATTTGACTGATTATGTTATGCAGTATGTGGAACACAACATGTCTGTGTTGAAGCACTAGATAGCGTGATTAATCACTACTCTGCTTATTGATATAAGCTCCTGCTTATGAGCTTTTAAGGAGCTTTGTGGGAAATCAATTTCAACTGTTAGGACTGGAAAGGAAGGTAGCCATTTCTTTCTTTTCCATCTGTGTTTGCATCTTTCTGTGTCTTACAAGTTTAACTCTTGCTTGATGTGTTACTGCTGTTTCACGTTGAGTACAGTGCTGCTTGTTTGCTGCCCTTAGGATTTATCCCAGTTATAGACTCTTCTGTATGGTATTAGTGTATGTATTCTACAGCTTTGTCTTTGCTAGAATATTTTAAGATGTTATTCTTTATGCACTTGCAAACATAAATGAGGGTTAGATTCAGTACAGTTCTGGTTACGCTGCCCCTGATTGAGTGAAGAAGTTAATGTTCTGAATTATTTTTCCTCAAATCTCAGCAAAACCTGTATATGTGTGAATTTCTATAATGTTCAAGCATGGATTGATGAAGGGACAGGAGCTAAGGGGCCTTTTCTCCCTTGGACAAGCTTGTGTTTGCTAAGCAGCGAGGGAGAACATACTGGAAGGGAGCTGCCCTGCCTTGAAGTAGCACTTTTGTGGTTCTGAGCAGTTTTAGAAAGAGCCCAGGCACTGGAGCAGGTTGTAACTGCACTGCTACCCCTGGACCAGATGCTGAGTATTATTCCTCCGGTTAGACACAGCCTTTGTTTTTCACAATGCTGATTTATATTCCAGCTAGTGTATTGTGGGGCAGGGAGCACATGCACCAGCCTGCCCAATAATGTACATGAAGTAATGTATTATGGTAGCAGACATTAACCAGGTCTAACAGCTAAGCCGGCTGCAATGCCTTGGTGTTGACATTCTTACAGAAACCTGCTTTGATAATTCTAGGGTGTAAATGGCAAATGATGTCAGGAAGTATTTCCACTCATTGTTTATCTATCTACCTATCTGTCTGTCTGTTCAGTTAGCTAGTTTTTTGTATCTTAAACTCTTTGAATTTCAAAACTCTAGACTTTTCTGTCAATTACAGTTTGAAATCAGTATAATAGAAGTGGGGCTGTTGAGCAGGGAGCTAAACAGAAAAGTAAGTGGACATTTTTTCATTTGGTGTGGTTCTTGCCTGTATTCAAGTGGGTTTTTTTATAGTCCTATAATTATATGCATGTTACCTGTGAAGCTGCAATTTTCTTGTAAGAGTAAGATGAAGTTCTGGAAGATATGGTAGTGTCACTGCAGATTTTGTTTTTCTATTTTGCAATCATTTAACAGTATTTGAGGAAGACCTGAATATTCCTTCCGTCTTTTCCATCTTCCTGCCTATATACATTTTTATTAATGAGCTATGCATCTAACTTATATACTTCCTATCTCTTTCTTATATCTTTACCTATTAATGATGGTAACAGAGCTTATAGTAGGAAGATAATTATATTTCCTGGAAATCACATGAACTGTAATCCCTTCATGCAAGAAGACAATCTGTTCTTAATATCTTTTTACATCCTCCAGTTTCTGATTATAATACCAATCAGATGTCTTGTAAGAGCTTAGGTACATGTTAAAGCTTTACGTCAGCAAGAAGCTTTTAGGTAACAAATTGCCTTGTGCTTTCTGACCTGTTCACACACATAAGTACTTGTTTTGGACTGTTGTCTCCAGTAACTGTGGTCACAAGTAAGTTTTATATCAACGCTGCCTGTCCTTATGAATTCTTATAATTTGATTTTTATAATACAACTTAAACTAACATGGCTTTTATTTGTTTTGAGGTTTCTTTAGCTTTATTAAGGAGCTGGCCTCTACAGATCCTGCACAGATTAAAGTCAGGAAAAAAATATGTAAATGCACACATTTTTTCTTGGCTTTGGTTTCTTTGAGAGATTATGATTTTGACTTTTCTTCAGGTAGACACCAGCGTTCTGTACTCTAGAATACTATAGAGTTTATTAGAAAATGTGGGCTTTTTCTTTATGGTCAGAAATATGCAAATTGAATAGAGAAAGTTCTATTTCAAACCTGTTTTAATTATAAATATTGCTGCAGACCAGTTTCTTTCCTGTTTCCTTTTATCTGTTTCTTTATTATTTTTATTGCTCTTAATTCTGGTACACTCCTTAAATCATGTTCCAATCAGCTCTGAAGTGTCCTGGCTTCCCTCAATTTTGTTCTCTTTCAGCATTTTCATATTTTCATTGCAGAGTTTTAAAGCTTTCATCTTCCTATCTGTGAGCTTTCCTCAGTGTTCACAAGAACATGAACATAGATACCGCCTCCATGGCTTTCTTAAAATCCCCTGAAGACACTATGCCTGCCAACTGAGTGCCAAACCACACAGAAGAAACACAAGTTATCTTTCAAGACTGAGGCACTTAAAAAACATTTGGACAACAACTTGCCATTTTTTCCCCGTTTTTTTACTTTTCCTATATTTCCCAATAAAAGGTCTAGATGCACCATTCCCTTAGTTTTCTTTAGAGATACACTTTTGACTAAATGACTTTATGATTTTTATTTTTTGGCCTTTGGGGTAAAATTCCAGAGTGATCCCTCTTGCATCTTGGTTAGAGATATTCACTTTACTAACTGTGGTGCTTTGGGCCTGCTATGATTTAAAATGCAACAGAGTTTCTCTACATGTGTCTAGAGCTCAGAACATTTCTCTGTGGCAAGGATAGATAAATTTTTGGCAGTCCTGATGTAGTCCTGTGTACACAATGAGATATAAAACACTCCTTGCACACCAGAAATTTTGTCTGTTTGCAGAATAAGAAATGGATCATAATGTGAATACAACATCCCTGAAGAGCTTCTTTAAAATACATATACCCATCTAGAGAACATGCTTCTTCAACATAGGTTTCCTCTTCTCACAGGAAAAGCCTCTTGCTTGCTCAGGAAACCCTCGGTTTGGGTTCTGCTTCTGCTCTGCTATTGTGGACATTGTCAGTTAAGCACTAATAAGCGAAGTTTACCAATTACCACTGGTAAATGTCCTGGGAATGCTGGAGAGCCAGATCCCATGGAAAAAGAACAGAATGAAAAGCACTGCCACAACAGTCATAGTAATTGTACAGGTATACCTGCAAATACATAACTCCCGCAAAAGGTAAAAACCAAAGCAACGAACGGTCTTGGCATTATTGAGATACAGATTTTTCTGCATCACTTATAAAAATTTAGAATATTAGAGGTTTCTTCTTGTTTCTAAAGCTTTGCTACTGAAATTTATTTCTCTTACAGTCTTTAAATTAAACTTACTTGTAGAAATAGCTTGAATAGGAAAACTTAAGCTTTATGTTGGATTTTAAAATTTAACTCATGTTCCACAGTAAGAATTTACTTCTTAATGAATGAAAATCTCAAAACTTTCAGGATATATTACTTTAAATTTTGTTTGCACACTTCCTTTCTCAGAGTGATCAATAGAGTATATAGCACTCATTCGGCTTTTCCTTATCTCCTTCTGTCCTTCTTGTTTGAAGAAATAAAACTTCATCAATGTCAGGCAGGACCCAACACAATAGTTGTAAAGAGTGTTGCATTTATAGGGGGTAAAGCAAGAGGTAAAAGCTGGATGTTCTGGATTTTAAATAGACAGGACACTATTTTGCTAGGAACACTCATAAATTGCTATCAAACTGCTTCTAATTTGTGCTACTCTTCTAGTCTTATTTTTGTTGCAAACAATGGCTCATCAGGTATGTTCTCCTATTCACTTTCATTCACTGTAAAACTGATGGAAATCAATAAGGAGGGCATGGTATCTTTAGATTTCATACTTCCATTGCATGGACCAATGTCCTGGTCCATTAAATACTTAAGACCTCACTTTAATCATGCAGTTGTGGAAGACTTCCATGCTTGAAGGAGAAAAAAATCAGTGCAAACAGAGGACTAAAACCACAGGGAACTGAAGCTGACAAAGTGAAGTCAAGGAGCCTTTAAGCACTGCATTAATTTGTATTATGAAGGCTGACTTACAGCTGCATAAGGACATCCTAGGGTAAGTCCCTCAAGGTCTGCCTTTATTAGTATTGTCCTTTACTTTTACTGTTTTCTTATATTTCTTTGTCTGCAATGAGTGTAGTCAGAGTCCCATCTCTGTGTCAAAGGGCAGCGTCTGTTCTTCTGTGCCAGTGGCTACATGTCTGTGTCCTCTAGAGGTGTGTGCATGATTTCATTTTCTGGAGTTGTTTCTGAGAAATCAAGAACATACTTAATGTTCCTGAGAAATCAAGAATATACTTAATGTTTCCTGAAACTCATACTGACACGGTTGCGCAGAAACCAGAACATTTATCTCTCTTCCATAATCCTTGGCTCCTTTGTGGGCAGAAGGAATCTCCTGAGGTGTATAACCTAAGACTAACATTTGCACTGGCTATTGTTTTGCAAGATGTATATGTGATTAAATGCAATAATAATTAAACAGATGAAACAGGCCCCTTTTGGCTGGGGACCATGCAAAAAAATTAAAGAAAAAAAGAACAAATTTACTTACTATGTAGTTTCTCATTTGCCTTGGCAGGAATAATGAGCAGAGCTGTCTAAACTGCATGTGCAATCTGAAGTGAAAAGACACTATATAAAGCATACTTCAATGCTAATCTTCTAATATTTGTCATCAGGCTAACTGCAGTTTTTGTAAAAAGGGGAAATCATTATTAACTTAATACTTCAAGTGCTTCTGCTGTTTGCATGAACGGTAGGGATGAGAGAGCTGCCTGCTCGTCCTGGTTCCTGCCAGGACAGGGTTAACTTTTGCAGTAGCCAGGAGGGGCCATGGCTAGGATCCACCCCACACCATTTTCTGAGGATGGGCTAAAGGGTCTCTTTGGGGTTGGGTAGCATGGCAGCTTTTTGTGTATTACCAGCTCCACAGGGTAAACACAGGGTAAACAAGTAAATGTGAATAGTCCCCCTTTCTCTGGTAGATTTTGTTATTAGTGTCATTGTTATTCTTATTACCTTGATGTTTAAAATAATTTTTTCTTATCTCAATCCATGATCTTTACCTTTTGTTCCTCCAATTCTCCTCTCCAGCCACCAACGGGGATAGGAGGAGGAGGAAGAGGAGAGCAAACAGTGCATGGATTTGTGTTTCAGTAGGAGCACTAAATTGGGGAATAACTTTGCTAAACCATAATACTGCTTCAAGTAATTGTTCTTTCATTTACTATGAGATAAATACATGGTTTCGAAATGATACATGATAGAAATTACACACTGCTTCCTAAACAGGGTTAAGTGGGCAATGCAGAAAAGATAATTTTTAGAGTTCCTCAGAAATAAAGTCAGAGATGTACAAATGCCTTGTAATTAGCAGAAATTAACTTTAAAAAAGATTGCTCATCTAGTGCTGGGTTGGAAATGCTTTCTGATCTGAAAAACCTCGAGTCACATACCGTTCCTGCTCTGTTTTGAACATAGAAGGGGCAGGAGAACAAAGGGCTCAGCATGATGTTTTCATTCAGCTCAGATTAACCAACCATCCAGGAAGAGATAGACTGAATACTCCTCTACTTGGGGAACCAACATGCTCCTTGGAGACTCCTGAGCTGTGGTGCCTCTGTGATCCCACTCATGCTCCCCAGGTTTAATCAGAAATTAATCAGTCACACAGATGTTGCTTATTTCTTGACAGGAAATGTAACATACAGAATGTCCATCTACACATTATTAGATTTGAGGAGAAATTCCTCTCTAATGCTTCATATCACATTGATTGGTGACATGTTTTCCAGTCAGAGTCCCAGTTCTTAGCACCTTCTTTGAAAATGTAGCAAATCGCCATGTAGTCTGTGCCAAAAGTCTTTTTGGTCTAGTTTGAGGTGAGAGTATTTTCCTATTTTGGACTACTCTTAGCATCTTTCTGTGTTTTGTTTTGACTTCAGAGCAAAGCCAGAGATGTTAGTCTTCAGTTCTTTCAATTTAAGATGTTGTCTTTTGATGAATAAAGATTGAGTCAGCAATATTTGTATATATATATATAAATATGTATGTATATATATACATATATATGCAAGTGTGTGCATATCAATCTATAAAGATATAGATAGAATGCATATATATAGATAAGTGTGTGCGTGTATGTATATACATATATATATACACTATGAACCAATTTTTCATATAAATTCAGGAAGCCATAGGCCTTTTGTGACACAGAAAGAACTTTAAATTATTTGCATAATGTTATTATACAAAATACAAGATAAACTACCAATACAAAATATCAGGATATCATGAATGCAGCCTTTTACAGGCAAACTCTATGAGCTGTGTACTTCTAACAAATAAAGAAGATAATGCTGCTTATAATTATTGATAATAATGGCCTGTATCATATGAAAGGATTTTAACTTCAGCCAGTGATGAGTATTATTCCCAACCAGATTATCAAAAAATGTTGAGCTTTAGTTTCTTATCTTTTAAAGATGTTCTAAAAAATGATGAATTTACTATAAGATGAGAAATGATGTAATAGATGAGAGAGGATGCAATGAGTAATGATTAAGAAAAACATTTATACTGAAGGTTATGCCTAATTAGAATTATTTCTTTTAAACTATAACTTCTGAATGATGAAAAAAGATTATTATTAGTAATAATTTCTAGCAATGAATCCAGTTACAATTTTCTCTTTCAGTAAAAAAAAGCGAATTATGAAAAAACCTCAAGCAATCCCTGACTAACAAAATTCACACTTTTTCTCAATTAAGATAAAAATTGAAATAGATTTCCCCTCTTTCTTGCATAAACTTCTCCATGTACAGTGTGGACAGTACACACTGTGTACTCTCCCTCTACTGTGGAGTAGGAATATGCATACACAACAACTTTTTTGCTCTTTTGGAATAAATAACTTTCTATTAACAACACTGTGCTAAACTTCAGCTGTTTTCTTGGTCTTGAGGAAATGACTTACATAGATCTCCATAATGACTGTAACATTTCAGAAGTAATGGCAGCAGCTGTATTAAAATGCTTGCCGACTCTGTTATAATGATACTATTTCCTCACAAATCAGTATTGCGTAATTTTCAATTATTCTTAAAAGTGCAATTTGATACACCCTCAAGCAGGATTATGAGCAATGCATATTTAAACACCAACTGGCATAATGTGTTATTCTGTTACTTCCCCTTGCACATAAGTGTTAAATAAGAGCAAAAATACAGCTTGCTTACTGCTAATGTCTTTTGTCAAGCAAACTTAGTCTTTCACAAAAAGCAAATACAATCTCTCCCTGCCATCATAAAATGAGAAAAAGCCTTTCCATTACAAGAGTCAGATGATTTAGTAGTCTAGTCTCATGGGTTTAATTTAATGTCCTCTTAATATGATTATCATCTTTTTAGTAGTTTATGAAGTTTGGTAGGTTTGGAGTTTTGTTTACTTGTTTGTTGGTTTTTCAGTTCTGTCTTATAAAAATGGAAATATTTTGGAAACATTGTGCATTTTTTTTCCTAGAGTTTATCTTGAACATCTAAAGGTTTCCATTTTCTGCCATCATGAAATTACAAACTAAATCCATTCTGACAACTGTGGGAAGTGAGATGAAAAGCCAAGAAATTTAGATCAATTCTAATTTATGACAAGCATGCAATATAAAACACCTGGAGTAAGGCTTGCCTTCTGTTTTGTTTTTTGCAGTATACTTGGCAGGATAGTCTCTCCAAAGGGAATTGTCAGCTGCTCAGCCTTGGTGGCAATGCCCAGGTGCCTCCCCTGTGGCAGGAGGTTTCACAGTGAATGATGTAGTGCTGTGGATCAGGGGATGCTTTGGGAGTGGGAACGAGCACCTTCAGGCCTGTGTGTGGATGTCTGGGCGCTTCCCTAGAGGGGAGTTTCACAGTTGACCACTGGCATAAGGATGATAGCATCATATAAAACACTATCCCACCTTGCAGGATTTCCCTCTTATCAGCCTCTTCCCTTATTTTGTTCAACACCCATCTGTAGCCTCTGGTGATGTGTGTGTGCCTACTCTGCACCCCTGGGTGGTTACTGCAAATGGCCGAATGTTTGAGTCATTAACCATTAATATTCCATTCTCTCAGCGGCATGGACAATCATGCCAATCTTCTGATGAGTATAGGGTTGGTTAACCAGGAGCAATACACTCTTTTTTGCACTGGCCATGGGAAGCATGGATTTGGAGCGAATTGTTACAGCCTGGATATTGCCTACTACACTGACTTTTTGTCAAGAAATAAATCAATAATTTGGGGTGAAGTTCAATGCTTGATTACAAGATCTTGCAAGGACTCAAGGTTTTAAAGTTTTTAAAGTTTTTAAACTTAAATAAAAGGTTTTAAACTTTTTAAATACTTCCTGTGTGTGTTCACAAAGTACCAAGTGTATGGTAATTGCTTGTATAACATTTGCTGATGATGCAGCTACCATTAAAGTTTTTTTTCAAGAACAAATTACCATAACTGTACTCGAGTGTATTTAATGATATAAATCAGACAGTTTTAGGAGGAAGCAGTTAGGGTTCACACTGTAAAAGTTCAATTTATCTAGGAGTCCATTATGCATAGTAGGATGCTTTTAATACCACTGATTTGGAGTATCTAATCCTATTCTTAGAAGTGATTTTCTGGTTCTAACAGTGGGTATCCAGTGGTACACAGACATAAACATTATTAATAGAAATCAACTTATGCAACTGGTGATGCTGAATTTCTTTAATAGGGATGTAGAGTTTAACTTTTCTCAAAATTCTTTGGTCTGATAATTGCTTTTCATGATTTTGTATCCATCCTCAGTTTTTCCCCTGATTTTGAAATATTTTGAAGTATTCAAGAGCTGCCCAGATATAATTCTGTGCAATGTGCTCTAGGATGACCTGCTTGAGCTGGGAGGTTGGACCACTGTGATCCCTTCTGACTTGACACATTCTGTGATTCTGTGATACTGTGAGGAAATGTGCCTAAAGCAGTTTCTTGGGATTAATTTTTGAGAAAGCTGCTAGTCGTGTTGCATGGCTTGCAGATTTATCAGATTATGAATTTTGAATGGCATATGATAACAGGCTCTGATTCTATCTAGGAGCTCATCATACTCAAGATCAAATGCAGCAGAAGTTGAAATTGGATTGAATCTGGATCTTAAAGTGTTACAGATTAGTATAACCCAAATTCTTACTGACTTTTCTCCTCCAACCTTTTGAGGTCTAATTGTATGAGTTGGAGGTAGCTGATCCTGTCAGACTGAAGACAGACTCAGTTACAACTTGAGTGTCACACCCAGGCCACAAAAAACAGCTTGACCATTTTGGCAGACAAAGATGATGAGGAGAAACAGAAGAAGAAACTGAAGATATTCCTTGATCTTAAACCCTGGCTCCTTCTGGTAGCTGATGGAAAATCCATGGTGCTGAGAACATTAGTAAGTTGGATACCTTGAGTGTACCACCCCCAGTCACATTGTCACTGACCAATGAAGGTAGTGGATGGATGCAAACCTTTGCATGTTCAATCTCCATTACATTGTGTGGTCTTCCTGCTCTGTGTCTGCAGCTTTCTCCTCAAGATTAAAATTCTGACTCTCCACTTCTGACTTATGTTCCACTTGACCTAGGCCTAGTACCTAGTTCTGCAGGAAGATTTCTCCTACAAGTTAAAGCAAAATCTTAAAATGCTTGAAAATACCTTTATTTCCCTAACAAAACCGGTCTTTCAAGGTTTGTTAATTTGTTTCTATAAGGTGTATTTGTAGGTATTTGACAATAAAGGAATTCTGAATTCATTAGTTTATTATAGTGTACGTTTGCAAGGTGTGCACAAATTACATATGCTCTTGTGATTGGCACAATGGATATGTTGAGCAGTGTAAATAACTGATGTATTTTAATAACCTGAAAGACAAAAAAACCTGGAAGCAGAAGGAAAGAAATTGTGTCTAACTTTTGGAATGTTGCATTTTGAAAATATTAATGAAAAGAATTTTAGAAATAATTTTAATTTTTAGATTAGAGAAACTAATTTGCCACTTTGTTTTTGTATGGCCTCAAAGCTGACTAATGTGGTGCAGGTGACAAGACTGCATTAATTATTTTCTTGAACATATTTCTGACATTTTTGCTGCAGGTACCCAGCTGAAAACCCAGACCTAATTTTGTTGTATTTGTGTTGTTCATGATCTGCTGAAATTTTTTAGAACTGGTGGAACCTCAAAAATCTTGCTATGGGTCTGCTTAAAGAAATTGAGTTGGTTACCAGAATAAGATAGCAGAAACACGTACATAATTTGAGAGTTTGTCACAACCACTACTAAAAGCTGCATTTCTTTAAATTGATTTGAAATTATAGTGGAAGGATTCTTCATTTGTATACAGATTACTGAAGCAGAGAGGACTTGGAGGCTTAGATATTGTTCATTCCATTCGTTATGTATTGTTCAGCCATAATTACTGATAGTATGTTATCCTGCTGACATAAAACTTAAAGTAATTGCTGACTGACAACACTGCTTTTGATAGGGTAGATCACATAACAATGTCTTTGACACTAAATAAATTTTCTGAAGGCAGACATCCAAATCAGAAAAAGTCTCTCTCAGTGAATGCCTCTCTGCCAAAGTCTTTTTATTAGCTGCTCTGGAAAGGCTGCAAAATTTTCTGGACATGACCTGCAAAGAAAATGTTTGGACAGATACAAGGCTTCTCTTCTAGTGATATTCTACACAGAGGAGATCTGTAGGCTGGGAAATCTCGGGGTTTCTCGCTGGTCAGAGTGACCCTGTGAAAAGTTAGAAAGTCTCTTTTCCCAGCCTGGAGGTCAAAGAAGGAGTCAGAGCTCTTCATTTCTTGGTCTCAAGGTTGTTTATTGTATCTTATCTATAAAATATTTTCTCCTGTCCTGCTGAGGTCCGCTCAGCAAGACAGTCTGAGGCACTCTGGTGTTATATCTTTACACTAAAAACTACGTATACAATATTTATAATTACTTTCCAATACCCATCACCTATGTTAGGTGATGAGCTTCTACTTTAAACCAATCTAAAAGTGCTAACATCACAGCAGAAGATGGAGGCCAAGAAGAAGAAGAAGGAGAAAGGCTGGACACACCCAGATTCCTCCATCTTGCCCCCTGAACTCCCATTCTAAAAACCTCAAAATCTACTCTTTCACCGCATGATAAATTCACTATCATTCTACTTAAACTGTCGTGGCTTGCAGATCTTCATTTAAGGTTGTAACTTGCTCTATGGGTCATAATCAAAACCACAGGCATCTTGGACTCTCTGCCAGGGACTCTGAGCCCCCTGGCAGGGGTCTTGGCCTTTCAGGACAGCCAGAGGGATGTCCTGGGTTCCGACAGGAAAATATCCTACCATAGTTTATTGTAGATTACTAGGAAGACAGCTGCATTCTCTTTGCATTTCCCCCTTCTAAGCTTTGTCTATTTACTTGCGGACCTCTTCTAAGCTGTGAAAAGCATCATGCATAACACAAAGGGACATCAAAATTTCCATCAACCCTTAGGCAATGGTGAAACCATGAGTTGTTTAAAACTTGCTGGTCGTAGGAGTAGAGGAATGGGAATTAGACATTTATGATAGAGGGTTTGAAGGAGAGGCAGCAGAAGCCAAGAGGGCAGGTGATGTTCCCCATCAGCACCTTCTGTGCTCATCTTCTGAGGATGGATGTTGTGAAGCATTTCTCTGTGCAACAAGAAGTAACCAAAACAAGACAGAGGTTCTAATGTTTTAGTTCAACATGAAAAGTAAACATTTGTCTCCAGATTCTTTCTGTTTCACTCAAGGTAAGAGTTTACCATAAACTTCTGCTTTCCCTTTATGCTAGTGATGGCTAAAGACTGAATAAATGTGCAAAGGGCTAATTATCTCTATTATATTGTATTTTACAACCACAGGCGTTCTTAAATATATGTAATGGATGGTAAAAATCAGTGTGAGAACATACAATTTTTACTAACATAAAGCCATGAATGAGTAATTGGGGGCCAGCTGGCACTACTTCTATATATGGTGAATAATAATTTACTTAGTAACAGAGCACTTTTATAATTTTGATAGCTTGTTGAGTAGGAAGTCATTTGGCTAAGAAAGGTTATGTGACTTCAGTTCATAAGTCTGTGTGTTCTATACAACCGTGTTTGGTTTGTTACATTTGCCTATGCATTAAATATAAATTTGATCAATTGATACATTGTCCTTGTTTTGCTGCAATTTAAAAGTGAAGTTAACTAGTGGGAGCACTGAACAAATATTATTTATGCTACTACTCATAAAGTTCAGGCTTTAGCCTGGTTTTCATTAAGGGCACTATGCCAATTAGTACAGTCATCTCTGTGTTGTATCTTGCACTTATGACTAATGAGAAAGAGTTTGGAAGGGGAAAGCTGATGTGCCAGTTTGCAGTAGAAATAGTAGAATTGCACTTAAATAGTACTCTGGGTCCTCTGTGAACTTTGACAGGTATGGAGCCTTCAATGGCTGTTATCAGATCCAGAGTCTCAATGCACTTGCTAAGTATATTTACTACTATATGCCAGTTAGTGGATGAAAATTAGCAGTTTTCTACATGAATTC
Organism: Calcarius lapponicus; assembly: GCA_039654755.1. Lineage (NCBI taxonomy): Eukaryota > Metazoa > Chordata > Aves > Passeriformes > Fringillidae > Calcarius > Calcarius lapponicus. The sequence goes on along the minus strand of CM077481.1, from coordinate 58,035,913 downwards.
TGATCCATGAGGGAAGCATAAGAGGGGATTAAAAGTAAGGTGGTAGCCTAACTATGTATATGCCCTCACATATAGTTTGTTCACTGGGGCCATATGGAAGGAAACGCGAAGGTAATTGCACACATTTCCTCAAAAATTAAAATGTAGTGAACTACTGTTGTAAGCCAGTATGTGGTTGGGATGGGTATTTCCTGAGGATGAATATAAATATCAGTAGTTTAAACTGCAGCTTTACTGTGTGATATTTTGAACAAAGATTATGTCTGTCTTGTTCTGAAGTAAAACTCTCCTGTTTCATGTACAGATTTTTTTTCCATCTTTGCCAATGCCTCCCAGGCAACAATATTTTTGCAGGTGCTCACTAACCTTAGCTTTGTCCTGAAGAAAATGTCTCCAAGTTTGGCAAAAGAAATGCAACAAAAGCTACAGTCCTTTCTGTCCACTGCTGCACCTATTTTGATGAGGATTTTGGTCTCAGAGATGCTGGTTTTTAAGACAGAAGTTTTTAGGCTTAAACTAGAAAATAATCAGGATCTAACAAAATTCAGAGGTTTTTAGAGGAAGATCCAGAGGTTTCTGAAACAAAGAAAATTCTTGAATAATGACTTATTTATAAGTGGGAAAAATGCTTACTGTTTTTGTGTAAAACTGACCATAAAATGACACAATGAATGGGTACATAACCAACAATCAAATGGTTTTCATTCAGAGGCAGTGCAAGAGAGACCTTTTGCTTACAATTGTATGTTTGCTTTGCTTTTCGCTGGTATTTTGTAGTACAATTGCACAAAAAGATGAATGATTTTCCCTTAAATTGGCTGCATATATCAGTAAAAAAAAAAAAAAAAGATGAAAAAAAGGAAAAAACCTGAAGAAGATCAGTAACAAGCAACCACCTTCTTTCTGTCAATAGTTACTTCTGAATACGTAGAAATTCTGTTTCCTCAAATAGTCCAAAATTATGTTGTCTTTAAATAGCATTGGATTTCTCTACATAAAGCTGCACATATTTATCTTTAATTTTTCCTAGGAAAATATTCTGTGACTGTCCTGTTCTATGCTGATGTCTTAAGTTTGATGGCAGTGGGCAGAGTGATGTCAAGGAAAAAAAATCCCAAAAAATTACTCTAAGGTAATTTTGTTTGTGGGGACTTTTATACTCATAGGAGTGCAGACAGCTCCTCCTGTATTCTCCCTCTTCCAGCAATGCTTGTACAATAAGAAATGCCTCCAATGGCCTTTAAAAACAGTCTACAAAACTGTAGATTTTATTAACTGGCATTGATAAATTTCTAAACTCAGTACAGTTTCCCAGTAGGTTATAAATTTCTGATCACCTAGGGAACGACTTAAAAGAGACCTACAACATAGTCTCCTGCTGTTCAACCCAAAGACTCACTATTTTTCAGCAACGCAAATCAAAACAAATTTGATTATGTGTAGTGGCTTTATACACTCTCAAACAAATTATAATTTCTTTGTGATTTTTCTTTGATTATACATGGCTGAAAAAAATTTAACTGGGTAAAAGTCATAAATACCAAACTACTTGGAAGATGGAAACTCCAGAAACTGCTGCTTTGATCCTGTCTGTTTATTATTCACACTAAGGAATTCTGAAGAGAGTAGTATTGAATCAGTCTATGTCATAGCAGAGTTAAATGTGTTTTTTATGTCCTGTTGTGTTAACAAATATAGCTGAACTGGCGCACTATGGGATGGGAAAAGGCTATTAACCATAAACCATACTACTTACCTTCTTAATTCCTCTCCACAGAAGGATAAAAAAGTGTTGTGTCTCTACCAAATTAATTAACAGTTTTCTTATACTTTCTCTCCACTAATTAATGCTGTTCTGAGGATTAACATTAACTATATTAATGAAAACTGCAAGCTTTTGGATATCATTAGTGTCTTACACACACACTAATATTAATTAGCTCAGTTGCATGAGTGTGAATTACCCCTGAAACATCTGTGTGAACAATCCCTAACCTGGCCTAGTCCTTTCCTGATGGCAGAACAAATATTCATCTAACTACAAATTCTTATATATAAATAAAACAGTTCTATTTCCTGTGATAGGCTTTTGAAAGTGAAGTTCTTTAGAAGCATTGATTCTTTTAACAAAATAGTCTTGTGCTCATTGTGTGGGCACTCAGGCAGAAGAAAATTCTAAAGAACATATGTTTTGTTTGCTTCAGGCACATATACAGAGAATTTGAACAGCTTTTTTACAAAGCATATGTGCATTTCAGAAAAAATTTGTAGGTCAAAAAGCAACTTCTGGAGTCTTATCTCAGGGCAGAAACTGTACCATAAGTGGTCACTGGTGCTTCCTTTGGGGCATCTACAAGATAAACACAACTGTCATAGATGTCTTACTGAGGTAAATACACAGTTTGTCTGTAGTAAATAAAAATCAACAAGAAATAGAACTGATCTAATGATAGGCTGAAATTAAACTGATATAATTCAGTGCAGTTCTCATAAAGGATGAATTAGGGAAAATACCTTACAAAGCACATTAAAAACTAAGTGATAAAACCATCCTGTTGCTCTCTTTATTTTCCTGCACATTTATGAATACAATGAAAATGAATGGGTTATAAATAGTGCTCCTTATTTGTGTAACATCATAAGGTACCACAGAGCATACAAAAAATCATGCTTAATTAAATTATGGAAGTTAAAGATCACTTCATTTTAGAACATGTTTTTAATAACAGCAAAGTGGGAGGACAAAATAGTAAGAAGATATTTATAATTGCCATAGCAGTATGCTGAACAGAACAGAGATATTACTTTAAATAAGACTTATTTTACAAGAGGAGAAAATACTTTTTTTATTTCACAAACTCTATTGTGAACAGGAATTGGCTCAGTCTTCAAGACCTTCCACAGTTCTCTGGCAGAGGAAGAAGAAGAAGAAGAAAATTTGCTCATTTTATGATGTTCTATTTGAAATTATTTAAATCTTCTGAGCTTGGTCAATTTACTGATTTTATTTTTTACAACATTGTGTGCATCTGTGTGTGCCTTGTCAGAATTCCACCTAGTACAGAGCTTTTTTTTTTCCTCGAATGAACATAGCACTTGGAATATGAGAAAAATACTTTTAGATTTATCCACAAAATCAAAGCCAATGTCAGTTTTTATATTGTTTTCATTGAAAAAAGAAACTTATAGAAATGCACCACAGTTAATTTTTAGTTCCATCAGACTAATCTACACTCTTGCATTGAAATTCCAAGCACTTGATGATTAAAATTTTCTTGTTGGTGGGAGAGACCTGAGGTTTGATTAGCTTGATTCTCTGTGAGGTATTTCAAGTAAAATACACACTGCAAACACTGGATAAAACTGTTAGTATTACTACCGATTTGCAAGAAATTATGGGCCTCAGTCCTACAAAATAACAGTGTTGTCATGACATATTTTTGTACAGAGATGGAAATATAGTGAGGGGCATGTTGAATCCTAAATCTTTTTGATTTTCGCTAGTCTCATAATTCTTTAGTAATTTTACAATTTTGTGAAGACATTAGGAATTACTTGATATCAGGAAATGCTTACTGGACAGACACACAGGAATATGTATCCTGACATATTTAATTCAAGACATACAAGAGTCAAGGACGAATTCATAGTGCTGCTAGAGTTAAGTTCACAGATGTCCTATATAAACCAGGAGACATATGCAGTGGATTACTTTTTTTTTTTTTTTTTTTTTTGTAATTTTGTTATAAAAACGACTGTCTCTTCCTTTAGCAGCCACCTTTATTCTGTCCTAAAGTGAAAATATTTCAGAAAGCATCCTCAGGACTTCATAGACAACAAAATGTCATCAATACAGCTCATGAGAAGCTCCAAAATTTCCTGTCTTAAGCTTTCCAAACGTGGATGCTCTTTCAGCAGAATATTTGTGACCCTACCCAGTCATACCAGTGAATGAACAAATGCTTGAACTTACAGTTTTAAGACTGCAAATTCTAAGAGTGTAAATTCATAGTCTGCGGCTTGTAGGGATGACAGGTATGAAAACTGAAATTACTGGTTCTTAGGATTGTGAGAAAGTTTTGTTATGAAATTTAATGTAGTACATAACTGTTTGCCAGTACAGCATTTAAAAAAATATCCATTGGTATAGAAATTTACATCTCCAGCTTTTGTTATTTACTTTTACAGGTTAAAATTTAAAATGTACTAGTTTTAAGTGAAATAGAGAGAGGGGGAAAGAACAGAAAGCTTTTGACAGTCTGAAACAAGGCAAATTAAAACAAGGAGCATAAACAACCTCTTTGAAAGGTTTGTTTGATGTCTTACTAATTACAGTTTAAGATCTTCTGATCAGAGTTCTTCAATACTCACTGAATTAATGATTGTAAATTAAATTTAGATTTAATATAGATGTTATAGCTTGGGTTCAGTGTGTTCAGGGATCTCTGCGTAGAAAAAATATTATTGATGTCAAGAACATAATATTTGGTCAGTCATTTCTATTTTGGATTTGAGGTACATTTTATTTCAGGAATGAAAAGAGTAAGCTCAAAAGTTCAGCTCTGCAGATTGTGCATATAGTGATGAACTATCAAGTCTTTTCTGTTCTATTTTTGTTCTAAGCAGGTCAGTGTATTCCTATTTATTTATATTTTAGATGTTGCCAGTTAATTTAAATACTTCTCTTTTTGGATAATGAGCTATTTAGTTGGCTTGCTTGTAAAGCAGGAATGGAAAATTGCATTTACTTTTATCAGGCAGTTCAGTTCTTTGTCCTTGATTTTCAGCAATAGCTGTGAATCAGTCATGCAGCATCTTCTGTAAGGTTATTGATATGCTGCAGCTGCAAAACTCCCTGAGGCAAATGTATAGAGATGGAGCTCAAAAGACCAAAGAAGGAAAGAGAGAAGAGAGGTAGGAAATGAGTGCTGGTCAAAGCGAAAGTCTACATGAAGAAATAAATCTCCAGCAGCAGGATAAAATAAATCTAAGATCCTAAATACTATTTGTGGGTGAAATATTGGGAATAATATATTAGAAACATAAATGAGGTTGTGGGGTGGGGTGTTCAGTTGCATGTGTGCCTAATGCTTCATGCCTTGAAGAGAATCAGCCAGCTGCAAAGCCCAGGACAGTGCGTCCCAGAGCCGCCTGGCAGCACACAGCGCCCACAAAAACCCCTCAGGTGCGGAGTTCCTCTCCTGCAGACTCACAAATGCTCTCCCAGACCTTTCACAGGAGACTCCTCCTGACATTTTGGTAGTTTTCACGGAGCTGTGAGAAGAGCAGGTCAGCAGGCTGTGTTTGGGGCTGTAGGCTGTGCTGCGGAGGTGTTGGTGCACCGGGTGCCGTGGATCAGCCACTTCCACTGGCCTGTATGGCAGGACACGAGCCAGGTGGTGCAGGAGGGCCCTGCCTATCCCTTGCAACGGGGGAATGTGCTGTGGGGAGCCCTGTTCACTCACAAAGGGGGCAGTGCTCCACAGCACTGCTGTTCTGCTTGGTGGCCTAAGGCCCATTTATATCCTGCTCTTATTTCAGGCATAAAAGAGATTTTTAAAATATAATCCTATTAATGTATTATGCAAATTCTATGCATTTGTCTGTTTCAGTGCTTGTCATATTAGATGTTTGGCTCGTAAACATGCTGAAAGGTGGGTGAACAAATATGATTCATTACACAGATAATACAGTTTAATATAACTCTGAAAGGAATATCAAAGTCAAATGGTCTTTAAAAACAGATGATACCATCGCTTACTGCTATTCTGACTACAACACGGTGTTGCTGCTCACTGAAGTTCCACTCTACTGATCACTATCTTCTAAGAATAGAAAACCATCAAAACCAATTAGCAGTGGAATTTATTAATATCCACTGAACAAGGAAAAATCAATGGCAGTAGAAAACAAATACAAATGCTAATCTACAAAATTCTGCTATCAAATATATGTCAGTTAAAATTAATATAGGGAATATATGCTTGAGACCAAGTAAAGAAAAGTGAATAAGGTATTTCATATTATTTTACATTATAAGTTGCATACTTTCTTATTATAAAATATTTATAACAGTGACAAGAAAATTGCTTTAAAAATAGATGCTGGTCACTAATTGTCCACTTCATGCAAACCTCAGGATCCTAAGACATATGGGCTTTTGGATTATTCTAAGCACATATTTTAAAATCTTCTTGAATATCATTATAACAATTATGTGTTTCTTTATTAAATTCTGTTTTTTGATTCAGATTCTTCTACCTCTATTCAGTTGCATATATGCAATGCATTTCATTATTATCCTAGACAAATGACTGAGAATTATTTCTTAAGTTGTATTTAGAGAGTGTCCAAGGTTTGTAAGGCAGAACTTTTGGTTTCTGTATTTTGAGTTTGGTCACTATTCAACTTACTACAAAATGACCTGTGGGATGAGTTCTGAGTCCTGCTGAGAGCTAGTGAAAACTAAATGTCAGTTCTATTGTTGTGCATTATGCAGATACCAAGACAAGGCTAAAACTATTAAGAAAATATACAAAAGAAAAATCTGTGTTGTAAAAGTAAGCCAGGTGATGTTTAAGTTATGCTTAATGAGTCAGGGACTTATTAAATCCAGAAAACTTGTTGATGGAGTATGTCAAAGGACAATGATATTCAGGGTATTAATTTGTAGCTATGAAATTCTTCCATTTTAATGGGGCTCACATACAGGTGTTATGTCTGACCAATCATTTTTCTGCTCTGACAAATTCAATAGAATTATTAACTCTCACTGACGCCTCCAGCTCATCAGATTGCTAGTTCTTGGACTACTCCATAAGTCTAAGACACTACAGTAAATGTGTTTCATTCCTCTTTTCTCATGATACATCCCACTTTATCACTTCATGCTCCTGTATTTTTCATAATTTTTAACACTTTAAATAGCTTTTGTATTTTTTGTGCTTTTCCTGTTAAACATTAGCAACACAAAGACTTCCCCGAGGAGAAAAACAGGCAAAGAAAAGGAATATTCATTTGAATCAATCTCAAGATTATTTCTTCTATGACTATTTAAATTTTTGCAGACCAAACTTATCTATAATTTTAATTTGAAATTTACTTTTTGGGTTTTTGGAGCTTGGGTTTTTTTCTGCTTAGCTTTTTTCAGATCAGAGAAACTTTAGAGAAGTCTGTTTGGTTATAGCATGCCCATGGAGAAAACCACAAGAAAAAATATTCAATAGAAAATCCTTATGAGGCTAGTGCTTATCAGTGATCTTCAACTTGAAGATCACTAATGTTTTCCATGGAGCTGCTTCATATAGCAAACTCAAGTCTGTGAACAATCATCTTTATTTTCATAACTTTCTTCAACCCTCCAAAAGTTTGTCCCGGTGGCTTCTCCCTGACTGTCATGCCAGACATGAATGTATCAGCAGCTCTCCCTGCTGCTGGAGGTTCAGCACCTGGCGAAGGATCCATCTCACGCAACGATTGTGCAGCTGTGAGAAGCACTGCCCAGGCACCTCACCTTTTCTTCTCACAGGATGTACTTCTGAGCACAGGCCTTGCCCTTGGTGTCTGCCTGAGTTACGTTACAGGGATGCCGGATGCTGTGTCTATCCTCCTACCGCCTTGACTCTGGCTGACTTGGCTACCTGTATTTATCCCAGACCGGCTTCATGGCCAGGGCTGGTGTGGCAGACACGAGTCCCTCACTCACCCCTGTCACTGTTCCAGCCCCACACTGGTACCCTCATTAAGATTTGGGCTGTCCTCAGTGGTCTGTGGCCTCTGCCACCCCTGGGATGTCAGCAATGGTTCACCTTCCCTGAAGCCTGCCCTTACTGCTTCCTGGCACGTGTAGAAAATTGCCAACAAGAGCAATTTAGTCTAAAGCAGTCAACATTGTCTAGGAGAAGCAGAAGTGCTTTCTGATGTGCTCTGCCCAAGCACATAATCAGGAAAACAACAGGTAGAAGCCTGAGATATGTTTTATTATTTTTCCGGTTATTCTCTGTTGGCACCTGGCAAGTAAAGCCTGAGTGAAATTTCACATCTGGTATTTTTCATCATATCAGAATTGTTTAGGTTTTTTGTGTCATAAAGATAATTCATTCACCTAGGAATTTTATGAAAAAAAGTGAACATTTTTTTCTTTAAATATTATAGTTTTCCTCAGCCCAAGTTTCTAGAGGATAAAGACATTAAATATGCCAACAGAAATGTCATCCTTCATTTGAATTTAATCTTTGACATTTCCTATGAAAGAGGCTGTGCTAGGATATTAACATATGTTGGCAGAGGCCTGAAGTAATTAATATGTACAAGAGAAGCTGCTAACAAAACAAAAAAGGGAATAGCTTGTAAATATTATACTCAAAAAGGTCTTTGATACAACTGTTGTTGACAACATCTGCTTTTAGACAGGAAAACAGCACAAACACCATTGAAGGAAAGAGTGGGACTAGATTTGTCCTGACTTTCTAATTCAGATGTTCTTAAAATATAAGGACATTTGAATTCTACCTGTGCTAAATTTTGAGTTTGCTGATAAAAATTGGTGCCTACAAGTGTCAAGTGTGAAGGCATAGGAAACATGTTGTTTTTCACATGGATAAAGCTTCACTTTACCACAACACAATGTAGTGTTTAGTGTATCCTCCTGAACTCCAAAATGAGGGATAAGAATCATGTCAACAAAATAAGGTATGACTTATAGGCACATGGTCCACTAAATGTGGAGTTCTTTCCTTGATTCTCAGTGGCTCTAGATTTTAATGCTAATTTGCATCTGGTTTAGGTTTGAGAAACAAATTGAGAAAGTGAGGCAAAGTACTGAAATGGGTACTGACACTGTGTTGTAAAGAACTACATGTGAGAGCTGAGGGTGTCATAGCTGAAGTGTTGAAGTTTTCTGTAGTTCACGTATCTTCAGCAGAGCAATATGGAAAGATTATCTGCTAAAAGCAAGTTGTCCTCTTCCCCTTTCCACATAGTCTCCTTTCAGCTGAATCTACTTTATTTGATTCTGTAGTCCCACCATACCTCTTATGTACAACTCTTATCTTCTTCAGTGGAACTCTGTGGGATAAAATGAGATTTACCCTGTGATTGTGATCCACAACACACCTGCATGAGATGGCAGCTATTGGAGTGACTGGGAAACAAACCCAGAAGGTCTTTTCTCATGTTCTCTGAATAAAATAAGCTATGAAGTAGATACCGACGCTATATGAGTTAAACTGATGTCAGCTGCAATTGATTGGGATTGTCATGATACCAATGATAATAGTTGTTTGGTTGATGGATTAAATCATTATTTTAGAGAAAAAGTAATTTTTTACAGTTTTCAAATGCTCTGAAAGCAGATTGCTGATTGACCTTCAGAAAGTTACACAATAATAAAAAAAAGCTATTTAAAATCTTAATAAGTGTTTGTGTTATCAGAACTAATTTAAAATTCAGTTCTAAGCCCTTTATCCATTTTGAAATTTTAATTATCATGCTTGCTTTAAGTTGATAAGGGACCTATACTTCTCTGGTTCAGGATTGTTTTGTACTTGGAAAATTTCTCCAAATGTACATCTCCTTCCTAATGGGAATAGAAATATAACTAGGACATTCATGAATGGATTAAAGTCTCACTGATCAGCTTAACTAGTCCAGCGAGAATCAAGCAAACAGCAGACAGAGGCTGAGCAGGAAAACTCTTAGGTACCCTGATCTATTCTGAAATGACTGACACCAATGGGGAGTCTATTAGAGATGCTTAGAAGGTCACAATCTGTGTTAGGTATGGTTGTAAGGAGGAAACATGAGTAGTGTTGACCTCCTTAAAGAGAAGTCTGGATATTTATGCATGTAGAACTCCTCACTGCTCAACACAAAAAATGCATGTTCAATCCTGAGCTCTGACATGCAATTTCATTAACTGGCATCCTCACCTCTGGCATGGGGGATTGGCACTTAAGTCTTTAAAGTCCCTTACAACCCAAATAATTGTATGATTCTATGTTTTATTATGTCTGGAATAATTTGGCTTGCAACTGAACTTTATTAACTAAACTGAATGTTGATATTCACCTGAAGGAAACAGGTTTTCAGATTGCACTAATCATTTGTTAGGGTGATCTTGAGATACTGAAGACCTGTTTATTAATATTCTGTCTACTTTTATTGTCTTTCTGCTGAAATCATGCTCAGATTAGAAACAGAGTTGTATGAAGTGACTTAGGCTCTTTGCAAGATCCATGATAACTTTACATGGTGCAGGAGTATATGCATGGGGTGATATTCTTGAATGTCCTTCTTCTAGCAATAGCTGCTCAGGGCACAAGAATAATATCTGCTGTAGAAAAAGGGGACAAAAAATTTTTCATGCTTCACTGATGGTAGAAATACCTTCTATTTTTACAGCTGTAAATCCTTTCTGAAAAATTCTTTCCCTCACCTTTTTTTTTTCAGTAGGAACTTCCTCTTTACTTTGTTTTCCAGGGCTGGATCAGCTAATATAAGTTTATGCAGAGTAACTAAAACAATGACAAATGCAGGATGTATCACTGTAGAATTTTTTTTTAAAGTAAAACAACTTTACAAATTTTTTTTTTGGGGGGGGGATGGTCAGAGATATTTGGAAGTGTTAATGAGTACTGTCAGTGAAAGAATAGTAAAAGAGCCAGGACAGAGATGTTTCTGGTTGATGTGAGCCCCTAACACAAACGAGAAACATCTAATATGGGTTATAAAGAAAGGTATTAATTTCCTGGTAGCTATTTCATTAATCAAAAGGCATATTTGGTAGTCTCAAATTTATGATGTAATCCTAATGTGAATGTCCTTAATTCTAGGAATAGCAGAGGAAACCTAAAGCTCAATCAATGGTAAGGGGGTTTGAACTAGGTGATCTTTAAGGTCCCTTATAATGAAAACAATTCCATAATTTGGTATACATAAGCATGGTGACTCAATAGGTTAGATTCATGACATGCTTAGAACCTGGGCTGGACTGGCAGTAAACACCTAAGTTTTAGAAATTGCTGCTAAGAACCGAAGTCACAACTTCAGGAGTCAGCAAAGGCAAGTTGTAAAGTGATGGTGGAGGAAGTATGGCTGCTCCTGGGTGAAATGGCTGATACAATCTGAATGCTTTCCTTGGTTGTTGCTCTTGTAGTGTTCAAGTGTTTTTATTTTATACTCATGGTATGTTACTAAAGCCATATGGAAGTATTTTTCCAGCTGAAAAAGTATATCAGTGTAATATCTTAGACCCTCCTTGAAAATCCATCATCTGTATTTTTTGTATTCCCACTGAAAATAAAGAGATTAATTTTAATTTTCTTTTCTTGGCTTCTAGACCAAAGGGTTTTTTCAGGTGATAAATTTTGACTGATATTCAGAGATGCTTTTCTTGCACTGCTATCTATCTTGAACACAGTCGTCTGCTCAAGAGCTGCGGGGATTTCAGTCTGAAGTCACAGCAGGTACTGGCTACTTGCCTTTTCAGTAAAAAGCTATCCCTGACCTCCTAAAGTTACCTTTTTCCCCTGAAAAACAATTTACCCATAATGCTGCTTCTTCAAGAAAGCAATTTAGGATCTACAGTGCAGTTACCAGAGGTTTCATCTTGTATCAGTTATCAATTCTCAGCTGGGAAAAGAAAATACATCAGAATATGATACCTGGTGACATGCAGTTGGAAGGTGGGCAGGGGAAGGTGATGGAGTGACACTGATAGCAAGTTCTGTTCCTGCTTTCCTTGATTAACCTCTGGGCAGCAGAATTACAAGTGACACAAAAAGTGTTTGTTAAATGAATGTGAAAAACTCCTGCCTGGTTGGTATCATCTTTCTTGGCACAGTGCTTCAAGGTAGCAATGCCTCAGCAGGGAGAATGGCTGGGCTTCAAAACAGCTGAGCTTTCTGGCCTGTTCTCTCCACCCATCCAGTATTAGTGGTATTGAGCTGGGAGTCTCTGTAGAAGTCAGAACATTTCAGGCTCCTACTCTGTCCCGCCTCTTGACAGTTTTCTGACACTGTGTCCTTCTTGTACTTTTTATGTCCTTCAAATAAAGCTCAGGGGGAAGGGACTGGCTACAAAAGTCTTCTCTTTGCCTTCGCTGCTCTCTTTACTGCAGTTCAAAGGGATTACATCTATGGAAATCTATGGCAAGTACCATTCACTTCAGAGAGTAAAAAAACCTTTCTGGTGGAAAAATAATGGAGTACTAGATAGATGGTGGGCTTGGCCAGAATCTGTATTTTGGGAACCTATAAGAACATATGAACAAGAACCTATAGACAGACAGTAACAGCCCTGGACCTAAGGAAGCCACCCTGTCCTGGCCCATGCTTTTTTTGACAAGGGCCAGCAGGAAGCAGCAGACAAGGAGATTAGAACTGTAGCTCTTTTTCACAAAGCACTGACTAGAACCAGAATGGATGAATGATAGTCACTTTTGGTATTAATCATGGGCAATGAAATAATACGTTCACGCTTTACCTCTGCAGTTAAACACATACATAGAATTTTGTAATTTTCCATGTATTTTTGAATTTAATAAATCATAGAATTTTTTGAGTTGGAAGGAACCTTAAAGATCATTTAAAAGGGGTCCCAACCCCTTTGCTATGGGCAGACACCTGCTAGAGACCAACATTTTCTCCAATGCAGATAAGACACATACCAGAGGTGCTGAAGACTTCCCATCCTGACCCACCTTGCAAATGAAGTATATACTGACACACAGAAACACCTTCAAAAATGAAAATCAGGGGTTATCTAACCCACAAAAGTCTAGTGGTGAAAGCATTCCTCCACCAGGACACTGTGGGTTGACAGAGCAATCAGATGAATCAATGTGAAGGAACATCTGGGATAAGTGATGAAGTTGTTTTTTTAATTTTTGTTTTCATTTTCTGTTCATTTTTATCTAAGAAAAAACACTGACATGTCAGAAAAAAAATACAGATGCAGAACAGTTTTAAGTTTTGTGTGATCAGGAAGAAGAATTCTCATTCATCTGCTGACACATTATATAGCCCAAATATAGTTTTTTTTCACTTGTGTCTCTGCTTTCATGTTGCCTTATTGTCCTTTGTTTACTTTCTTTTTTCTTTTTTTTTAATTGCCACCCTTAGTACATTTCAACTTTGCAGACATGCAGTGGACAAAATACAGCCTTTGGCTTTGCTACATCCCTATATTTTCCAAGTACTTCCAAGCTCTTTTAAACAGAGTTTACCAGCTGTTGTGGTTTTGGTTTGGTCTTTTTTTTTTTTTTTCTTGAAAGATTGGAACATGGCACGATACCAAATCCAATTAAAAACAAAAAGGAAGTAATAGAAATATATATTTGAGAGTGCTAAGTCCAGAAAAAAATACAGAGTAGCATGCAACTTCAGAACACAAATAAGATTACTCTTACAGTGGAATGCAATTGCCATTCTGGACTAGATGAATAATTTATCCAGTCTAGTCTTTCTATCATAGTAGCTACTATCAGTGTTTTAGAGAAAATTTCCAGAGATTACTCAATGGGTAATTACTGGAGTAATAATTTTCCTTGAAAAATAGCAAGTCCAGATCTGCTATTTTTTTTTCATTAACCATATGTATGTTCTCATTAGCTACATTTTAAGCCTTCCTGAGTCTCACTGGTCTACAGGATTTTGTTTATATTTTTTTCTTAATTTTTTTGACGTTTGTGTCTGTCTTGTGGCTTCTTGTCCCAGATGTCTATCAAATTGTAAGAAATAAATTATTTTTATCTGGTTTGTGATATACATGACTTTGTCTTGTTCCAGTCATTTACTGCCATTACATACATTCTTGCTCCTTTACTTAAATGGTCCAAATGTATTCCAATTATTCTCACTATGTCTGTCTCTCAATAAGTCTTTGCCCTCAGTTAGATGAAGGTAGTTGGGCTTCCTTTGACCTGTGGCTTAACTGTGCTTTTGTGTCTTTGTGTCTCCTTGCAGAGGTATTTACGAGATTTGGACAGTTGCATTAGATTGCTTTTTATCTGACTTTAGAGGATTATATTTTCAGAATTGCACCTTTTTTTTTTTTTAGGTGAATGAGAGGCTTTCTTCTTGACTTCATTTCTTTTTATCACAAAACAGAGGTGTTTTCATTTGTCAATAAACCTTCACTGTTTGTCCTCATATGTAAATTTAGAAAACAGCAATATATTGAGAACTTGTTATCTCCATCTAAAATAAATTTATTTCTGCATTTTCATAATCTGCTCTCCTGGGTTTATTACAAGGTCAGGTTTTGAGCTAGGCTGCTACTTGCTTACTGTTTCGAGGAGCTTCCTTACCAACCCCCCAATATGTAACGCGCTGAGAGCTGTGGTGTTCTCCACGTCCTTGGCTGGATGCTGCCGCTTGTAAAGCCAGAGGCAAAGAGAGCAGCAGCTGCCTCACTGAGTGCCAGGGAGGATAGGTGGCATGGGATCCACACGCAAGTCAAAGCAGGCAAGCAGCAGAGCAGCACAGGATCAGAGGTGAAGATCCTTCCCTAGCACTTATGCAGAAGGCATGAGATTTGTCCGCTGTAACTTGCTGAGCAGAATGTTGAAGAACATAGTTCATGGCCCATCAGTCTGGTCTCTTCTGTTTACTGTCCTATATGTTTGTGTAGTTAAACATAAATGATGATGAACCTATTTCCTCTTTTTAAGAATTTAATATACTGTCTGAGGTTTAAGGGCTATGATAACTCAGATGAACAAACAATTCCATATAATCATATGAATATATTAACAGTAAAATACCTACCATCAACAAAAATTGCAATCCTCCAGCAGTTTTTTGCTGCTCATTTATGGCAAAAGAAGGCCACTACCTGTGGAAGATCTATTCTTTTATGTCATTGATTAGGTAACTAAGATTAGTTACCTAGTCAGTTTCATGAAAACCATTACATAGCATTTTTCTTTTAGGAGAGATGAACTAGAAAAGTATTGGCTGATCAACCTAGCTCTGATCCTTGGAAAGATCTGTAACAAAGATAATGCAATTTTTTAAAACCTGAAGTGTAAATCTTGTGATAAATAAATTCAATCAGCCAATTTAAAAATTTAACAGAATTAATAATTCAGCAGGAATATCTTTAAGATCTGATAGTCAGTTTAATATTATTTTCTTCTTTGTCAAAGAAGCTGGCTTACTGAGGAAGAAGGTGAAGCAAGATTTGGCTTGTGTTGACTTCATACCAGGACTTAGAGTACTCTGCAAGACACTCTTTACAGTTATTTAAAACGTAATAACTTCGAAATCAGTCATTCTCTGATTGTCACGTCTTGAGGTGCTTTTGGTGGTCTCTCCCAGACATTGGGTAAACAGGTATTGCCATTAGTGATTTCAGTCACGGATCAGAAAATGTTTAAAAGGCAGTCAAGCATTCAAAAAATAACATGAATGACAGCCTTAAAAAGACAAACACTCCTTTTTGGTACGTTATTGGTGAGGTTATAAAGAATTAGGGGAAATAACAGTGGTGTTTTTTGAAGAGCTATCCACTCTACAGGAGAATGTGCTCCTTTTTGAAGAAAGAAAGAAAGAACAGTGCAGAGAGTCACTAGGAGAGAAACAAGGAGAATGTACTTGGACAATGCTGCCCCAAGCACAAAATGTGTCTTATGAGGGAACAGTGATGATTTCTTAAGTTCTCCACAGAGAAGATGGGAAGAGATCAACACATTCTGCAAAGAATCAATAATATTTTATAGCAGGAAACGCTTTATAATTTTAGGTGCTTTTGACTTTCTGTACAGGGGCTGGTTAGACAAACTGCTCTCTGAAAATGTATGATAGTGTGGATTTTGCATGGAGAACCAAGTTGCTGTAGCTGGCTTTCTTTGCCCATTTCTCAGTCTCTTCATTAAATTCCCTTAAATACAGTAGTTATTCCTTTGAGCCTACCACTTTTTAAAATTTCTTTTCAGTTCTTCTATGCATCACTCACCATATAAAAATAATAAGCAGAATGGTATTAATAATTATTTCAAAATTAAGCTTTTTTGCCTAAAAAAATGTGAACCAAGACACATTTACAAAAAATGTGGCATGTTATTTGGCAACATAATTTCAAGGGAGTACTGCATGTATTGTATTCTCTTTAAAATAATATGGGATTCTTCTGTAGGTGCTTGCTCATCGTAATTCTTATGTTGGTGTCCTGGTTTCAGCTGGGATAGAGTTAATTTTCTTCTTAGTAGCTGGCATAGCTCAGTGTTTGGGATTTAGTATGAGAATAACATTGCTAACACAGAGATGTTTCAGTGGTTGCTGAGCAGTGCTTACAGTAAATCAGGGACTTTTCAGTTCCTCCTGCTCTGCCAGCAGGGAGCCTAGACGTAGCCAAGAATCTGTGAAAGAAACACAGCTGTGACAGCTGACCCCAGCTGGCCAAAGGGATATTCCACACCGTACGACATAGTGCTGGATAGTTCTACTTTCTTTCCCCCTCCAATTCTCCCCCTGTGAGCAAACATTTGTATGGCGCTTATCGCCCTGCCAGGTTAAACCACAGCTCTGACTAACATTTTTATATGATATTACCTTCAGTCCTGTCAGAACTAGGGGTCCTGGACTAAAGCACCAAGCTGTTTTTTGTTAATATTTGTACCTGAAGAACTCTGTGCTCCAGATGACTTTTCCAAAGTATCTTTGCAAAATAATGCATAATACTTTAAACTACACTTTAAGGTGCCGACCACAATATTAATTCCTTATTTGCATGTACAGATTCAATGACCATCTGTGATGCTCATCTCCAAATTGTGTTCAGCATAACAGTGGCAGGCCACCATCCCACTTGATAATGAAGATGTGTGATGAGACGTGAAACTGAGATGTGTTCTGAATACCCACTACTCTTTCAAATGACAGTAACACCAGGCAATTAAGAAAAAAGCGAAGCTACATGAAAAGTTTGAAGGGACCAATCTTACAACATTAGTAATTTTTTTCTCATGCTGGAAAAAACTGTATCCACAGTGATGAAAAAAAATATGTTTTTCTAAAAAATTACAGAAAATTGTCTGGAGTCACAGAGAAATGCATTTGTGAATTACTGTGAGAAGTAAAACCTATGATCATTAAAAGCAGAAAAACAAGCCTGCATGACTTATTGAAATAGTGTCTTTAAGCACTGTTATGTTAACAGTTTTTTCCATCATGATGTTGTCTGTGTCTCCTTTGAAAGGTAATGGTGCTCCACCTTGCTCAGTGCTGACAGGATTTGACTTCATGCCAAGCATGTTTAATTGAAGAGAGAAATCACAAAACTCAGTGAAATCCAGAATAAAATGAACAAAAGGTTTACTTGTTGAATCAAGAACTAACTGAATTTTTTGACACAAAAAAGATCATTTATTTCACTTGTCAATCTTGATTACTTCTTTGCTAAAGCTGATTAAGTGTTTCTGCTTGAGTAGCTCTATTTGGGATGAATGGCAGACTAGCCTCTGGACCTCAAACCAACACTTAGATTTAAATCACTGCTCACTGCCAGGCTCTGCATAGCTCACACTCCCTGCCTACTAAATGACTTTCCATTCATTAAGAAGTTCCACTAAAATCATTGAGGACACTTGACATAAGAAAGGTGATAAAAAGGAAAAAACCTGTCTCTTACAATATAGTGTTGATATTCAGTGTCACAATGCCTTCCTGATTGACCTTTCTTCAATGAAAGGACAGAAATGCAGAATTACCAAAAGGCAAGTTAAAGTTTTATTCCAAGGAAAATGAAGAGTTTTGTAATTAAATTATCTGTTCTTTTGTAAATCTGAAATTATTAAAAACTTTGTATGTTTTTGACATATAAAATACAAAATTAATCTGCTAATACAGAAAAAGGGAACATAAAAATTTATTCCTGAAGGGCTTCTTTGTTGTAGCTGGGTTAAAAGACAAATAGACATCATCTCTTGGGGACATAAAGACAACAAGCTGTACATTATTTTTCCATCCAGGTGTGCAGAAGAAAGAATAGGAATCAAAAGGAAAATGGCACTCCAGGCTGTCTGTCATGCAAATGTTTCTATAGCCAATCTCTTCAATAAGCTGTTTTCCTGTCAGATATCTCTCCTGTAAGCACCAAATTTCCTCTCTGTTTTTTTTCCAGTTCCTCTTAGTAGCAAGAGTTGACGGACCCTAAAAGTGGTTGCTTTATGCCTTGGAAGATTGTATTAATATTTCCTCTTATGCTTCCAGCCTTGCACACAAATGATTATTTTCTTCTTCATCTTCTGCTTTACTGACTTTAGATCTGCGCAACTGGAAGGGACAGGACAGTGACTCAACTGGAAGTGGAGAGTGAGTGAGTGAGTGAGTGAGTGAGTGAGTGAGTGAGTGAGTGAGTGAATGAGTGAGAAATAAACTCACAGGTCTTGTGCCTCTCACACTCCCTCCCACTCTCGCAGTGACACAAGCACAGGGAAGAAGACCGTGAATGGTACAGAAGGTCACAGTGTGTGGTCAGCCACCACCTTCGCAGGAGCAAGAAGGACCCTTTGAGGGCAGCCTTGCTGATCCCAACAGCTGAAAGAGAAAGTATTAAAAAAGGACTTTGTGACCTGATAAAGCATCATGCAACAGGTAAGCTGAGAAATTACTTCGTGCTTAGGGAAACGGGGTTCGGCAGTTTGATGCATTCAAAAGCTGGAATGATTTTTCCAGCAAAAGTTTCAAACAAGAGAGACTAGATTATATAACACTATTTCATCTCTTTCTTTACCCCTTTTTAATATTGATCAATTGATTTTTCTTTAAGCTTTTCTAAATCCTCAGATAACTGATGTTTATTTCATTTGCCATGCTTTCACTGAGGACACAAGACTTTCCTTTTCCAAATATGTGTTCCTACTCCACACTGAGGTGAGCAGGGCTAGCTGGATTGTGAGGCGCTTTTCAAAGCAAGCAAAACCACTGCTCTATAGCTTTACTGGATCACCAGCATCTCTCAAACCTAGATATTGCTTAGCTTTCAAATAAGGACCAGAGGGTTTTTATATTATAGCTGTATTGGGGATAGAGTCACATCTGAATTCACAGTATAATTTGATAGAACAGAAGTGATAGATTGAAAAACTTGTCCTTTATTTTGTATTCCACCATGCAATTTATATTTTACTCAAAAGAACAAAGACAGAAATTTTGAAAGCTTCCCCCCCACCCGCCCCCTCTCTTTTTCACCTGTGAATAGGAAGGTGAAAACTCACCTTGTAGGAGCTTCTATGAATGAAATAGAAAGCAGCAGCATTTTTTTTCTTTCATTCTTTTTTATATTTTTGCTAGAGGTGTTTGGGCAATTGATATTATTTGGTTTAAATTCAAAATCAGATGGCATTATCATAATTGGATTACTTGCAGGGTTCAGTTTTGATGGCTCTCCTTACGCTTTTACTGTAAAAACTTCATCACGATTTAATTTAGACCTTTTTCAACACATTAGCATATACTCCAACATTATTCTCTTATCTAAGTCTTGGCTATGCATTCTCTTTTGTAAACTCAGCAGAAGCTCATCATGGCCAAATTTCTTTTGATTTTTTCCACTTTTCTATGGCCTCTTCTAATTCATAGCTCCTATATAGAGGTACAAAATCAAAGCCTATAGCCTAAGGATTCTAATAAGATCAAAGCTTTAAGATTACATTTGTTATTAATCTGCTGAGAATGCATCTTAAAATATTTAAATTGTGAGAGAGATCATTTGTCCTGATTGCAGATCCCAGTACATGCCCACAGAAATACTCTAATATCTTTTAAGTTTCTGCTGATGTTTCTTCAGTGTGAGGGAGACCACAGTGTACCATTGTTTGTAATAGCCTTGCACTGCAGGTGCCTGTTATATAAGCACCTGTCTAAAAAATTAAGTGGTTGTTTATATTTGGGGAAAGGAAAGGCAAAATTTCTATTTTCTTCTCAAGTGTTGCTTTCATTGCAACCCTGTTTTTTGTAAATAGGCTGGAAAAGCTTGAAACAGAGCCAAAGCTGACAACTTTGGCTTTTTGTCATAAATGTGTAATTTTAATAGAAATTTGTATTTTTTTAATATTGTTGTCTGCCGTGGGATAAGTTGGTATTTCCTGTGCACCTTGAAAAGATGTTTAAGCATTTGTGCTCTAATAGTAGGGCATAACGTGCTAAAACAAACAGATCTTGAAATTATGTGACAATCATAAAAAGTGACTGTCAACTTGCTTAGCAGAGTAAGTGGTTTTTTCTCTGCTTGCACACAAATGTGAAAAAAATTAGACAACTGATGTGGTTGTTGACCGTTTGCAGCTGAGTGCCATGGTAGATTCATGCTTGTTTTGTCCTTGTGTGTCACTTTTACAGATCAAAAAAGCCAAAAGATTACCTTAGACTGGAAGACCTGTCCATGCCATTGTGATATTTACAAGCTCCTTTGGAAGCCCTGTGTGTATCCATGTACAAAGATGGTGATAGGGTATTTTGTGGAGGCTGTTGACAATGCATTGAATCAGAATAGACACAATTAGCATGGCTAATGGCTAGAGAGGAGGAAAAAAAACCAACCTGTGTTTTCTTCTAGTATGTTGAATGCAACATTTTCAATATAAATTGGAATAGTTCCAAAATCCAGCATAAATATGAGGGTTTCTGCCACAGAAATACTTGCTGTAGGTATATGGGTGAAATTCCATTAGAGTAACTCTAAATATATAGCTCTATATAAATTTGTTTGTGAACATACAAATATATTTTGTGGTTAGTTTTCTGTCTCTTCTGATTCAGACTGAATATACTTTTCAGCTTTTTGTCATAAAAATTGAAAATTTCTGTATCTTAAGTTGGAGAATGGCAATGGTTTAGAAGGCATGTGAAAACTGTAATAGAAAAAAATAATTTTTCCCTACTCTGTTGTGTAAGGTTTGCTTTCTACAACAACTGGGTGTTTACAGCAAACTGCAGACAACAAATCTGAGTGTAAAAATAATGTAATATGATACTCACATGCCTTGACACTCTGCAGATGCTATTTGCATGAAATGTTACTGGTGTGGCTGTGGCCAGAGCCAAAGTACTTACTGAAATAACTGCAAGGTCTCTTAAGCCCCAGTGGTACTGTGCCAGTACAATTCTTCCCTTGAAGTCAGGGATTAGTCACAGACTCAGTGCTCTCCTTGGCTACTCTGTGTACCTTGTCTCTGTTTCCTGTGGAACTCTGTGTGAGCTGAGCTGTTCTCCTGCAGCTAGGAGGGAGGCTGGAGACCTGGCTGACGGTAACATAAACTGGGCTGGGAAACCAGAGAGACAGTTTTTGTTCTTGGTTTTGCTTGTGTGAATTGTTGTGTGACCTTCAGTGACTCACCGTGGTGGGTTAGCCACTCACCGTGGTGAGCGCAGCCACGCCGCTCTCTCACAACCTCACCATGGCAGGAGGAGAACAGAGAGTGGGAAAGCTCAGGAGCCAAGTACTGGCTCCATCCAAACATTTTCAACCTGCAGTAAATTAATTTAATTCATTGCCAATTAAAGTTAGGGTAGGATGGTGGGATACAAAGAACAAAATTAAAACAATCTCTTTCCCCAACCCCTTCACCAGGCTCAGCTTCACTCCTCTACCTCTTTTCCCCAGTTAAGGGCGATGGGGAATTAGGGTTGTAGTATGTCTGTAACAGGCTTCCTTCTGACATCATTCCCCTCTCCAGCATGGGTTCTTCACACAAAATTCACTTCAGAATTCAATTCCTTCATGTACTGCTACAGCATGGGCTTGTCTCTATGGGTTGAAGAGCGGATGCCTGCGCAGACATGGGACACATCCTCCTGCCCCTTCATCTCCAAGCTCAGTGTCTGTGATCCTGTTTGACATATCTTATTTTCCTTTTTCTGTCCCCCTCCCCCTTCTGGTGTTTTTTACCCTTTTTAAAATACCCTAACTGCAGACATTGGACACCTGCACGTGATACAGTCTTTTCTCTTCTTTTGCTTCGCTTCACTCTTCCTCACCCATTTATGATTTCGTAACTTTTTATAATATTAGGAAAATACAGACAACTCTGCACCAGTGTTATTTCATTTCATTACTATTACAATTGAAATTGAGGAGCATTATTTTACTTTTATTTTATTTTATTTTATTTTATTTTATTTTATTTTATTTTAGGGACACAGGTGTTTCCATCTCTCTGAAATGGAAATCTTATTTTGGACTGAAGTTGTTGAAATTTATAAACTTTCTTTCTATTAGAAATATGTCAGGGCTGGAGATTTTTAAAAACAAATGTGCTGCACAACGTATTTTGTCAGACATATTCTTGCAGTTACAGCTTGCCTTTACTGGAGCAAATTATAATGGTATTTAAGTTCCTTTTTCCCCCAGTTTTAATAACTACTTAGATGCTTCTCATTACAAAATGGCATCCAAATGGGGTTCGGATCCAGCACCATGGTCTGTCACATTCCTGCTAAACAGCCTACACAAAACTGCTTGAGGTTTTGGCAAATGTCTTTGGGCTATGGAAGTGCAGGAAGATGTCTCTGCGTGCTCATACTCCTGTTCACACTCTGACCAGGGAGCAGTACTGACCTGTGGGCATCAGCTCATCTTACCTCCAAAGGAGAGAACTGAACAGGGTGCAGACTGAAGCCTGCCTCGAGCTGCAGAACTAGTTTAGTGTAGAAAATATCCACATATATAATGCTATGGCAATTGTGCAGCGCTGCTGGGTCATTCTCTAGACACACTGGAGGTGTCTGCAACTGACGTACTTAATGCAGGTGTCTAATGCCTAATCCAGAAATAGCCTATTTTTAAACCTTGCAACCTCCAAGAAGTCATAGGCACAATAGAATCTTATTTCTGCTTGAATTTAAATCATGGATAGGATAGCCTTTCATCTTGATAGGGACCCTTAAAACAAAAATAATCTGAGACAACAGGAATATACAAATACTATGAGTTTACTCTAAAGTGCTAAAATTCATCCAGAATTTCTAAACCAGTATTTATTACAGTAAAAATGTAAATGTTTCTCCCAGTGGGGAGATAAGAACTTTTTGCAGCAAAAAACGGGTGAGCTGGAAACAAATGAACTTCCTCCTATTGCAGTTCTTGACAGCTCTTTGCAGTCTTGAAAAGGTCCTAACTGGCACCAAACACGATGTGTAGGCTCACTGCTGGAAATGAATGACCCTTGTGTGCCATGGCTGATGTAAATTAAAATTATGGTGAAGTAAAGAGTAAACAACTGCCACTTAAGTATACTTTATATTATATATACAGTATCATATACACTGAAGTAGTATTTCACTTTCACCAGAGATATTCTTGCTGCTGCTGGTTCAGAAAATTGCAATAGTCTGATCTCTGCTCCAACAATGTGATTTCATTACTGTAAAAACAGGCACCCTTTAGAGGAACTCCAGGCCTCCAGTTATCAAACTTCAGATCCTTCTGATCTCTATGTGAAAACTTTCACTAACATCAAGGACTCCCAGGTGCCCTTGTTAGAACCTACTGAATGTACTACGAATCTCTCCTTGGAGGAATTATTCCCTGAGATTCTTGTCCAGTGAATGAGCATCATGTTCTGTTTATTTCTTGTTTCCCGCCTTTCACATCTGGCAGCTGAATTTCAGACTCCTTATATACCCTTCTTTTCCTCTGTCTTAGTCAGCTAATTATTTTCCGGATCACCTTTCAACACAAAATTCTGCTTCTATTGTAACCATGATTTCCTATTTTTATTTTGCTCAGTCTTGACAAAGCTTTCCCATAGGCTCAGAGTGTTATTTTATCTAGTGTGTTGGCTGAATTGTTGTGTCAGTTTTGGCCCAAAAGTTGAAAAATTGCATTTAATGTTGAGGTGTAGGTGAGGTGTGGTTGGAAGGGAAACAATCTGAAATAGTGCAAAATACAATGTAGGAGAAAGTAACAAACTTGACTGAGGTACTTTTGACTTTAGGTTTTGGCATGTATAAGGGGCACCACATGAACAGGGGGCATCACAGCTCTGATAAAATATTTGTATTATTTTATATTGCCGTCTTTGAAAGAAATCTAGATAAAAATATGCATTGTCTCTCATGGACATTGCATGAAGCAACCATTAGTGCAGCTGATAAGTGCTTTTCAGAAAGCAGCATCTGCAGCAATTTTCTGATTTCTCTCTGCCTCTCCATAGGGAGTATTTTTAATATCAGTTTTAGACACTCATGAGATCAACAGGCTATTGGTTTCAGTAAGTCCTCTGCAGCAGTTTCCATAACTCCTGCACCCAATGCCTAGTATTTGTCATGATAACGGAGATTGTTTCATAAAAGTCTCTTTAGCAGAAAAGGTGGAAGGAAAAAATCTCTCCCTCTGTCCTTAAGGTTGAAAAGTTTTCTTTGAGAGAATGTCAGTGGAGATCTAAGCAATAACTACGAATGGTTAAATTAAAAGTAAGTCTGAAATTCTTTTTTATAGTCTCCTTAATAGCGATGAATCTTAATATAACTCGGAAGCTTTATCTCTCCATAAAACTGTGTTCTTCAGACACCTGCTGTCAAAAATGAAATAAAGTGTTTATATATACAATTTTTTGTTATTGTGGGTATTGAGGCATTTTCTCTGGATAGACAAAGGATTGCCTCTGCGGCAACTCTAAAACAGTGTGAGCCTCTCAGAATCTGTGGGCATCTTGAAATCAAAGTCATTTGGTATTTTTCTGGATTTGTACTGAGAGATAAGATAAAATTTCCACTGATTTTTGGTTTGCATCTTATCTTCTCAGTTTTTTTCCAGGTGCAAATGATAAATACAGTTCCAGTCTGTGACCTGGCTTCAATTAAATGGATGGTGTTGTTAGCAGAAGTTAGTGCTGGATTTGCTAAATCTGAAGAGACATCTTTTCTCCCTTCTCAGCCATTTCTCATTTTGTTTCTGTTTGCAATGAGTGTGCATGTTTGCCAGTAAAAAGTTTCTGTTAAAGTGCCTGGTGTCTAAATATGAAGTCTAAAAGGCATTTCTACAAATGAGTTTTTACTTCTCCTTGCATTCATATAGTGCTAAAAAGTTTTTAAATTTTTTAGGAATATTTCCCTTCTTGAAAAAAGAAAAGATAGATGTATTTGAGGCATTTAAAATAAAAGAAACTTGTACTTCAGGATGAATCCAAGTACAAATCATTTTCATGACCAGAGTTTACAGAACAAAGATTACAGAATGTACAAGATGATCTCAAATCTATTTTGTTCAGAAGACTCTGTCCTGCTGTGTCAAACCTTTTCCCAGTGATGATAAGTTTGCAGCCTTCTGTTTTTTGTTACTTAGGGATGGTCCACCTGCCCCACTTCTCCTGCCTGACATGACCCAGAACTGTTTCCTGTGGAGCACTAGCTGAGTTGAATGCCTGACATTGCTAAAGAAAGACCTGTGATAAAGGATTGGTGGTGAGTAATCAGAGAGTTTTCGATGAACCAAAAAGGAATCAACTGCAGGGAAGTAAAGTATATGGAAAGCTGTCTACTTGAGGATAACAGTGAGGTTTCTGATGTCATCAGTTTGTTCTGTGACTTGGACAGGACAGTGTTGGGCCTGGCCATACCCCAGGGAAATGATACTCCCATCTCCAGAGTAGAACACTATTAATTCTGCAATAAGAGTGAAGGAGCATGATTCTCTCACTTGTCTGTACATTTCAAATAAGAAAATAGTGTAGGCTTTCCCTTTTGTGAAACATTTCTCGGCCCTTTGAATAGAGTGGGAAATTCTGAATTTCAAACAACTACATAATTGTAAGCCCTCACTATCAGCAGATTAACATATTTCTGGCTGCTTGCACAGCAGTGTTGTTTGCCACATTAAATAGAAGAGTTTTTATGTAAAAATAAGTATCCTATTATATTAAGATTAATAACCATGTAATCTTCTGTATATCTATGCTAAAATACCATGATTTTGGTTGCCAATCTTCCATAAAAACTCGAGATGCTTTTAACATAAGCATCTATTGTTGTATTGACAGGTGTTGAAAAGAGCTACGTGAGAAACAGTGGGACCTATAAGCTTGCTTAGACTGTCTTGGCTTTCCTTCCCAGGCCTCAAAGGAGTCTTTGATGAGAAGGAACTGTGCTGATTCTCACCTACTGAGGCAGTGATAATAAAGGATCCAGGTGGGAACAAATCCTTTTCCTTCATGATATTCACAGTGCATCCCTCTAACCCACAGTGCATGTCTCTCACATAAGCTCAAGAGAAAATAAGAGTTAAAGAGACTTACTGGAACATATAGTCCAATTTGCTGCATTTGCAGACAGTTATTTCTGTAATCCCTTTAAAAACATGATCAAGCTCCACATTTGAATTGGCTAGAAATTGTGATAAGAGCTACTTCTGGGATGATTTCAGTTTCTGACTCCTTTTTGAGTTACATATCTTTTTCATATTTACAATCTAAAGATGTGCACAGTCAATTTGTTCTGCTCTTCTTCCCTCTCCCCTTGCCTTGTGGTTTAGAAAAAACAGTGCTCTTGAGCTGTTCCCTGATAATTTCCTGTAATATTTCCCTCTTTCACTGTTATTGCTAACTGTGTAACTGTGAGGAGAACTATTCCTTCTGTAAGGAAGCTGTTAATGAATTGGGTTTTAAAAGTTCTGAGTACTTCCCAGAGGAATAGAAAAACTGCTTAAGCCAAGAGAAACATTCCAAGCGCTGTATTTATGCTATCAGAGTTGCAGATGTTTGTGGTCATTTTGCACCTCAGCTCAGCCTGTTCTCCTAAGCAGAGTGACTTAGAAGCTAGCAAGGTTGTTGCCATGGTACTGGTGTTGGCACGCTGACATTTTTTGGAGGCAGTGGTGAAGTTGTCTCAAAGCAGCACCAGTCTCATCCTCTGACCTGAATGTCTACTAGTGGCCCTCTACTGGAAGGCACCAGGTCATTCTGTGTAAAACATTAACTTCCCAGCATCATCCAGAAGGAAAATAGCTGTTCTGGTCTGAGCCCGTTCCTTGGCACGAACCAATGTATGTGAAAGCGACTGGTAAATTCTTTTCAGAAACACACTCTCATCTGGCCTACAATGCTAATACATCTGTTCTCACTCCTCCTCACTGTGGAAGACTGATAGGGATTTTCCTAAGACTGGAACTCCTGTGCTGCAGGTTTGAGGTGATGGCATAGTATTTCTGCAAGTGAAACACCTAGGGGTGCAAGGTTTAAATATATTAAGTCTAGGGACATATTAGTATTTCTTTCAGCATAAAATGGAAAGTGTGAAGCTGGGCCTGCTGGTTTCTCCCTCAGCCTTGAGTTTGTATTTGATTTTTTTTATGGGACTATTGATAAAATTAGTTCTCTGCAGATTTTTCTTTATTCATTTTGATTTTGGTTGGTTTTTTTGTTTGGGATTTTTTTAGGGGGGAGGGGCATTCCCCTCAGGCTATGTTGTGACCTACTGAGTTTATAATTAGAGGCAAACTGAAATAGCACCACCAGAGTGTGCAGCAATGATCTCATTAAAAAGTCAACATTTGCTAATAGAGAAAAACTGATGTTGAAAATGCCTTTAGGTGGAAATTCTTAACAAGCTGGCTTCACTATAATGATCACTTACACACCTATTAAGGTTGCATTTCTCTTTGAGAATTCATCAGTTTATTGTAGAAATGCTGAATAAAGATGCCATTTATTTTCTAATGTGTCATTTAGAAGTGGGCTAAGATGCCATTGTCTGCCATGGAAGCAGCAAAATAAAAGGCTTATAAGTTCTGAACTCTTTTTGATATCACAATTAGTACTGCTGCAGTTTAACCATCAATTAAGGTGCCATAATTTGCTACTGAAACAGAAAAGTGAAGGGTAAGCCATTAACTTTTCTTCACACCACAGCCACTATTGCTGCAGATTAGCTGCCTAATATCTGTTTTAGGTTGGTTATTTGGCATACCGTTTTAAATAAATAAAAAAAAAATCACTTAAAACAGGGAAGTGAGAAGGTTTAATGTAGACTTACTGCATTTAGAGTATTTACAAAAAAGGAGAAAAGAGTTTTTCTTGGCTTCATGTTGGGCTGCAGATTTCAAGGCACCTGAAAGCCTTTCAGTGAGAATGACAAGCTGTAATATCCAGCCTCCTTAGGTAGCTAGTTCAAGACATTGCTCTTAGGTATAAGTGAGCAGAATGGTTGATGAAGTAACTTTAAAACCAACTCAGAGTTTCAGATTAGGTTTACTAAAAGTGAAGAAACTCCTCTGAGCTGTTTGTAGTTTCCATGAAAGATGGGTATAATTCTTTATGGGACTGACTGTGGCTGCCAAACCCAGAAATGTACGCTCACTTTGAGCATATAAGCAGTGTATATATTCATAGAGGCTGAATTACACAGTATTTATCATGCTCCAAGCTGGATATCTGAATTGAGCACTTTGTGGGACATAGACTTAATGGATTAGGGGAGAAATATGGCACGTGGTCAAGATTAGCAGGAAAAGGCAGTGAACTAAGGGCTGGAATGAAAGATCAGTAAGAGGACAGGATTGCAGAGAAGAAATAACATCTGAGACAGCCTTGGAGTTAAAGGTCTTTGGAGGAGACACAAGAAGACTGGAAGCACCAGGGGAGAGAAGGTATGTACTACAGAGCAAAACAATGTGAAAGGAGATACACAAACCTGGCTCTTACCTCCCTGATTCCTCATGCAGAGTGCTCTCTGTAGGAAAATACTCTATTGTATGATTTAAGTCTGTCAGGAAGTTATAGAATCACAGGACAGTTTGGCTTGGAAGGGACCATTAAAGGTCATCTCATGCAAGCATTCTGCCATGGGCAGGAACACCTACCACTAGAACAGGTTGCTCCACGGCCTGTCCAGCCTGGTCTTGAACACTTCCAGGGACAGGACATCCACACATTGCTCTCTGTGCAAGCTGTTTCAGTGCCTAAGCATTCTCATAATAAAAAATATATCCATATATCCAATTTCAATCTACCCTCTTTCAGCTGAACATCATTACTCATTGTCCTGTCTCTACAGACATCAGTAAAAGGTTTCTTTTCACCTTCATTTAAGTCCTCTTTATATACTGAAAGACAGACACAAAAGGTTTCCACAGAGCCTGTTCTTGTCTGGGGTGAACAACTCCAACACTCTCAGCTTGGTAAGGGGGTTTCACCCTCTGATCATTTTAATGGACCTCCTCTGGACCTGACCACACAGGTCTACCTACTTTTTGTCTTTCCTAAATGGATGTCCTCTAGGCATCAAGAGTGAGGCAAGATTTGCCTTGTGGGAAAAAGATTGCCAAAACCTCCAGTTACAATAATATTGTGCCTCAGTGAGTGGAACAAAGCTAGGTCAACTTACAGAAAATAAAACCAAATTTCTGTAACAGAAATTTTGTGATAGTATCTGTCATATCACGGTAGAAGAAAGCAAGGAAAAATCAGTTAAAATTTGTTTATCCAAAATGGGTTTGTTTATTTATTCTTTGTGTTGCAGAATAACCTCTATAATTCATTAAATAGGAATAATAGAGATTCTAGGCTTTTCTTTCTAATTAGCAAAATCTTTGTGGTAAATGCATAAATGATTCAAATATATGGGAAGACCGTTTTAAGAATATGAAAAGAAAGTTTAGGTGATTGAAGAAGTGGCATATTGACATGCAGATACGAAAAACACTTCATTTTTTTAATGAGTGTATACTAAATTCTCCATCTTGAAACTTTTGTGGACTCAGAAGTTCAGCGTGGATGCAATCATCACTGTTTTTTAAAAATATAGAATCAATATTTAGTCAGAACTTGTCTTAGAAGTGTTTGTTTAATATATAACATTTTGCCCAGTCATTTGAAGTTATTTGAAGTGTCAGGTGCATGTAGTACCTATTCAAAAAGTCTCAATTTTGGCAGAATTTTCTTTTTAATTGTGTGCTATTTTTTGTTGGTTTTTTCTTCATTTTTTGCTTACTATGTGGAAGACTGGGGAGTTTCTGCACTACTTCCATCTTGTTTTCTGTAGCCACTGACTAGCAATAGTACCTTCCTCTTAGCAGGGGACAGAAGAGGATTCTCTTACATGTTAAGCACTTGGTTACGTATTCCTTTGATCAAAGGAACCTTGAGGTAAATGCACGATGTGTACCAGAATTTCCTCACTTTAGGATGGAAATGAATCTGTTTAGTCTGCTTCCTGCAGATTCAAACTAGAGAGCTCAGCACTAGAAATACACAATACAGTAGTTTGGGTAAGAAAATAAGGATTTTCAAGAGGGTACTGCTGTAAATGCTTGCCATGTCCCTTATATATGTTGTGCTTCTAGACCACAGCAGATTTCAGTGAGAAATTTCCAAGTTGTAGATTTTTGCAATAATATGGTTTTAAAGGGGTTGTTTTAGCAGATCAATGGAAATTGCTGAAGAAGTTATTTCTGTCACTAAGAATCCCATGTCTGTTGTGGACCAAATCAGCTCTACTATCAAGGGAAAAGGTATTTCCCTCTCTGTCCACTTTCTTTTCCTTCTCTGTCACCATATCACCCTAAATAGTCCCCTTCCCACACTGTAGGATCTCCCTGTAAGGCAGGGATCCAGCTCTGAGAGAGCGTCACAGTGTCTGGTCCAGACCATGGTCTGGGACTCTGCTGTGCAGCTGATTCTGCTGTGACCTCCTCTCCCACTTCATCACTGTTACAGCCTGCCCAAACCAAGCTATTTCTCTGTCTGCTATTACTGCTACCATTGACAAATGAACTAGCTGGGGTCTGTTTATCATATGTAGGCTCTTCCCTCTCTTTCCAAAGGTGTTAAATATGAAAACAGTGTCAGTTTCAGTGCCTCTGAAAAGCCCAGGCGCGCTGACTCTCAGTATTGCAAAGCTTGCTGTCCACTCTGAAGGCACCTAAAGGGCACAATCCCAGAAGCTTGGTTGGAGGACAACTCAGTCAACACTTGCTCCTTAGGTAATTGAAAGGTTCCTCTCTTCCTGCTTGTATATATTTCTGAGATAAAACTCCTCCAAAGCAGACTGCAAGGGCTGATGTGAATGAGAGAAAGGGACATCACCTGAGTCTTGACTTCACCATGAATGAGTTGGGGCTCTGCATCAGCATTATTGTGAGGCCCAGACGGGGTTTTTGACAAGTAGCTGGCTGCACAGAAGGCTTGTCCTGCATAGCAGGACACCTGAGCGCCCTGGCTGGGACAGCAGAATGGTCCTGGGTGGTCCTCAGGGACCTCCACTGCTCCCATCAATCCTCCAGCCTACATCAAGTTGTGATGTTACTGCTCAGTCTCACCCAGATCTGATTTTGTTGTAACACAATTGGAGAATTGCACTGGGGCAGTGGGAAGAACATATAAAAATTGTCTAGGCAAACACCAAAAATGCACATAATCCCAAAGACAGAAGTAACACTGTGGGACTAAACAATGCATATACATAAAATGACAAGCATCTAAAATTTTCAATGACCTGAAAATCAATACTGACTTTTTGTTATTAGGATTTCATCTCTTGCTATCATTGTAAGACACTTTAATAACAAAAACAGGTCATACTGGTAACATTTGATATGAACAGTGGTGTTATTGCAAAGACTGATATTCATCTGAAAACAGTTTCTTGCAAGACATTTCTTCCCTCATTTCTCACTTAAAACACTTTAATTTATATCTGAAACCCTGCAGTGCTAGCTAATCTGAAATCTCCAAAAATTTAGAGGAACTTTAGAAAGCTTGGTTTACTGCTTAGAATGCCTACAAATCAAAGTCTAGAGAACAATATTAGGCTTTTTTACTCTTTACTGTAGAAGCCATTCCTCTCTATCACCTGCATATTCTTTCAAAGTAATTAATTTTTCATACTGAATAAATTGCCAATTTTTGCATGCACTGAAATACTTGAAAAGTGAAGGGAAGACGAAATCTGTTGGACAGGCTATAGAAATAAAAACCTATTTGGGTTGTGTGCATCAGCATTTCAAAAACCGTTTCTATGATGCACCATTGCACACTACAAATCAACAGTTATCACTGATAATCTTTTATTAGGCAATTTACATTTCAAAGGGTTGGCGTTAATTTTCATCTTCCCCTCATCCTACCCTTATATCCTTCACAGAAAAAAATTAAAGGACATTTCTTTTGAAACAAAAGATAAACTGACCCAGTTCTACTTTGAATAAGGCGCTTCCATACAAGTAGTCAGATGGATAAAAATTTACTCTACAAATTAAGAAAAAATATCTTTTAATATTTTAAAAAAGCAGCTCTATTTTCATACTGTTTAGAGTCCTGGAAGCAACTGAATTTTTTGCTCCAGTGTGTTACATAATGTGTCAAAGAATATTAAATCTCCACAAGTATTTCTGGTTGTGGGGCAGATTTTGATCTCATTTATTTTTACACTAGTGCATTCTGCTCTTTGTGGAGCATTGTCCAGCTTAAATTCTGTACCACATACCAGAAGTAAACTCTAAAACCATCACAAAATCTGATTATATCCTACAGTGATGTCTTTTCTTCACAAAGAGGGCTATGTTTAAAAAAGGATTTACGTGCTTAGCTTTCTTTAGAAGTCTCCAGGCCCAAAATTAGATATTCAAAAGTTTTCTGCTCAGTTTCATCTTAGGCTGCAAGCTCCAAAGCCTTTATCATTCTTTAGCAGCTGAACTTTTCTGCAGACAGTATTCAGCAGCATGTATCCCTCCTTTGGTTAAACATCTTTGGATGCTTCTTACATCAGTCTCTTCAAAAGCAATCATAAAGGAAGCTAGTAGCCTTCTCGCACCAAGCAGCTCAGAGTGAATAGTCTTCTGTTTACCCACGAAGTGGTTTGACCCCACACCTACTACCTACCACGCTGCTTTGCCTCCTAAATTACCACGTACTCTCTGGTAGGGCTCTTCTGGTTCATTCCTATGAAGCTGTTCCCCTCAATCCCCAGCCTACAGCAGATGTTCCATCTGCCTTAGAGTACCTTGGAGTATCTGCTGTGACAGCAGTTTTGTGTACATGAGTGCACGAGCAGACTCATTGGGCTTGGATAGGTGTCTGAGATCCTTCCAAATTATGTGCTCAAATTTCAACTAATTGCTGGTATTTTTGCTTGTACTCTAGTTGATATTCCTTCTGTTTAGATCACAGTTAATTCAGCCTTCTTTGCCTGAGGCTTCACTAGTAACTTCTTCTAGAATAGTCTTTGCTAGTTTTCCCTCAGCAGAGTTACTTAGAGTAAGAAGGTCCTTTGTCACTCTTCTTGTTGCTGTCAGACATGTCTTTGAGAAACTGAAGATGAGGCTTTGTTATCCTAGCTCTGAACATTAAAGAGTCAAAATAAAATGCTCCAAAAGACATGGAAAGAGTGACAGGTCACAAGCAGAGTTTTTGTTTTGGCTGCTGACAGCTTGGGTAGCTTTTGCTGTGGTTTCTCTTGGTTGGATTTTCCATCCGGCCTGTCCCTCCATTTTTCATCCTCTGAAGCACTGTAGGTGCTTGTGCACTTGTGTCAGGTGGCACCATCTAATCTTGGCTCTGCCTGAGCCAAGACCTGTGGTGACTTTCTCTAGCTTAGAGCTGTGACTCTAGTTTGCTCCTCATGGGGCAGCTGTTGCTGCTTTAGCTGCTTCTATCATTTCTCACCCACCAGACTGCTGTGCTGCTACTGCAAAACATGATGGACATTTCTCCTTGAACTTGTTCCTCATAAAGGAGCAAAGCAGCAACACACTGCCAGGTCGGATAAGTGGATGTGACAATCTTCAGGCTGCAGGACCAGGGAACTGAAGTATTTTATAGTCCATTCATGGGGTAGTAATGCCACAGCAAGTACCTCGGCAGACACGGGACAATTCCATCTGCAGATTCAGCTCGTTTCATTCAGCGATTTCAAAAAAATTTACATTTTAAATAGCAACTTAGAGGCATTCATTTTCTTTATTTAGAATGTAAAAAATGGAACAGCTGATCCCCATGACAGCAATTATCATGATGGTGTGATGTTGTTGATACACAGATAATACAGCAGAAAATGAGGACCTACAGATTAAGGTGTCCAGAGGGAGAGTACAGTGCAAATGCTGTTCGAACCTTTTTATTTGGAGGGTTCATTTGTTTGTTTGTTTGTTTTGTTTATAAGTAAATTACTTGCATTAAGACTAATCAAAAGGAAGCAGCTGTTCTGTGTCTGTGTACCAATTCTTAAACAGTATTGTAAAGTAATAGGAAGAGAGAGCTGAATGATAAAACAGGGACATTTTAAAAGTCATTATTTGATTTCTCAGGAAAAATTTGCTTAGGACAAACTATTTAAATCTGAAATTATGTAGTTGTTTCCACAGTTTGGAAGCTGAACTGTGGTGTTATTATTTAATAATCTTCCCTTATTTTCTGTGAGTGGACCAACTCAAATCACAACAGTCTCTGTAGTCAAAGGCTTGAATTGCACCAGGATAAGTAGCTGGGATGAGTTTCTCTGTTAATTTGAATCTATTTCAGAGCAAGTCACAGCATTTTCACTGGAACAATAGAGAGGCTAGAGAACAATGAGGCTAGAGGACTTCTGATATCTATTAGCTCACAGAGAATCAGATGCTGAAGAAGATGTATGTGGCCCCTCAGCATCACTTCTTACTTCTTCTACAATTGAGAGGACGGTCAACAGTTTTCATTGCTTTGCCCATGTCCTTTCAGTTTTTCGTTCCCTGGGGAAAGATATGTGGACCATCTTTTCAGTTTATTCCTGCTGCTTCTTAGGCATCTTCTCCTGAAATCCATTAAATGAAATGAAGTCTGTCTACTGGGTGTCTTAATTGGGAAAAATTACAGTAGTTACCAAACTTGAAGCTACACCTCAAGTAACTGAAAACATGGCATCAAAAGACAGCTTAGTGTCTAACTTCTGCTGGCCTTAGCGGTGCAGTGTTTGGAACCAGCCACACATAACACAGACATTTTTCCTGCACTGGAAAATTGCTATAGAATAACCTCAGGAAATGAGCAGATGCAACAAGCAGGAGAAAGGATATAAATCAATAGTGAAATAAAATTGGCTGGCAAAATAAACAATGGTCAAAGCACACCATCTGCTCTTTTTTTTTTTTTTTTAGAGCCAACAAATCACTAAACAATGGCTGGAGTGAGTTTAAAAGCATTTGAGTGAAAAAAAATATGTTGCTGTTGTTCCTGAGCATATGTAAAAGAATGGATTCCAATTGTATCTGCATCTTTTCCAATATTCACAGGGTATTACAATTCAAGACTATCTTATTTAAAAGTATTTCTAGTTCTGAACCAAATTTTTGATGGCCAAAGCAGCAGCTATGTTTACAATTCAGAGGCACAGCTCTGCTGTCAAAGATCCAGGAAAAGCATCTGTATTGGAGAACTTTCTATAAGTCAATGGCAATTTGTTTCTTTTCTGAAGGAGCATAACTCAAAACTGCTGTGAGTTGTGATTTTGCTGTGTTTTCTCAAAACACTTGGAAAATTTGCTACCTTCAAAAAGGTGGTTGTATGTTAAATCAAAATGTTTGCTGAGAGCCACATCTTTCAAAACTTATCCCCACAGGAGTAATGTGCCTCTGCTTCTTCTGGCAGCTTCACTGAAAGTAGAATTTGGACTGCATAAAGAATCAGTACTGCGCTTTGCTAAAGAAATATTATCTTTTCTTCCTATGGCAAGATATTAGATACTATAAGAGCTACAATGAAGCACACCCCAAATACACTAATGGCCTAGGACTTGAATGCAAACTACAACTCTCTAGTACCATGTCACATACTTCAGGGAAGTTGTCACTCTCTATATTGAGACCTGCCACACTATCAAAAGGATACCAAAATCTACTGCATACAGTCTCTGTTTTATGTAATCCATTCTCTCTGAACTGTGTGCCTAGTGACAGATGCAATTCCTCCTCCCAATCTCCACCTTGCCTTGAAGTTTTACATCATGAACATCAGAAAATAGTAGTCTTGCCAAGTTGCTATTGTCACTAAGGACAAAACAATTGTCTTATATTTTAAAACAGCACTGATTTTGATTACTAATAGACTTCTTTCTTTCATCTATTACACTAAGTTACAAACAATAGAAACTAGAACCCAAATTATGTTTTCCTGCTGTTTCCCTCCTGACATTACAGGTACCTCTGAGATTTAGTGATTCTGCTCTTCATCTCCACCACTTGTCTCATACCCTCTTTTAGGTGTATTTCATCAGTTATGTGAGAAAAACCTCACCTCTTTTCCTAATTTTCTAGGATTTTCAAAATGTAGGATTGTAACAGTCAAAATACTTGAAAGCTACTGTATATCCCACGGTCAGCATTGCAGCACAGGGAAGAAGAAATATGCAGAAATGCTAAGGAGTTAGGGATTTCAGCCCTGAAGGCCAAGGCATGTTATTTAAGCTTTGTTAAGCCCTAAATCTTCAGGCCAGATTATACTACATATTGCAGCTGATAACCATCAAGGGACCAGTCAACAATTTGCCCCACCTGCTTTAGCAGTGTATGAACAAATATTTGGGCATCCAGTAATCTCTTGTGGGTTTTTTCTTGTTTGGTAGGTTCTACTGATGAATTAGGTCTTGAGGGATCATCTGCTTATCTGTTTCCAAGTAGCTATCAGGTGTAATCTCTGGACAACCTGCTATTACGGCACAAAGAACCCTGTATTTTCTTGTTTCTGATGTGGTCAAGTGAGATACAAGAGCCTTACACTTCTATTAAAACTGATCATCATTCATTGTAGAGCATGCAGTTAAAACAAATACATATTTTCTTACAGTTCCATACCTCACAAGGGCCACAGTCCCATGCTTTACTATCACATTTCATTGCAGCATACCTCAGATGGTGATTTGAGACTTTCAAGGGGAGTAAAAAAAAGGTCATTTATGTGGAGGGTATTGCAGATATTATAAAAATTTTGAGGCCATAAAAGGTGAATAAAAATTCCAGTGATTTTTTCCCTCTATGATTCCTAGAATCTAGGACATCTGTGAAGTGTAAACTTTTTCTTTATTGCCTTGTAGGGAGTCTGAAACACTGAATTATACATACATACATACATACATACATACATACATATATATATATAATATTATATTTTACTACTATGTTAAATACATAAAAATATATATGTATTTAGCATATATTTATTTTTACTAATTTTATGAGTGAGGAGAAAATGTTCATGAAGGGGAATGGCTTCTTTCCAATCTCTTTCTTAATGAATTGGAAAATCAAGGAAAAAAAAAGTTTGAGTCCTGGCTTTCTTTTTTCCTTCTGAAAATATGTGGGAAAATTGCCCTCCGAGCTCTTGGAGAAAAAATTATTTGTACATAGAAGTGCATTGGGACTGGAAGAAATCAAAGCCTTTTCATCACACTCCGGTGCATTCACCCTAGTTGTCTAGCATAGCTCAACAAGGTAGGTAATGTGAGAGAAAGAAACTCACAATAACTAAGCACAGCCCTGATTCAAGCACAGCCCCTACCAGCTACCATTGAGTTCTGGACAGTTTCCAACATTACAGACAAATGCGAGAACTTCTTCAGATGAATGTATATGTGATTTAAAAATAATCCTGGATCTACAGGAGTTTTCACTGTTGTCTGATGCAATATGTGAGGGATTTTAATTTAACTTACTTTGGAAAGGAAATTGAGAGTTCTTGGTCAGTAAGAAGAGAGAAACTTTGTCCTTTCTATAGGAAATAATTGCCATTGTAAATTTTTCCTGTGTTGGCTTGTAAGGCACCAGCCTAAGCACTACAGTTCCTGCAACTTTGCAGGGGCTGTCACAATTTGCCAATTTAATTGCTCTGCTACTGTTTAGGGCTGCCAGACTTACAAATGCATCCAACTTTCTTCAGAAAATCCCAAAACCTGATTTAATGTCTCAATGTAGAAAAAAGGAAAGGAATATGAGGATTTATTTAACTGGGTTTTTTTTCCTCTCTGTCAAGTCATAACTCCCTGTGCTCTCTTAGAATGTCTTTCAGCTCCTACTGTGTCACTTCAAGGGATTTAATTGTAAATTTAATCTCTTTTCCTCTAATCTGTTTGACTACTTAAACTTGGTGACTTCTAAAACATAAACAAAAATCCAGACATTTGTCTTGCAGTTGTCTTGGGAAAAGGCTTATTTCTACAGGGTACCTTCAGGTATCTTTGTGCTCATGTTTGGTTTCTGACGTGCTGTCTGGAAAACTGTGGCAGGCCTTGGGCTGCACCACAGCCCTACCATCCTGGAAATAAAACTCAAGGTAACAGAAACCAACCTGTACAAAATGAATAAATAGGAAACCTACCAGACCTTTTTGCATAGACTCGACTAATGTATTATTTGTTGCCAGGTGTTACATGGTCCTGGATTTTTACCTGCTTACAGGAAAAATAATCAAAGAAAACTCAGCAGACTTTTGCTAGCTGCTGAATAAACATACTGCCATTATTTTTAGTTGTCTAATGATCACAAGATATTTTTTCATGACTTGAATTTTTTCATGACCTTTATGCAATGAAACACTAGCATTTCTCTATTTCCAAGGATGCAGTTAAACAAACCAGGCATTCAGTGGCCACCGCTTATGTCAAATTAGCCGTGGTTTAAATTGTCATTTGACAATGTGGCAGGAGTCAAGTTCCTCCACTTCTAGACATTTAGGTGTAACATATGACCAAAAGTGTTCCAGCAAGTGGTCGCAGCTCTAGAAGGACATTGGGAAACACCTAATTTGAAGGGTCCCTGTACAGTCAGGCCCTAATACTGTGGCATGTATACATAGTAATACAGCTCCCTTTTCCCCATTTTTTGTCCTGTCCTGTTAGAACTTTTATTCATGCCCAGTTCAATTAAGTCAGATATTTAGCAGTAACTATAAATAAATACATCTTAGCATTGGTGTCAAATTAGGATTTATGATTTGCCTTCCTTGTATACAGTGTAGTCTCCATAAACCTTTGTCACTCTACAGGGTACTCCTTGGGGCACTAAAGGAATTTGATGTTTTTACACTGTTCTGCCACATCACAAAAGAACCATGAGTAAAGGGGATAAAATTTCCTTGTTCCCATTCTCTGTTACACTGATGGAGAGCAGCATCTGAGTGGTGGGTTTGGCTCCCTGGTTCTCCCTTTTTGTAACGTAAAGAAGCACAGGGCTTCTGGTACTAGCTTAGACTAAAATAAATAATGGGATACAAGCTGTGCAGCTCATAGCCATATG
Source organism: Calcarius lapponicus (assembly GCA_039654755.1). NCBI lineage: Eukaryota > Metazoa > Chordata > Aves > Passeriformes > Fringillidae > Calcarius > Calcarius lapponicus. The sequence goes on along the minus strand of CM077481.1, from coordinate 57,996,721 downwards.
CCCCTACAAAATTTGAAATATCCTCTTTCTCTTCAGAAGCAGGAGAGCAACAACCCCTGTATGGTTTATTAGCTTCAGGCTGGCATGGACTGCTGCTACTTGTTCAATTGATGTTCAAGTCTAGACCTCTGGCTATCTCAAACCCACTGTTTCATGTTCACTAAAGAAAGGAGTCCAGCATACAGCTGCAAATTTTGGACCAGTGAATCTCATTTGTCGTTAGTGCAACATCTTTCAGCATTTGTGCTAAGTTAAGCTTTTTACCAAAGACAAAAGGAACCCATAACCCTGTGTGGACCTGCATTGCTTTGCATCAGTCTGTGAGAAAAAAGGAAAAGCAAAAGGATTAGTCTGCAAAGTTTCACTAGTATGGTGTTAAACTCCCTCTAAGTTGTTGTGTTTTCCCAATTAAGGTGGTAGGATTGAAAGAGTAAAAAGTTTATCAAGTCTCACTTAGATGTTCACTTCAGAAATGTGGTGGATTAAAAAGCTATTTTCCTTGGATTGTTTGCTACAGCTCTTTGCCAGAACTTAAAACAAAGGGATGAAGAGGATCTTTTCAGTGTTCATTATTACCCTCAGGACAGTGAAATCATATTGACATTACCATGTTGTAGAGGTCACTCTGAAAAGGAGGCTGAGCATGATTCCCAGTGCTTCTGGATTAGGAACTTAACCCTCTTTGGGCAATAAGATTTTTACCATTGTACCAATTGACTCAGTAATCATCTGCCTCTGTTTATCATCTTGTCTTGATAGAAACATGAGAGAAAAGCTGAAAGATATTTTCAACTTTTTATTCAGATATCCGTTTTCATAAACTCGTAAATGGTTTGAAGCTTCATTTTTTTCTCTGAATGCAATAAGAGCAAACATACAAACGAAAGAAAAAATAATTTTGCTTGGATTTGGGCTGTGCTACCAATCTTTAAAAATTTGCGTATTTCCCGTATTTTACCTCTGAAATTTTACAGGGAACTTCCTCTTTGAAGGAAATATGAGCATTTTGTGATCTGATTTGGAACAGACATTGATTTGAAAACTTCAGTAAGATAGGGTGGTTTCTTCCTATTTCTGCTTATTGCAGGTTCATTATGAAATCATGGAATGGTTTGGGTTGGAAAGGACCTTAAAGATCACCTAGTTCCAATCCACCTGCCAAGGGCAGGGACACCTTTTACTAGACCAGGTTGCTCAAAGCTCCATCCATTGTCTAAATAAATCCTTTTTCTATAGCTCCTAGAAACAAATACCTGTCCCTTGACTTTATTCCTAATCTCATTTAGTTTTTTAACAAGGATCTTTTTTTAATTGCTGTTATTGTCTTCAGTTTGCACTGGCTCTCTTTTGAGCACCTGCAATTCACCATGCTCCAATTACATGTGACCATGACATTGTTCAAGGTTCATGTTTTATATTAAATTGCAAGATGATGGGAAGTGCTGTCAATACTGAAGAGATATTGCTTTATAGACAGTTGGATAGAAGGCTAAGCTGGTGCAAACTCTGACATGGATCTGCTCAAATATTTTCCTTACAATGAACTCCTGTTCAAAGACCAAAAGATTTTTATAATCCAAAAATCCTTGTTTTCATTCAAAACACCAGAAGGGTCATTCTTTTGAAATAGAGAAAGCACCAACCAAAAACTTAGGGCAGAACAGAAGTAAAAAGTGCCTGTATAAGATTTGCAGGCCACCTCTGTCTTGTCAGCCAAATGCTTCTGTTGCTGGTGCAGCTCACCCCTGAGATGACACAGAAGGTTGAGAAGGTCCAGGTAGAAGTAAAAAGCCCTCTCTTTTCCCACCTCCAGGGAGCTCTGTCTGCCTTAGTCTTCTTACAAGAATGTATACATCTAAGTCAAGAGAAAAACAGAAACTCTCTGTGATGTGCATAATGATCACAGGATTATCTCAGGCAATGCCTCTAATTTTTGTTATCAAGAGGGCCTTTGGATGGAAGGTGCTTTTTCCCACAACAGCAGGAAAAAAATTAAGTACTTAGCTCTCATACAGAAAAGCTGGAAATGCATTGGTTTTTATATGGAATTCATTTCATAAGATATGAAGATATATTAGAATTTTATTTTCTACTTTTGTTGCAGGCTGATGCAGGCAACTAATTAATCAAAATATTCTATTAAAGGAAAAGATCAAGCACCTTAGCTCTCATACAGAAAAGTTGAAATGCTATTTATTTTTATATGGAATTCCTTTTATAAGCTATAAGATATATTGGCATTTTAATTTCTACTTTCATTGCAGGCTGATGCAGGCAAATAATTAATCAAAATACTCTATTTACTGGAAATGATAGAATTATAGAATGGTTTGGGTTGGAAGAGACCACAATGAACATCTAGTTCCAATGTTTCTGTTGTGGACAGAGAAAACCTTTCACTAGGCACTTTCTCTAAGCTCCAACCAGCCTAGTCTTGAGCACTTCCAGAGATGGGGCCATCTGCAATTTCTCTGGGCTACCTGTTCCAGTCCCTCATAGTAAAGAATTTCTTCCTAGTATCTAACCGAAACTATTACTTCCAAACTGGAAACTATTCCCCTTTTTTCTGTCACTACATGCTCGTATAAAAAGTCTCTATCCATATTTCTTGTCAGCTTCCTTCAGGTACTGTGAGGAATTATGTTCCAAAAGAAGCAGTGTCTACTGCTATTTACAAAGAGGATTATTTCCAAGGCAGCTAAATTGTGACTCAAGGGCATAGAAAATTAATGGAAAAAAGTTTTGGCAGAAAGATTTTAATTCTTACTTCAGACCGCTCAAATGAGACATCTCATTTGAGCAGTCTGAAGCAAGAATTGAAACCCCAACTGTGAACAAAATTAATGCTTTGCAGCTCTGCAAATTTTAACATGCATAGGAGGATAATAATATGATAGAATAGTTACTCTGCATTGTAATACTGCCAGTGACTGTTGATCAAAGACAATGAAAAAATTTGATGATGTGTATCACATTGCGATAACCATCTATTAATTAGCACACCACTTTAGCATGCCAATGTATTCTAGATTATGCAGCTTGCAAGAGAGTAACAATGGATCCGGAACAATGGTATATGTTCAAGATTTGGTTTTGAATTACCGACTAAATGGTGGCCCAGAGTGTTAATCTGCACTAGAAACTTTCAAAATAATTCTCTCCTAGGCAATACCTAGCAAACTGGATTTACAGGTCAAGTATGTCTGGGGGATTGTAAGAAATGTGTGTTTTCTTCCATGCTTGTACAGAACAACCAATGTGAGGAGAGAGTGCATAGCACACATCTTTTTCTTTTCCCCTTGTGTTGTTATGGACAGGAGACCTTCTACAGGGAAAATTCTGCAGGATGGCAAGAATGAAATTACACCTGTTAGAAATGCAACCCATGAGGGCCTCAAAGAGATGTGCTTTTCTCTCTGCTTCTCACTTGCTTCACTTTTGGGCTTTGCCTCACTCCAGAAGAATGCAGGGTCTTCATAACAAAAACTGGTGAAGTAAAACTCATTAACATCAATGTAACATTAAGAAGAAGACATTCTTTATTCAGCCAGGTTCACAAGGGGATATAAGCGCTGAAATTCTGTACACACTGAGTACAGAAAAGGCTCCTGTTTAAATACTATATTTCACATATATTTTCATTAGTTTTCCTGGAATGAACATGCATATGATAATAATTTCTTCAAAATCCCTGTCTTCACTACCCCTTTGTGCACATGTTCTTCTGTCCAGGCATCTCTTTGTAGTCCCTGGGGATTGGCGACCCCAAAGCCATACCTGACAGCCTGATTAACTACTTCTTCCAAAGTTAGGAGAAAAGTTAGCATAAGTGGGCTGGTTACTCTCCCATTCTTCTTCTTGGTTAATGTTTAACCTGATCCTACAGAATAAGCATTGTGTGGTTCCATGGGCCAGTGGTTTTTGAAGAATAAGCATTGTGTTAACCCACCAACTGTGCAAACAGTTCTTCATCTGGTAACAGTCTTAGAGGACTCCTGGAGACAGACGTGCCTCTGGAGCATGAAAACCTGCAGTGAAAACAAACTAGAGCCTCACAAGGACAAACTGAAACAGGTTTTGGACATGTCACCTGGCAACTAAACTACTTGTAAATTTTTATTCATTCATAGATGTGTATGCTTTTCACATAGAAGATTTACCACAGTCCTGGATGAAGAAGATAATGTAGTAAGTTTGCTGCAGACAAGTTGCCTCTTTGGGTAGTTGCAGTGGAGATAGAAAGGAACAATTGTCTTGAGTATAGTGGTCTGTTTCATTCATTTTTGGTAATTAAGACAATTTGAGGTGCGTATAAGATCATGGTTCTTATTTAATCTATCCTCTGATATCTATTATTTCAGACTAGCCTGGCCTCTCCATGCTGAAAGGCTCAGATATCTCAACTCATTTTCCTTTAATTTTTAATACTTTTTTGAAGATGTAAGATTTAGATTCAGCAGTAACTAGGGCAAACCTCTGTAAGTGACTATTGCTAAAAAAGTCAGAGAAGAATCACAAGCTGGAAATTTGAAAGAAGTTTTGCCAGAAGTAAGAAGTGTAATTTCCTCAGCCAAACTATGGATCCTTTCTGTAAATGTTATAGTTTCCAACAGTGTTATGCAATATATTGGAGAAGTGGGGAAAAAATATAAACAAAGATAATTTTGTGATGAGAGCAGGGAGGGAGGAGAATTTTAGTGTGGTTTTAATCAGAGAGATTACCTATATCATATTTGAAGTATTTTCAAACTTAAAGCTTTTCAATAGGAATAGAGAAGAAACGGTGAACACACAGCTTTGTTTGCGGTGGGTATCAGTCCAAGTCTATTACCAGAACTAAACTATAATTGAAATAAATAAAACAATTTGTTACTCCAAATTAGAAACATCAAAGAGAAAGAAATCTATTGTTCTGAGACATTGAATGAATTTGCTCAAGGGGTCATTGCCATCAGCAGACAAAAGCTGACACATGCTGCATTGTGCTGCACTGGCACGTTGTGCTCCAATAGACATGCAAACACAATGTTCTCTTTGCATCATATGCCATTGGTAAAACACCATAGTCCTGAAATACTGACTATGGAGAACTATGTGTCCCTGTGCTCTCTGTAAGTGGAATTTAAAATTGTGTCTCATGTGCCATTAAATGGAACTTTCAATTATGTCACCCCCCACAGAACAGCTGATAAAAAAAGACTAAAGCAGAACAGTACTAGATTTTTTTAAAATAAAATCTTAATTAAAAGTGAAACAAACTATGAGTATGAAAAGGAGTCTTCCCTCCAGTAACATGTCAGGGAGAAAAATACAAAGGTAGGTCAGGAAACATAGGTTTTTCTAAAAAATCTGTGCTGTGCTGGAGAGGCAAGTGAGAGACAGCAGTACTGATGGTGGTAAGAATGATATGCATTTGTGTAGATTAGGCCCACAACAGAAAATTAATGACCTAAACTTGTGAGCCACTATACACATTAGGCCAAGAATATGTCATGAACTTTTCTAAACTAGTTCAGTACAGGAGATGAATACTTGGCTCTCCTAGACCCAGCAACAAAGAATATAGCTAGAAGGGTCCTCTTAGATTATCTAGTTCGTTCCCAACCACAGGAACTCTTCCAGAAATTTTCCCTGGCAAAAGGGTTTTATTCTAGAAGATTCTATATTCCTTTCTTGTATAATAGGTTCTCCTCCATACCATCATAGACTTCTTATCTACATGCAATTCAGGACTATTGCTCTCATTCTACATCCAGGAGACATAGGAAATACTTATTAATTCTTTCATTGAAATGTAGTGTCTTGACAAATAATATACCAGTCATTCTGATGACCCCAACACCCTGAAATTTTGTTATCACTTGTTGTTGCTCTTCTCTGAAAGCTTTCCCTTATATAATAGTTCTTAAACTGTGGTGCTTAGAGCAGAGAATTTCCATTAGTAAGGCTTTTACTCGTGTCAGTTGTTAGTCAGTTTCACTGCTGGTAGTCCTCGCTAGTAACTCAGATGATGCCATATGAAAAAGTATGAGGTGTTAAAGCATCCTTGATCTATGAGTCATTCTATTCCCCATCTCCTTTCCTGCAAAGCTGCTTCACAGATGTTTTTCCAGTTGGACTTATGCAGTTCATAATTCTCACAGAAACATAGCATTGTGCACAGATTATCTCCTTGATTTGTCGAGATAATTTTGCATTACTTCTTTGTGCCAAAGTGTGTGCAATCTTTTTCCACTTCACACACACACAAATATATTAAGTACACTGTCTACTCAAGGGTTCAGAATGATTAATGTAAAATTCCATTTGATAAATTTTTACAGTTTGATGGTGAAGCAATAAGGACTACTCTGACTATTATTTTTTAATCAATTCTATATTTTGGTTCATGGTAGCTCCCACCTGAACTGTATTGCTGCAGTAAAGTTCTGGTAAGGTCATCAGAGACAGAGAAAACCTTCCCTAAAGTAAGAGATATTGCATCTACTCTCTTCTGCCTATCTACAAGCTTTCAAAGACTTTTTTTTGCCCTGAGGAGATTACCTTAGAGGGCATTGTATTTTCCCTCTACTTGTAGCTTTTAGGTTAGAGTAAACTGGTGTCAGGAATGCCAGAAGGGAATTGCCTAAGAGAATTGAGTATATGATATCTTGAGGTCTATTTCATCCCAATTTTCTGTGACAGAAGACATTGCTGGCTAGATTGTTCTTTGGCACTCTGCTGGCTTTATATAAGCCTGATGAATGCAGTCTCCAGAGACTTATCACATAAAATCAATTATATGTTCTCCAAGAAAGAGCTGTAACAAAGATATACTGGGCTGTTAGGGAAAAATATATTTTGGGAAGTGGAGACGTTATTCAGGTATACATCTCAATCCTTAATTAAGGGTTGAGCTCACAGTAAAATCTTAAGTGGAGTCTCTGCTTACATATCTTCTTGGTAGTTGTATATTTTGTGCTTCACCAATAAAAATAACTTGCCAGTTTGCACTGGACTCCTCTCTGCTCTGCTGTTATTTCCTACTTGCAAAGCCCCCAAGAAGTTTCAAGTGCTTTGACTCTGAACTTTTGAAACCAGTGCAGTTTAAAGTAGAGCCCATGGAGCTGCAGGAGCCATTGGCACATCCATGACTCAGACCCAAGCTTGTGTCCCCCTGTCTCTTTGCAGAGCAGCAGTGTAATATAACTCTGCACCACCAAATCAGAAGGAACAATGGGAGAAAGGAGAGAATTTTGAACCATACTTTAAAGATAAATGCTTCATGACACATTGAAAAGGAGACCATAGTATCTGCTTTTCTCTGTGACTGTCAGGGTAAGGAATATAGAGGGGAAAAAATGTTTTGTTTTCCATTTTAACTGCATAGGATTACTTTTTGTTTATGTCAGAGTTGTTTCCAGCTCCAATAATGGTTTGTAGCCACCTAGCCTTCTTGTCATTACTATTCTGGCAGTGCAAGAGCTTCATACTGTTTCATGCACACTGTTTAGAACCTTGACCTTTGTCTTTACCAAAATTCTTTTTTTTGATCAGTTAGTAGTTATATAACAATGCACTTTTTGTTTTAATCCAGCTCTTGCATTGTACAGGTAGTGAAGTTTGACACCTTGTTTCCATGTTTTCCACTGCACAAACACTTTAAACAAGTGCACATAGAAAACTACAATGACTGTTATCTTAATACTCCCAGGAGGCTTAGACAGAAAGACTGCACAAAAGATAGGCAGGAGGAAACTAGTGCAGGGCATACCACTTCTGAAAGCTGAGTATTTTCTAAATCATGTACTTGTCAGCCCTGGTTTCTTCTCTCGGTAAGAAATATAATTTGTCTGTTTCTTCTAGGGGCAAAATAGCAATTTTTATGCCTCAGTAAATGTGAATTGTAGAATATGTTATTTCCTGTTGCAACTAACAAATAACACAGTGAACCATTTTGTTTTTGACTTAGTGGTTATTCTGGACTATCTTAAGAAGCTAGGTTTTTTCTGTTGTTTCCAAATTCTTTTTTTTTTATTATCAAAATGGTCTGTTAAGTTTGCCTAACTAACTCATTGACTGGTCTTAAGAAAAAGGCTGTGTATTATACTAAAATAGGTGGAGGTTTGATTTGTAAAATGATTTGTAAGTTCTCATCCTTTCTTCTGTACATGCAAACACAAATGTTTAGAAAATATTTGGGCTAGAGATGTGAGCATTTGAATACTTGAGATTATCAGCACAAGGACTGGCAAATAAGTTAACTCATTGTGGATAAACTTATACTGATTTTTTAATAAAAATTCGCATATTTTTCCTTTTTTTTCTCAAAAAAAGAGTAAGAAACCCACCTCTTCCCAAATATAGAAATACATTAAATCCTTTTTTTACTAAATGAAAGGGTTTGTTTATAAGGTAAGAGGTAACATGGTCTTATTATTAATTTTTTAATAAATGTTATTAGGCTTTCACCAGTCTTGTGAAGACAGTAACTTAATCAGGAGGCACATAGGTTTGTTTCACTGCTGGGAAGATATAAGGTAGCTTACTCCAAAAGTAAGGGACGCCTTTCTTGCTACTATTGAGAGATTGTAGGCTGTTATGCTTCTAGTTTGACCTGCCTACCACAAGGAAATAACATAGCATAACATGTTAAAAATAAAAAGGGGTATACCCAAACCTGTAAAAAAATTCAGGGTTATACCCAGGTCTGAATCTATTCTCACTTATGGCCTTAATCAAATCATAATACAATATGAAATGCCTATATCCAGCTAACTGAAATGCTTGCTCACTGAAATATTTTGACTCTGTTCCAGACTTGTGCTAGAGACACAGACTTTTTCCTCAGTCTTTTGCTCAGGGTATTAGAAAATGCAAGACACCTTTAGTTCACTGTGTCAAGTCATTGTGAAAGCTAGGATCTGCTGTGAGTTATCATCTCTGGAAAGACTGCATTATCTGCATAAAAACTACACCTGTAACTGTGGACAAAATGTCCCAGGTCTGCACTTGGTTTCTAAAACTTTTGTCAGATACTGCAAAATTCCTAAAACTGAATAACCACCTCCAGGAATCTTGTGTGAGATGAGAACATTTTTCTGTCATTTAGCTTATATAAAATAGGCAGTTTCATAGAAGATGAAGAAACATTTGAGACGAAATACATCATAGTAGACTCTTTAGCTTACAGTTTTGTGAATTTGAAATCAATCCAGGACTACATCAGATCCATTCTAGAAAATAATGCAAGCCTAAGGATATTAGAACAAGCTTCATGTATTAATCTCTCTCAAGCCTAGTGCCAACTAGAATGATCTTGTTAAAAAGGGAGTGTGTGAGTAAGGGGTGTGTGTAGACATAAATATTCAGTCTGGATCAATATTAAATGCAAAATCCATTCCACTTCTGTAGTCATAAGGTGGGAGATGTGACAAGATTCCTCCAGAATCTTACAGTAACAAGTGTGTAGTGGGTTGCCATGTCTGGATGAGGGTTTCCAGTATGATGCACTAAGACAAACTTAGCATCTAATAGCTGTGGTTTTGGGTCTTCTTTGGGTTTTTTTTTTTTATTTGCTTGTTTAGGTTTCTTTCTTTCTTTCTTTCTTTCTTTCTTTCTTTCTTTCTTTCTTTCTTTCATTCTTCTTCTTTCTTTCTTTCTTTCTTCTTTCTTTCTTTCTTCTTTCTTTCTTTCTTTCTTTCTTTCTTTCTTCTTTCTTTCTTTCTTTCTTTCTTTCTTTCTTTCTTTTTCTTTCTTTCTTTCTTTCTTTCTTTCTTTCTTTCTTTCTCTTTCTTTCTTCTTTCTTTTTTCTTTCTTTCTTTCTTTCTCTTTCTTCTTTCTTTCTTTCTTTCTTTCTTTCTTTCTTTCTTTCTTTCTTTCTTTCTTTCTTTCTTTCTTTCTTTCTTTCTTTTCCAGATATATTACCTACTATACATTAAAAAGTGCACCTACTTGAAAAAATTTTCAAATATCATTGAAGGGCAGTACATGTAAAATTATTTGAATCCTTCTTCTAGGATGGCTACATACAGTCGTATAATAAGGCTGTTGATTTTGTTCATAGCTCATACCAGGGTAAATACTTATCTAATTTATTTATCAATGGATAATACAAAGACTTTCTTAGCTTCCCTTATATGCCTGAATAGAGGGCTAATAACTGTAGAGTAATAAATAATGAAATCTGAGGACCTATGTAATATAAATGCAGAAGCAACAGACATCTGAGAAAAAAGAATGCTATGGCTAAAAAAATGAAGTGTTTAATTGTAATAAATGCACCCAACACTCAGGAATGCTATGAGAGCTTTGTATGAGTACATCTGCTTGCAGAAGGAGCTTTCTACGAAAGGAAGTTCTGACAACTTCTGATCAGAAACAGTCTGATTGTGTTGGAATGATGGTAGTTGAGCCCTGTGTCTATTTTTTTATACAAATACTTATTCTTTACACTATGTTATCAATTAAATTCCAAACCATTTTTAGTTAATTTTAGTTTAGAAGAATTAACTGAGGGGCAAAAATGTTTCATTTTTATCAAATTGTATTGGCTCATAGAAATGGTTGAACACAATTGCAATCTTTAAATATTTATCTATCTTGGCTCTACAGCTTGGATGATACTTAGTTTAATCTGTTTACATTTGAATTTATTTTTAGGAGCAAATATCTTTGGTCAAATTCAGCTTTATTCATGAAAGGTACTGAATTTATCATTTACATCAATGAATACTAAAACACACTGATTTTAACAAGATGTAATGAATCTACTTTCAAGTGTTCAGGCTACCTCAGAGTTTAGCTCATAATGTGATAATCACATAGGCATGACAGGCAGGATTTGAACAATAGCATCCTTGCTAACGTAGCAAAATATGCACTCATGGCAATGAAAAAAAACAACAAACCAGGATCTTTCTAGGCTGAAAAGTGTCTTCCTGACCTCAAACCTGTTTGTTGTTCTTGTGATCTCACTGTAGACAAAGAAGAGGGAGCGGACTGTTAAAATACTGGTGTAGCCAAGCTCAGTTTTCTTCTGTGGGAAGACTGAATGTTGCACTCAGAGACAGGCCGCCCAGGTCTTGA